>VHKM01000786.1:0-225000 GCA_007210695.1 Neogobius melanostomus | reverse complement strand
CCAATTGTACATTTCTTAGTAGCAGGTGTACGTACCCTTCTCTTGCTAAAACCAACAAACACTACACAGAAAGGCTCCTCGGCCTACAGCGCCGCCCAATTCAGATAAGAATTTTTTGGGGTTTTCTGTTTGACAGCAGTTGAACATCAGCTAAATACTGGATGGGTGGTGGTTGGCTTGAATTCCATTAATAGACAGGAGCATTGTCTATCGGTTGAATGAAATTTGTACTGATTCATTCTTTTATATTATTATTATTATTTTTTTTTATTAGTTTATTTAAACAGGGACAATGCACATTAATTAACATCACTGTAAATGTGCCAGTTTTAGCTCCAAAGCTAATTTTCAACTGTAGTCCCTGGGCAAGATGTAGATTGCCAACAATATATAACAATAACAACAACAATCATTATTAACCTAAAAATGATAAAACAATTCATTAGTATGAGCTCCCACACAACCTATGTTAAAATTCGGCACAAACACTACACCATAGACAATTCTATATCATAATCATCATAATATCAATTTTATTTCAGTTCCTGGTGAATGGATGTTAAGTCTTGAGGGCCAAGTGATTTGCCAAGGCAAAGCTGGCTTCAAGTGTGGTCTTTCTGCATATCATCTTTTCAACTTTTGAACAAGGAAGTATCTATGACCTTAAAATTCATTCAGAGGTATGCAAAAAATATCAAAATCTAAATGCATAGTGCTACTGTGATAAAACTAAATTAAACAGCATTAAAATGTATTGTTCATTATTTTGTGTTTATTTGTCTCCAGACGTTTCATTGGTATCAACACCGAAAAGAGCTCCAAGGCAGGTCAAGGGAATGTCATTTTGAAGAAACCTAGGAAACTGGCAAAAAAAAAAAGTAAGACAGTGACCGTCAATCCCAATGTGGCAACCCTGATTAAACCTTATTGTCTATAAAAGGGGATTTATCTAACTGGTGGAAAAGGAAAAACTGTTCCACTTTCTCTAAACATGTTTTACTCACTTTCTTTTAATTAACATTTGTTGGAATGTTGGAACATATTGTTCAAAATGTTTAAAATTGCAGATTTGTAGTTCAAATGTTTGGGATAACATGTTTTGATATACTACATTTGATTTTCAGAGATCTGTGTTCATTTGAAAATGTTCAATAAAGCACTGATCCTAGGAATTGCATTTGAAGTCTTATTTTGAAAAGCCCAGTTACTTTTATCAGTATGATGCCGTTGGTACAGTAACTAATATTGTAGTTTACCGTTGAATATGATTACAGTAGTTCACCGTCAAATTATGCCAGAACATCTTACGGTAATCCCCCGTTAAAATAGAAATATTTATGGTTTAATACTGTAACATTTATACGGTTCCAAGCTGTTATTTTAAGAACTTTAGAAATATTGTAAATTTATAGTAAAGAGCTGGCAAATTCAGTTGCCGGTAATTTACCGTAAATTTACAAAAACATTTCTTACGGTGTAGAAGCATCTCAAGGACGATCAGTATGGACATGCAATGGTTTCATTTTTAATACATTTGTTAAACTTTCTAAAGCCTAGGTGACAACCAGTCTTACAGGCTCCTACAGACTGGCTCCGTGCAAAAAACGCCAAGAAACGCACGGAGAGCGCACGTGTGACGTGCTAATTTTCGAGCCGTAGACTGGTTGCAGACCCACCACAGAGGTTCTTTGTCATGTCAAACAAACTCTACAGGCGCTTCCGTTTTTATCAGGTTGCAAGAACGTTGTATGTCTCGGCCAGCGTGTATGTCTTTCGTACGTTTTGTACAAAACGTTTTTAGTACGTTGCACTTGCGGGCTTCGTATATGTGTCGTGCGCCACACACGTACCATTAGTGTGGCCAACGTACGTTCAGATACCAGAACTAGATGTTCAGTCAGGTGATTGACCTGACCCCCACCGACTTACTACCAGTTTTTTTTAGCGTCAGTTGCGTATATGGTCCATTTTTTGACCAAAAGAGGGAAACGCTGCCGGTCCACCCTCACTTCCTCCATCACCGTGTGGTCTATCCTCACCTCCTCCATCACCGTGTGGTCCATCCTCACCTCCATCACCGTGTGGTCCATCCTCACCTCCTCCATCACCGTGTGTCCACCCTCACTTCCTCCATCACCGTGTGGTCCATCCTCACCTCCTCCATCACCGTGTGGTCCATCCTCACCTCCTCCATCACCGTGTGGTCCACCCTCACTTCCTCCATCACCGTGTGGTCTATCCTCACCTCCTCCATCACCGTGTGGTCTATCCTCACCTCCTCCTCCATCACTGTGTGGTCCATCCTCACCTCCTCCTCCATCACTGTGTGGTCCATCCTCACCTCCTCCATCACCGTGTGGTCCATCCTCACCTCCTCCTCCATCACTGTGTGGTCCATCCTCACCTCCTCCATCACCGTGTGGTCACCCTCACCTCCTCCATCACCGTGTGGTCCATCCTCACCTCCTCCTCCATCACTGTGTGGTCCATCCTCACTTCCTCCATCACCGTGTGGTCCACCCTCACTTCCTCCATCACCGTGTGGTCTATCCTCATCTCCTCCATCACCGTGTGGTCCATCCTCACCTCCTCCATCACCGTGTGGTCCACCCTCACCTCCTCCATCACCGTGTGGTCCATCCTCACCTCCTCCTCCATCACCGTGTGGTCCATCCTCACCTCCTCCTCCATCACTGTGTGGTCCATCCTCACCTCCTCCTCCATCACTGTGTGGTCCATCCTCACCTCCTCCATCACCGTGTGTCTATCCTCACCTCCTCCATCACTGTGTGGTCCATCCTCACCTCCTCCATCACCGTGTGGTCCATCCTCACCTCCTCCTCCATCACCGTGTGGTCCATCCTCACCTCCTCCATCACCGTGTGGTCCATCCTCACTTGCGGGCTTCGTATATGTGTCGTGCGCCACACACGTACCATTAGTGTGGCCAACGTACGTTCAGATACCAGAACTAGATGTTCAGTCAGGTGATTGACCTGACCCCCACCGACTTACTACCAGTTTTTTTTAGCGTCAGTTGCGTATATGGTCCATTTTTTGACCAAAAGAGGGAAACGCTGCCGGAGGGGGAAGCGAGCGGGGCCCTGGTGCGTCTTCACAGGCGCGGGGCATGCACACCTTTACCTGGGACCTTTCGCTCTAACGTCCGCTTACTTCCCAACAAGATGGACGAGCTAGCGCTGCTGATGAGAAGGAACAAGGACTTCTCCACGTCTTGCATGTCTTTCACGGAGACATGGCTGAGCGCAAAGGTTCTGGACAGCACGATACATCTGCAGGGCTTTCAGCTCATCCGCGCGGATCGGGACTCCAGAATGAAGGAGACGATCGTGGACTTCAGGAAAGACACAGCCCCACCGTCCCCCCCTCGCCCTGACAGACTCGCCCACCCCATCTTCATCATGGACTCCTTCCGTTTCCTGAGCACCACCATCACCCAGGACCTCAGATGGGAGCCAACCATCAGCTTCCTCATCCAGAAGGCCCAACAGAGGATGTTCTTCCTACAGTAGAAACTTAAGCTGCCGATGCTGGTGCAGTTCTACACGGCCATCATCGAGTCCATCCTCACCTCCTCCATCACCGTGTGGTCCATCCTCACCTCCTCCATCACCGTGTGGTCCACCCTCACCTCCTCCATCACCGTGTGGTCCATCCTCACCTCCTCCTCCATCACTGTGTGGTCCATCCTCACTTCCTCCATCACCGTGTGGTCCACCCTCACTTCCTCCATCACCGTGTGGTCTATCCTCATCTCCTCCATCACCGTGTGGTCCATCCTCACCTCCTCCATCACCGTGTGGTCCACCCTCACCTCCTCCATCACCGTGTGGTCCATCCTCACCTCCTCCTCCATCACTGTGTGGTCCATCCTCACCTCCTCCTCCATCACTGTGTGGTCCATCCTCACCTCCTCCATCACCGTGTGGTCTATCCTCACCTCCTCCATCACTGTGTGGTCCATCCTCACCTCCTCCATCACCGTGTGGTCCATCCTCACCTCCTCCTCCATCACCGTGTGGTCCATCCTCACCTCCTCCATCACCGTGTGGTCCATCCTCACCTCCTCCATCACCGTGTGGTCCACCTCACTCCTCCATCACCGTGTGGTTCATCCTCACCTCCTCCATCACCGTGTGGTCCATCCTCACCTCCTCCATCACCGTGTGGTCCATCCTCACCTCCTCCTCCATCACTGTGTGGTCCATCCTCACCTCCTCCATCACCGTGTGGTCCATCCTCACCTCCTCCTCCATCACTGTGTGGTTCATCCTCACCTCCTCCATCACCGTGTGGTCCACCCTCACCTCCTCCATCACCGTGTGGTCCATCCTCACCTCCTCCTCCATCACTGTGTGGTCCATCCTCACCTCCTCCATCACCGTGTGGTCCATCCTCACCTCCTCCATCACCGTGTGGTCCATCCTCACCTCCTCCATCACCGTGTGGTACCCCGGCGCCACAGAGCGGGACAAGTATCGACTGCGGCGCATTGTGCGTGCTGCTGAGAGGGTGACTGGCTGTAAGCTCCCATCTATCCAGGACATGTTCACCTCCAGGACCCTTCTCACCTCTGACACGGACTATTCACCCCTCTCTCCTCAGGCAGGAGGCTACGGTCTATCCAGACCCATAAATCCTGCCACTTGAACAGTTTTTTCCCCTCCGCCATCAGATTTATGAACAATAACAAGACCTAATAATTCAGTTACAGACTCATGGATGTCTCCTCCAGGAGCCTCCACCTTAACGTGGCGGAGGGGTTTGAGCCTGAATGATCCTGGAGCTCTGTTGTCGGGGGCTTGGTGCCCCTGGTAGGGTCTCCCAGGGCAAACAGGTCCTAGGGGACGGGTCAGACAAAGAGCGGTTCAGAAGCCCCTTATGAGAGACCAACAGGCCCGGTTAGAACCATGAGGCCGTCCTTCTGTGGACCCACCACCTGCAGGGGGCGCTATAGGGGCTGGTGCAATGGGATTTGGGCAGCTCCAACAGCTACCCCCACAACCCGGCAACGGACAAGTGGAAGAAGATGGATGGATGGATGGATGGATGGATGTAATCTACTCTGTTGCACTGTGTGGTGTGTCCACACTTAGATCAGCTGCTATCACTGTATCACTTTATATACCTACACAATATGTAAATTCAATCCCGCTGTTGTTCTATGTCAAATTGTCGTCTTACCATATTTTACTTTTTATTTTTCATCTTATTTATTTTAATATTCTTTATGCATGCCCCTATAGCCCTACAGTTTAAAGTTTTATAGCTTATTTGTATCTACATTTTGTGTTATGTTTAATGTTGCACGTCTTACCGAGAAAAAATCCTAGTTTGTGAACCTGTTCCCAAACAATGGCAATAAAAACGATTCTGATTCTGATTCTCTATACATGTCACGTAAGTCGACCGTGAGTTGCCCATTCAGCGCGAGTGCTTCAATCGCACGAAAACTCAGATATATAAAGCTTCAAAGGTGCCAGCGGCCACTTGTACAAAGTTTTTACAATATACCGAGGGGAAGAGGGAAGGCGAGGAGAGAACTGGGCTGTTTCCCAAAGCCTTTTTTTTTTAGGCAGTTCCTTAAAACTCACGTCCTTCCAGTCCAAGGCAAGTTTCCTGCCTTGGTCCAATAAGAGCAGCTAATAGAACACACTTCAGAGCTAAAGGAAGTGACGTCACAAAATACAAAGGAAGTTGTGTTTCATCCAGGGAGGGTCTGCTGATTGTGAAGGCTGGTGGAGTGGAAGTAATTATATTTTACCAACTACAAATAAATAAATAAAAGGCAGTCAGAGATGATGAACCCTATCTGAGAATACAAAATAAAACTCAAAAGGGGGACTAAAACTTTAGAAATAAAAAATTCAAAGTGCCTGATATTAAATTCAACGCCCATGAAACAAATGAGTCCTTTGCTCCATGAAGCAGTGACAAAAAAAAGACAAAAACCTGAAATTCATTATTTCACCAAATCTTGACAAAACTTTTTCTTTTTTGCAACTGAATTGTACACGGGCTGCAGAGCCATTAAACAAGTCAAAGCTTGTACTTTTTTCTTAAAAAGTGAAATTTAAGTACTTTAACAAGTCACGCAAGCCAGCACCACCTTTTTTTCTTTCTTGTTTTCTTGAGAGCTGTGGTGCATTATGGGTGATTTTGGCTTGAGCAAGACAGTGAAGCTACACTGATGTATCCTTGGTATAATAGCCACATGCTAACCAAAGGGAGGACACATGCCTTCGGAACAGCACTTGGGCGGCGAGTGATGATGTAGACGCCTGACCACGCCCACATCAGACACAAGGCGAGGTACCTAAGCTTTGGGAAACAGCCCTGGTGTCAGAGAGGGAGCAGAGAGAAAGACGTTATGCGTCATGTGACACGTGGCAGCAATTCACCAAATGGATCCATGTGAATGTATGACATGTAGTCACCGTGGCTTTCTCTGTGAGACGCACGTTGGGTGCGCGGTGATCTGAACACCACATCGTTTTCCACGAACAAAAATAAATGCAGCAATTTGGGAAACATGACACTGTGCATTAAAAGCATTAGTCAAGAAAAGGGACATGCACTGAAGCCAGTCTAAATGAGTGGCTTCTTTAGCTGGAACTTAAACAGTCAGGATCATAGGTTTGAATGTCATTGTCAGTGAAAGGTACAGTTACAAACTAGGAATATTTCTTTGGTGCAATAGTGCAACATGAAACACTAACTAGTAATACAATTAATAAAGCTAATGAAGCTATCAGGGCATGCAAAGACTGACCATGAACTGGTTATTTTATATGACCCATCCATTTTCTTCCACTTGTCCGTTGCCGGGTCGTGGGGGCAGCTGTTGGAGCTGCACCAGCCCCTATGGCTCCTCCTGCAGGTGGTGGGTCCACAGAAGGACGGCCTCATGGTTCTAACCGGGCTTGTTGGTCTCTCATAAGGGGCTTCTGAACCGCTCCCAGGAACATTCGGGTGATCATACCCCTCCACCATGTTAAGGTGGCGGTTGGAGGAGGGGTAATCTAAAACAATAGGCTATATCTGTCTCTGGTTATTCAACAAGGTTGATGTTAAATGAATGACAAAGAGAAAAGAAAAGCAACGCACACCAGAAGTAGTCTCCGAGGTGCAGATGTAGGGGAAAATCTTCATGTCAATCAAAAGACAACATCGCACACTCATAAGCCAATGTCCAAATTGTGTGGGTGGTACCAATCAATCAGGAGCCTCAGGAACCTCCTGATTGATTGGTACCACCCACACTTTGGAGAAGATCTAAGCCACCTGGGCTGGTCCACTCCACATACACTTTGGTTCAAAGAAGAAAAAGAAAGATCTGATGAAGGCTAATGCCGAAACGTTATCATTCAAATTTGGACATCGGCTTATGAGTGTGCGATGTTGTTTTTTGATTCACAAATGAATGACAAAGACCGTATAGACCAGGGGTGTCCAAAGTGTGGCCCGGGGGCCAAATGTGGCCCTCAGACCAATCATTGGTGGTCCTCGGCCTTCTTGCTGAATCGGTACACATCATCAGAGATTGTGCTTTTTATTTGAAATCTAATAATTCTACACAATTCTAACCTAACAACTAACATTTTATTGTGAGACAGAGCTGGCATAAATAAAGGTATGGGGCACAATTTAAACCTCTGCTAGTCAAAGGTGTAGACAGTAAGATATAGACACTAAGTATAAAATACTTAAATAAAAATAAACGTGCAGCTCCTGTCACATGACTTGGATGGATCAGTCAATACTCTGCCGCTGTGGGGATGTTTAGGTTAAGTCGTCCTTAATTCCTGCTGTAGCTTTTATTTTGCCTGTGCGTGTTAGTGTTGATATCCGGTGTCGATACTCAACAAGAGCTTATTTAGTATTGAGATGTTGATATAATGGTATCGTCCTGACAGGAGGACTTGTGTCATCATGTGGAATCACAAGGGGAACGTGCCGTTGTCCCATCTCCTTTAATGTAGAATGAATGTCATTGGTGCTCTTTGGACAACGTGTGTTGGATGAATGCGACCAGGCTGTTCAGACTGAAGCCGCATTACAACAGATCAGATACATCCAGGGGCGTGCTGCTGAATGTACATAACCTCAGAGTTTTAGCTCACCTCCTAGGGCATTAACTTTGACAATTAAAGGGTGTAAGATCAACACTTCTCTTTTCACATCACACACATAATCTGGGCTTTTACATCTCCACTGTCAGCTTTGAGTTATGCAAATGAAAAATATGTTTGTTTAAACATGGGTCGCTATTGCCTTTCTTTATTTCTCTCAGTCAGTTCAGCGTCGAATAATGGGATCTCCCTGCTTCAGCACTGAATGAAAAGTGCAATGCCAAAGGTCTTTCTGGACCTTTGGCCTGGAATAGTGCAACTGTGAGAGTCCGTTATCAATTTTCTGATGGCCCAAAATCACCGCAGCCCACTGGGAAATGTCCCGACTCTCCCCATTACCCAGCAGGCCTGTGGGTACATCATATTCAGGAGCACATAAGGGACTGTCCTGGGTTGTTTCCGGTCGAACATGGGATTAAAACATGGGGTCGCTTTGGCTTACGGTCTGAACGTAGCTGAAGTGTTCTGTAAACGGGGAGCAAAGGCACAGCTTAACTGTTCTGTATCATCTTAAAGTAGCAGCACTCACACTGTACTGTGCTGGTTACCCCTGCTGCCGGTGGCCCAGTGCTCGTACACAGATGTTTGCAGGAGCCGTTGTCCCGACAGGCACTGCAGGCCCCGCCCAGCTTTGGCTAACTGCTAATTACATGAGTCAGAGCGGATGAGACGCTAACCCTCGCTCTCATTATCTTCTGTAAGCATTAAGATAAACACAGGACGGGCTGAGTCGTAATGGCGGTGTGTCAGCAGTCCAAAATGTTCTGTTCGCTGGAATGGGATGAGATGACGCTGATCAGAAAGAGTTTAGGAATAATGACAGTGACATGTGTGACGTTTACAATGTGCAGCTTTACACTTCTTTACTCTCACTGGCTGTAAGCTACGTCTAAAGCCATAGCTGCCCTGGGGCTGATAGACAGGGATGTGGCTGCCATTCATCAGCAAAGAGTAGCTGAAAGATGTATTCAAGTAAGAGTAACTTAACTTTGAAATGATCTTACTCATGAGGGAGTAAAAAGTAGTGACCAAAATAATAACTCAAGTGAGAGTAAAAATATACCTGTGGAAACTACGTGTACTTGAGTACTGTGAGTGGGGAGTAACTGTTTGAGGGTAAAAGTCTGAGGAAATGAAGAAAAACATACACATTTTTTCCCCTGAAGCATAAAAAACATGAAACACAAACTACATCTGTTTCCTGTGTCACATGAGTAACTAGATACTGATAATAAAATTACTAAATTAGTAAAGTAAAAAAGTATAATATGGTAAAACTACTGTAAGAAGTACAATTACTTCATCAGACACACAGCATTATCAGTGTCTTGCTCATGGACACTCCAATGAGTAATCTGGCCTCTCGGCAGCACAGTGGCACAGCGGTTAGTGCTCTTGCTTCACAGCTAGAAGGTCCCGGGTTCGATTCCCACCTGGACGGGGCCTTTCTGTGTGGAGTTTGCCTGTTCTCCCCGTGTCTGCGTAGGTTCCCTCTGGGTACTCCGTTTCCCCTACCACCAAAAACATGTACAATAGGATGAATGATGTGTGTGAATGCATGGAGGTGGTCAGAGGGACTGTTGGCACAGATGTGTGCAGTGGTGACAGCGCTTCTGTCAGTCTCCCCCGGGGAAACTGAAGCTACTAAGGTAGTTTACCACCACTGAGTATGGAGTGAATGTAAAATGCTCTCATGTAAAGCGCTTTGTGACCATGTCTGTGAAAGGTCTTCTTCTTCTAAAAAAGTATTTTTTATCTCTGTTTCTAGGAGTTTCAAGTAAAGCTGCCTCAGATGAACGAGTCACTCTGGATTATGGTATGTGTGCATGTCACTGACCATGGAGTGCTTTATAAGAAATTAAAATTAAAATCAATTCTGTAAGTGATAGGGAGCCAGTGTAGTATGGGGGTGATGTGTGGGTTAAGAGGCGAGTTCTGTACAAGCTGGAGTCTGTGGTTTTCTTTGCAAGGCCAGCATGTAGGCTATATATACAATTATGATGAAAGCATAACTGATATGATCATCAACAAATTGGCATGAATATATATGTTAATATATTTTTCACTGTTTATTGACATAAATCAGAATCAAAATAGTTTTTATTGCCATTATTTGAGAACAGGTTCACAAACTAGGAATAAAATGTACTTTGTCAGCAAAGCCAGTACACGAGTTAGAAACAGAAGAGGGTTAGCTATAGATTACACCAAAACGTATTTATGCCCCAGTGACAAATGTTTAAACAATATACTGTATATATACAGCATAAATATACAGCAAAGGGATCCAGGTGTGGTCATATTTTTTTCTACCAATTTTATTTTGCATTTAACAATCATAAACACAAGAAGCCAGTTTTGGATCTCGTCCTCTCTCTAGTTTTGTTCCCTCAACTTTCTTTTTCTTTCTTTCTTTCTTTCTAAGTTATTCTTCGTCAACTAACCTCTGTTCAATTTACTTTAAGGTGGATCCAAGCTGCTGTCTAGAAGGTCTTACCACCACCGAGTATGGAGTGAATGTACAATTGTCTCATGTAAAGCGCTTTGTGACCATGTCTGTGAAAGATCTTTTTGTTTTGTTAATGTGCTCTGAACATTTGTCAATCCAACGTAACTGTATACAAACTGTGAGCCAGCTGAAAGCTAAAGTGAGCTAACGAAGGCTGTGAAATTAAATGTCTACTACAAAAGTATGAAACAAGAATCCGAAAACGTAAAAGTAAAACATAGAAATAAAATGATATGTAAAAGGAACATGCTGCCTCTGTCCATATGGGTCGAACCTGTGTGCCTTAAAGCACCTTTATTATCCTGTTATTCCGGATGGCGTTGTCTGCCTCTTAATTTAAAGGGACTATACAGAGTTTAAAAATGTTGAAGCTAAGTATTTTCCTCCCCCTACATGTTCCAGTCATGTCCTAATGTGTAGAATGAGCCCAGACCTGTTCACCACAACTGCCTCTAAAATCCTGCACTGTCACTCATAAAGGTGTTAATTAGGGTCTATAGTGCCGTCATGCACGAGCTTAATATAGAGACTGCAGTTACACGGAAGACCTGAGGTGGCAGTAGTGAGTATAAAAATGACCAACTTGCATCTAGTCTCGTTAATATACTACTACCACTCGTCTTGTCACATTATTATTAATTAGCTATGTTCATGACACGTCGCTCAAAGCACTTCTCGTTAGTTCCACAGTCAGTTATTAGCTACATAGACTCCGTATAGAAACACGGCTGCACCAATCTGCATCAAGCCTTTCGACCTTCACCTACTACTCACACACTTGATGCAACGACACCTGTATAACTGAACATGGCTGCCTCTTCTCTGGGGGCGCAGGAGGGTCATGTTTTGAAATGTGTGAAAAAGTTCCTGCATACCCTGATAATTACAGCTGCTGAACAGTAGGCCGTTTGTTGGATTGTTGGTGAGATGCCATGTTGTTGTCATAAATCTTGGTCCTGATGTCAGTTCATGTTGTAATGTGACTGAAAGTTGTGAAGTCCCTGAGGCCGTACATGAAACACTGCATCAAAGCCTCCCCCGCTTCTACTGCCAACAGCCCAGCATCTGAATGGCGTCACCGCTGATAACACACCCCTCAAAAGTCCTGTATGTGTTGTACAAACACTGGCTACGAGTCGTATACCACTGATCAAAGATATTTAATAAAACTCTAACGTGGTGGAAGCCTTGTGACTGGCCGGTGAGGCCAACCCCATAGCCACCGATGCAACACCAGGAGCAACATTTTCATTGATCCGACGGCAGAATGTGAGACACTCATTGTGTGTGATTGTTTTTTTTACTTCTAAGTCTCGTATCTCAGTCTCTGACCCATGTTCAATACATATTGGTCATGTGGTGTTACAAAGTACAGAAATACTGTTTTAAAGTAGGAAACAAAATGTTTGATATAATAGAGGTGAATGATTTGAAGTGTTTGACAGAGGAAAATCCATGGACAAAAGTCTTTGCCTCCGATAAAACTGGAATAACATTTGAAAAACTGCAAAAACGTTATTTTCTTGTCAGATACGACATACGGTCACAATTATCAAACAGTAATAGAATAACTCAAAACAGATCAAAACAGTATCAAGGAAATAAGTGGTGTTTCCATTTGATTATATTGCACTGGGTTAGAAGGGCCATTTGTTCCAATATTACTATGGCAATGTCCTATCTAGAGTTTTATTGGAGATCTTTGCCACAACATTCCCACAGGCAGAATTCTTTTCAAACTTTTAAAAGTTTTCTCTCACATATGACTGATCGTCCACAGCAGTGTCAAATAACTATTTCCAACTACGCTAATCTTCACAACAGCGAGTGAGTTTCTCTGACCAGCTCCATCACTGTGTGGTACTTCTACAGAGGGACTATAGAGAGCATACTGACCAGCTCCATCACTGTGTGGCACTTCTACAGAGGGACTATAGAGAGCGTCCTGACCAGCTCCATCACTGTGTGGTTCTTCTACAGAGTGGTTCTTCTACAGAGGACTATAGAGAGCATCCTGACCAGCTCCATCACTGTGTGGCTCTTCTACAGAGGGACTATAGAGAGCATCCTGACCAGCTCCATCACTGTGTGGTTCTTCTACAGAGGGACTATAGAGAGCGTCCTGACGAGCTCCATCACTGTGTGGCTCTTCAACAGAGGACTATAGAGAGCATCCTGACCAGCTCCATCACTGTGTGGCTCTTCTACAGAGGGACTATAGAGAGCGTCCTGACCAGCTCCATCACTGTGTGGTTCTTCTACAGAGGACTATAGAGAGCATCCTGACCAGCTCCATCACTGTGTGGCACAGCACCAGCACTGCCTCCTGCCGAAGGAGCCTCCAGCGCATTGTGAGAGCAGCGGAGAAGATCTGCGGAGCCCCTCTCCCCTCCATTAAGGACATGTACTCCACCCGTCTCACCCACAAAGCCGTTAGAATTACTAGGGACCCTACGCACCCATCACACAGTCTCTTCATGGTAATGCCTTCAGGGAGGAGACTGCGGAATCTACGGGCCAGGTCCAGTCGACTTAAGAACAGTTTCATACACACGGCTATCGAGAAGCTGAACTCCCTGCCCTCTCTAATAATTTGATTGAATGATTTGAATAATTTCAAATCATTCACATGGTTTGACAAATCAAAAATCTTGAATTTTGAATCTTGACAAACTCATTTTCTGCAGTCGAGTCCACACCTAAATAATCCTGAACATGAATTGGCACATTTACCCCATTTTTAATGGTAGTTTGGTCTCGGTTTGCATGAAATTTGAGGACATTTGCGTAAATCATTCAGAGATTTTGATGATTGGAGTGAAGTTGCTGTAACTCACTCATTAGTTTGCGTTGTGTTTACCCTCTCTGTGACACGTGACTGACCAACAAGTTTGGGCCTATAAACTCTGGGGGATTTTGTTCTCGGTGGAGCTGCACAAATGACATCGACAGTGACAGCGGTCTTAGCTAGCCTATGCACTTTCTCGCTCAGGGTAAACATGGCTGGAATTGGGCCTGTTTGCTCAACACTTGTTCCAGCTTCACCAACAAAGTGTTTGGAACAGATACGTGTCCTTTTTGACAAATGAGAACAAATGCAAAAAAGGATAAAGACTTTAATTTTTGGAGACCTATCCTGTGGTCTGATGGAAAAAAATAATAATCTTTTGGCCATAATGATAATCGTCCATCACGAGGAAAAAGGGGAATCTTGCAAGCCTGAGAACACCATCCCAACTGTGAAATACGGGGTGGCAGCATCATGCTGTGGGGTTGTTTTGCTGTGGGAGGGACTGGTGCACTTCACAAAATAGATGACATCATGAAGAAAGAACTCTATGTGGAAATATTGGAGCAACATCTCAAGACATCAGCCAGGAAGTTAAAGCTTGGGCACAGATGGGTCTTCCAAATGGACAATGACCCAAAGCATATGGCCAATACTGGTTACAAAGTGGCTTAAGGATAACAAAGTCAGTATTTGAAGCGGTCATCCAGTCCTGATCACAATCCAGTTGAAAATGTATAGGCATAGCTGAAAAGGCATAGGCACGCAAGGTGGCCAACAAATGTGTCTGTTACACCAGTTCTGTTTGGAGGAATGGACCAAAACTCCTATCATGAGAGGCTTGTGGAAGGAAATCCAAAACGATTGATCCAAAATATACTGTTTAAAGGCAATGCTACTGTGACACACTAATGTGTATTCACATTATTATTGGTTTTGGGTTTTAAGAGAAAGACTGATTTGGGGAAATAACTTTGTTTTAGTTGTAGTTACACACTCACGCCAGAAGGTGGCACATTACTGCGTGAGACGGTATGGTGATGTCATAGGCCCTCCTTTTTCAATATGGCAGAAGCGAGGCATTGAGAAACTTCACCTGTCGCCTGTCTCATTCATTTCCCTGTTTTACAGGTTAGTAAACGAGTATAAACCACATGAAATGGGTCGGAAAGTACTTATAAGAGACACAGCTAAACGTGTCATTATAAATCAGTCGATAAACACTGTATTTTTGTTGAGTTTTGAACATGTGAAAAGACGTGAAAAAGCTAAGTCAAGGCAACGCCGAGGCGCCATTTTGTGTTCGTATATTTTATTGAAAGTTTCTTTTTGGGTAATATAAGCTCCAGATGGTATCCTGACATGTGTATGTGTTTATATGCCGTTGGCAGAGTGTTACCTAGTTATAGTAAAAGCATATTGGAAAGAGTTAAAAGCTAAAGCTAAGCCTGCCAGTAAGCATGTGTTACTACCATGCAATTCATGAGCCGTGCTAGACGGAGATAAGCTAAAGCTAGCTAAGCTAACTAACTATATGTTAAAAGCAGTCCAGCTGTGAACATTAAAAAGATATTGGCTAAAATGAGTGATAAATAAGTTGAATAGCTTAAAGGTAATTAAAAACAGATAATTCATATTTGTGTATTTTGTCAATGTAAATAAAGAGTAATTCTGAAAAGTAATTTAAGTTACTGTACATGAAGGACATTTTATTGCATATTTTGCATATGGGAACAGTTGTAAGCTGTAAGTTTGATACATGCCATTGTATTAATAAATATGTTACAGGAACATATAATCTGCCCAACAGGCCCAAAACCTGGGTCTGTTACAGATTCTTGGTGGCCCGTACGGGGATTGGTTCCACATCGCCAATGGAGCTGATCCTCACTCATCTTTAAGACCTGCTGCAGAGCTGATTGTCCAAGGAGAGCTGATGTAAAGCGGAGCAGCTGCCTTCCACCGCCGGAAGAGATCTAGCTGAGAATCACCCATCGCGGAGCAACCAAGAAAGCATCATGACCGACAGCGAGAGGAAGAGCCTGGTGTGGGACATCAAGAAGAGCCTGCTTGCCCTGTCGCATGATCAACTCTTCGAAATTGCTTCAAATGTGGGTCCAATACCAGGCAAGGATCCTTCAAAGCTGTCAAGTGGGGACGCAGAAGGAAGCTTCGAGTACATCAACTCCTTCATGTACAGTGAAGCAATGTTGAAAGCTGAGGGTTGGGAGAGTTGTTAGCACTAAAGGACATAGTAGATGAATTTCTACTCGCTGCCGACAAGCCGCCAGATGTTGGGGAGACGAATGTGGAAACATCAACATCAGCCCATGCCCCACCTCCTTCCTCAGAGACTAGCCAGTCAAATACAGTTCAAACGTCCATGGACACTAGCAACATTAGCCCTAGCATCTCACAAGAAGAAGTCTGTAAAATGATTTCAGACTACGAGAGGGTTAGTAAGACATTGCAAGGTTTTGTGAAAACTCCCCCAATGCAACAAGCTCAAGTACTCCAAATACCCCACGGCTATGCCAGACCTCCTCCTAGCCCTGTAGTTTCCCTCAAAGACCTGCCTTACCTTCCAAGACGCGAGTTTAAGGTTCAGGGAGGCCAAGTGGGGATAATACATCTGATATCAGTTATAACAGTGTGTGCAGGCAGATGGAGGAAGGCATAAAGGACAATTTCACAGACACTGAGATTGTTAGGGGTGTGCTTAAGATTATCAAACCGGGAGATTTCAAGGACATGTTAGTAAACAAAGAAGACATGACAGTTGTAGAGTTAAAGGGATTCCTGCAGTCACATCTGGGAGAGAGAAATAGCACTGAGTTGTTCCAGGAGTTGATCTGCGCAAAACAGAAAGACAATGAGACAACACAACAGTTCCTCTACCGCGTGATTGGCTTGAAACAAAGAATCCTTTTCGAGTCCAAAAAGTCTGAATCTGAGATTAAGTATACTCCAGAAACTGTTCAAGGTGTCTTCCTGCATACAGTTTATGAGGGAATAGGACACAAGGACAATGACATTAGAAGAGAGCTTAAGCCTTTGCTTGCAGATCAGTCAGTTACAGATGAAACAATCTTGAAACATGTAATGAAAGTGACCAGTGAAGAATCTGAGCGTCATCGCAGACTAGGTTCAACACAACGAGGAAACAAGTCAGTGCTCACGTCGCCCAAGCGGACGAAGGAAAAGCAAAACAGACAAAGAAAGAGACTCCAGACCAAAAACCAAAAGTTGACACAGTAAAACAACTCGAGGAGAGGATTGATGCGCTCACTAAAATAGTAGATTCACTGGCAGAGAAAGTGCAAAAAGAGCATTTCAACAGTGCAACTAGACCATCTGCAACTAAAACTGAGAGACTTTATGCATGTTCTAAGTGTGTACAGGTGGGCTCCAAAAGCTGCAACCACTGCTTCTCATGCAGCGAGGAAGGTCACCGAGCGATTGGCTGCCTGAAGCGTCCAAAGCAGCAGGGAAACGAGAGCCGGTTGCTGCGGAGGGACAAGCGGTAACCGGGACAGCCCCCGAGTCCCACTTGCATACAGAGACTGCAACTGAATACAAGACAAAAGTGAACCAAGCTAAAGTCAAGAAACAGAGACTCAAAGATAACAGAAATGAGACACCAAAAGCCACAGTAGGTAACAACGAGCCAATAGTGAGACTAATAGGGAAGAAAGCAACAACCAAATGTCTCCTTAATGGTTTAACTGTTACTGCTCTTGTAGATACTGGGGCTCAGGTTAGCTTGATAGACAGGGCTTGGAGAAATAGGTACATTCCAGATGTTAATGTCCGCCCGATATCAGAGCTTATGGAGTTAATGGACTATGGGAAAGTGCCAAAGATCTATGCAGTTAATGGGGAATGTCTACCTTTTGATGGGTGGGTAATATTAACTGTAAACTTACCAGGCAACGAAGATCCAGAGCTTTCTATGAACGTGCCATTTCTAGTCAGCTCAGTGCCCTTAGACACACCACTCATTGGCTTTAATGTAGTGGAAGTGCTGATTCAAGGAAGTCCAGAGCAGGCTGCTTCTAACTTAGCTAAGCTACTTGGGGGTGCACTGTCTATTCCAGTCGACGAAGCACAGGGCATAGTACACTTCATCCAGACACGCCAAGAGAACACAGCTCAGGGACGCCTAAGAGTGGGTTACAAAGACACTATAATCCCTGCAGGCAGTACTACTTGGGTAAAGTGTAAAGTCCCACCTCAGCTCGACCCAAGTGAGCCTTTAGTTTTGTTTGAGCCTGAAGAGAGTTGTGCCCAGTTACAGCAGCTAGGACTAGGGGAAGGACTTTTAGAAATCCAGCCCGGTAAAGTGCCTTATGTAACTGTGCCGCTAGAAAACCACACTAAACATGACATTGTCTTGACAAGAAAGACTGCTATTGGTAGCATACAGCCAATTAAGAAAGTGATAGAGACAGACTCATCCTTTGACACAGACACTAAAACAGAGACTGTTACTGTTGCTCAGGCTGAAGCGGACCCTCCACAAAACTCGTGGCTGCCTTCCGTAGACCTAAGCCATCTTGAGAGACAGCAACAAGAGACTGTAGAGAAAATGTTGTACGAGGAGTCAGCAGCTTTTGCAAAGGACACTAATGATTTCGGCTGCATTCCTAGCTTACAAATGTCACTCAACCTCAAAGACGACATCCCTGTGCAAAAAGCTTACTCCTCTGTCCCGAAGCCGTTGTTTTCCGAAGTGAAAGAGTACATACAGGACCTCCTCGCAAAAGGGTGGATTGTTAAATCAAAATCACCGTATGATGCTCCTGTTGTCTGTGTCCGCAAAAAGGACGGCTCGTTACGCCTTTGTATAAACTACCGTCTGCTGAACCAGAAGACCGTCCCTGATAAGCACCCTCTCCCTCGGATCCAAGACCTGACTGACACTCTGGGGGGCACTCATGGTTCAGTATTCTCGATCAGGGCAAGGCGTACCACCAGGGATTTATGGCGGAAGGCTCACGTCACCTCACAGCTTTCGTCACTCCCTGGGGGCTCTACGAGTGGGTACGGATACCCTTCGGCCTTTCTAACGCGCCTGCCGCCTTTCAAAGAAGTATGGAGGAGATGTTAAGTTCACTCAGAGACAATTGCTGTATCCCATACTTGGACGACATTTTATGCTACGCTCCAACATTTGAAGAGCACGTTGAGGGCGTTAGACAAGTTTTGAGAGCACTCCAGAGACATGGTGTTAAACTGAGGCCTGAAAAATGTGAACTGTTTCGCAGAGAAGTAAGGTACGTAGGCCGCCTTGTATCTGCTGAGGGTGTGAGAATCGACCCAAAAGACTTAGACGCAGTGCAATCTCTAAAGACAAAGACACCCCAGTCAGTCGGCGATGTAAGGCGTCTACTTGGCTTCTTAAGTTACTATAGGAGCTACATACAGGACCTTTCGCGTATCGCAAAGCCCGTCTATGAACTGTTGAAAGTCAAACCCGGCGTGTCAATCCAGCAGTCCCACCAGCCAAAGAACAAAGGTCCCCAATTGTCATCCAGGGCCCCTGTTGAGTGGACTAATGAACACCAGCAAGTGCTAGAACAGTAATTGACACGCTGACGAGCCCTCCAGTTCTGGCCTACCCGGATTTCAACTCCCCATTCTGCCTCCACACAGATGCCTCAGAACAGGGCCTTGGTGCTGTTCTTTATCAGCGCTAGGACGGGAAGTTAAGGGTGATAGGGTACGGCTCCAGAACACTGTCACCAGCCGAAAAGAATTATCGTCTCCAAAGTGGCAAGTTAGAATTTCTTGCACTCAAATGGGCAGTGTGCGAGCGTTTTAGAGACTACCTGTATTACGCCCCATACTTTACCATCTACACTGACAACAACCCGTTAACTTATGTAATGAGTACCGCAAAGCTCAATGCTGTGGGGCATCGCTGGGTCGGAGAACTGTCAGACTTTCGCTTTGAGATCAAGTACAGGCCTGGCAAGACAAATGTTGACGCCGATACATTGTCACGCCTGCCCATCAATATCGACAAGTATGTTAACGAGTGCACTGAAGAACTATCACCTGAAGTGATTCATGCAACGTGGAATGGAGCCAGAGCAGCTCAAGAAGGTGATGTTGCGTGGGTTGCTGCCCTAGCCCTCGTCACAAATGCAACTCAAGAACCACAGTCCTTGGTTCCCGCGATAAGCCAAGATGAGCTCGCTAAAGCGCAAAAAGAGGACAAAACTGTGGGTGATATAATAAGACTAAAAGAGAAAACGACTGTTTTAACGAATTACATCAGAAACACAGTGAGTAAATCGACAAGAAAGATGTTGCAGGAATGGAACAAACTACATTTTGAAAATGGACTCATGTACAGGCAAACAAATGACAGGAAACAGCTTGTTCTCCCAGCCAAAAACAAAGAGACTGTGTTAAAACATCTACATGACAACATGGGACATATTGGCACAGAGAGAGTACTTGCGCTGGCGAGGGAGAGGTTCTACTGGCCGTACATGAAAAAGGACGTAGAGGACTATGTTACCAGAAAATGTCCATGCATCATCAACAAGAAACCGATAACCCATGTACGTGCTCCTATGGGCACCATCACATCTGCATTGACTACCTTCATCTGGAGCCCAGCAGAGGGGGATATGAGTACATCCTCGTAGACCACTTCACCAGGTTTGCCCAGGCGTATCCGCAGGGGTTAAAGTGGGCGGGAACGGTCGGGAACGGCGTTCCCCACCTTCGCATGGCAAAAAAGAAAAAGAAAAAAAAGTTCATGATTGCAACTTTGTCATTTTCACGCACATACGAAATTCTGCCTGTGAGATAAATCAATGCAATAAAATACTAGGTTTGGCCTACTCAAAATGCGTCCCGGGGGCCAAAAAATATAATCTGACCTCATTTTCCATAAAAAAATATATTTTTTCCGGCATTATCCGCGCCGCATTCGCGTAGCTCCACAGCAAGTTCGCGGCACTTTGCATAGCAGTGTGCCTCCGGCTCCGGACCATCATCTCCTAGCGCGGGCTCAAAAATGAAAACATGGCTCTGTTAAACGGTCTAACGCTAAACTGAGAAAACAGGAGGCTTATCGTTGGACGGACTGACAGATTTGATCAAACCGCAGCACAAGGACAGTATGAATCATGTTTGCTCGGATTATCCCATGCAGAAGCAGGACTCTTCGCGGTCCGCGTCAGGTGCAGCGTGTGTTCCTCCCGGTGCAAAGGGCTTAACCAGCGACTTTAAGGTAAGGAACACCAGTTCAGCTGTGGATGTTTGTAAAGCGAACGATAAAGCTGATAGTGCGTGACTTTTGGAAAACTGCACCGCCAGCACTCGTGTTTAACCGGTCAACACGCTAAACCTCGCTCCCTGGGCTCTAACTTTACTAAATAACATCTGAATCATTAATCTGACAGGTGCATTTTTCTTCCTTTCTGCTCTGACATCATTCAATACGTGTTTGTGGGAAATATACAAGCGCAGAGATGCTCTTTGCAAAGTTAACATGGTAAACGAGGCTGAAGCTGAATATGTGGATGAGCGCGCCATCTCCAAGGAGCGCTTCATTTACTGAGTTTTTTCGTAAAGCGCGAGGTCTGGACAGAACAGCGTTTGGTCCGCCCTTATTTATTATTTTCCATGGTCTGTCTGCTCAGCGCTGAGGAGCAGTGGCTGAGCAGGAGTTAGTCATGTTGTTTGAGATGTACTGGTCTCATTCTGTGTTAGGCCTTTGGCCTGGTTTAGATGTGATTTAGTCCTGCCTTAGTCCTGATATTGCATGTTTTTGCCCTGGGTTAATCCTGGTTTAGTTCTGAGTAGTCCTAGTTTATTATTAGGCTCTTTATTATTCTGTATTAATCTATTGCTGTGTTTTTTTCTTTTTTTTCCTCCAAAGCCTTACAATGCTGGAATATAATATAACTTTTATGTTTAGGCCCAATTCTATTCTGTTCAAGCAGTGATGATAATTAAATTTTCATTTATTTATCCCAAAAATATGAATACGTTTGGTGGTGGGAGGCTCACCCCTGACCAGCCTGCAAGAGCCCTGCTGTAAGCACCACTGACTGTGAAAGAGGATTTTCTTAAATAAAGAACATAATAACAAGCCAAAATTGTTAATAAGTAATGTTTCAGCACACATGTTCATTTCTTTGGTTGGGCCTTCTTTGAATAAGTGGATCCTGACATTTTATTTGTTTATATGTTGTTATAATCTATTAAGCTCCTCTCTGGGCAGGCATGGTGCTCTGCAGCCCTATGTCTAAGAAGAACCCAAAAGAGTGGATCTGGCAAAAGCAGAATTTGTTCATTTAGTAAATCACATAGACCTCCAATCATTTATGATTGTTAAAACCTACTAAAGGATATCTAAAAATAATTCAAGGTATTAAAAAATATTGGAAAATAAAATAATTACAGTATCAAATACCTTGTATTGTGCAGTATCTGTTCAGAACCCATGACTACATGTCAGTACCTAAGTACATAAAAAAATATAAAATGTAGCGCGATTCCTACTGCTTGTTAAAGGTTAGAGTTCCCCCACCTCCCAAATCCCACTTTAACCCCTGCGTATCCGACCAAAAACAAATCTGGAAAGACAGCAGCTGAGCGGATCTTCAGAGAGTTCATCCCACGCTTCGGATACCCAGCGCGACTTCATCACGACCAAGGTCGCGAGTTTGAAAATGAGCTTTTTAAGACCTTGAGAGAGAAGTCAGGTACTGGGCACTCGAGAACGTCGCCGTATCATCCTCAAGGTAACCCCGCCGAGAGGTTTAATAGGACACTTTTGCAGATGTTAAGGACACTAGGTGAGAAAGAAAAGGAACACTGGAAAGACCACTTGCAACACATAGTTCACGCTTACAATTGTACGCGTCATGAGTCCACAGGGTATTCCCCCCACTTTCTACTGTATGGACACCACCCGCGTCTTCCTGTAGACATCTTGTTTGGTTTAGTTGGGGAGAAACAGACATCCATCCATCCATTTTCTTCCACTTGTCCGTTGCCGGGTCGTGGGGGCAGCTGTTGGAGCTGCACCAGCCCCTATGGCTCCTCCTGCAGGTGGTGGGTCCACAGAAGGACGGCCTCATGGTTCTAACCGGGCCTGTTGGTCTCTCATAAGGGGCTTCTGAACCGCTCTTTGTCTGACCCGTCACCTAGGACCTGTTTGCCATGGGAGACCCTACCAGGGGCACCAAGCCCCCGACAACAGAGCTCCAGGATCATTCGGGCGCTCAAACCCCTCCACCACGTTAAGGTGGCGGTTCCAGGAGGGGGAGACAAGATAGCCAGCGTACAAGATAGCCAGTGAGAAAAGTAGGTTGTCCAGTGCTAGAGGCAAGTCCTACTATGACAGAAAGCTCAAGGGTGTAGTTTTGCAGCCCGGAGATAGGGTCCTCGTCAGAAACTTGAGTGAACGTGGGGGACCAGGGAAGCTACGTTCTTACTGGGAGAAGACCATTTATCTGGTTAAAGAGCAAGTAGGCGATAATCCAGTTTATGCAGTTTACCCCGAGAACAGTGATGGGACTAAGACTAGGGTTTTACACCGTAACCTCCTATTACTGGTTAATGACCTCCCAGTTGAAGCTCCACCTCCCAGACCCGAGCAAGCACCCAAGAGACAGAGACAGAGAAGGGTTCAGTTAAGTGATCAAAACAGACAGAAAAGTGACTCAAGCGACTCAGACTCTGATGAGAATACAGGAGGGTACTGGTTTAGATTTCCCAGAGAGACTGGACATGTGGGGAGAGAGACTGACTGTAGTCAACCTGACATGCCTCAGACAAGCCAGGTCCCCGAGGACACAAGTGACCACTTCCTGTTACCTTCTAGAGACAATGCTAGGGTTAACGTGCAGAGTCGACGTAACTGGACTGACAGAGACAATCCTCCTGTACCACAGATGCCTCCTATTCCTGTGGTACAGACACCGCCTATCAATTCTGAAGAAGAAAGTGAAAGGGGTGAATTGCTCACTCCACCAGGACTTGACCCGCCTCCTCAGATACCAGTAGTTGACCCACAGACTGAGTTGAGAAGGTCAAATAGAGAAAGGAGACCTAAACAAATGCTTACTTATCAGTCATTAGGTGAACCTTCGCTACAGCCACAGGCCATGGTATCCACACTAGCCACGCCATATATGCAGTATCAGCCATGGATACCCACACCTTTCATTCCATGTGGTCCAGGGTTTGCGCCTTATATGCCTTACCCAGTTATGCCATACCCTTACCCTACACATATGCCTTGTTGAATATTTGATTTTTGGTTAAGTTTGTGAACTTTTATATTTTTGAATGTCAGGAGCCATTTTTATTTGTCAGGGAGCGTGTGACACACTAATGTGTATTCACATTATTATTGGTTTTGGGTTTTAAGAGAAAGACTGATTTGGGGAAATAACTTTGTTTTAGTTGTAGTTACACACTCACGCCAGAAGGTGGCACATTACTCCGTGAGACGGTATGGTGATGTCATAGGCCCTCCTTCTTCAATATGGCAGAAGCGAGGCATTGAGAAACTTCACCTGTCGCCTGTCTCATTCATTTCCCTGTTTTACAGGTTAGTAAACGAGTATAAACCACATGAAATGGGTCGGAAAGTACTTATAAGAGACACAGCTAAACGTGTCATTATAAATCAGTCGATAAACACTGTATTTTTGTTGAGTTTTGAACATGTGAAAAGACGTGAAAAAGCTAAGTCAAGGCAACGCCGAGGCGCCATTTTGTGTTCGTATATTTTATTGAAAGTTTCTTTTTGGGTAATATAAGCTCCAGATGGTATCCTGACATGTGTATGTGTTTATATGCCGTTGGCAGAGTGTTACCTAGTTATAGTAAAAAGCATATTGGAAAGAGTTAAAAGCTAAAGCTAAGCCTGCCAGTAAGCATGTGTTACTACCATGCAATTCATGAGCCGTGCTAGACGGAGATAAGCTAAAGCTAGCTAAGCTAACTAACTATATGTTAAAAAGCAGTCCAGCTGTTAACATTAAAAAGATATTGGCTAAAATGAGTGATAAATAAGTTAAATAGCTTAAAGGTAATTAAAAAACAGATAATTCATATTTGTGTATTTTGTCAATGTAAATAAAGAGTAATTCTGAAAAGTAATTTAAGTTACTGTACATGAAGGACATTTTATTGCATATTTTGCATATGGGAACAGTTGTAAGCTGTAAGTTTGATACATGGCATTGTATTAATAAATATGGCAGAAGCGAGGCATTGAGAAACTTCACCTGTCGCCTATCTCATTCATTTCCCTGTTTTACAGGAACATATAATCTGCCCAACAGGCCCAAAACCTGGGTCTGTTACACTACCAAATATTAATGAAATGTATGTAAACTTTTGGTTTTGTAAAAAATTGTGTAGAAAATTCTAGCTCTCATTCTTCTGGCATTTGATAGGTAGAAATTATTTTAAAATTGTTATTGACCTAAAAAAATAAAAGTTAATTATGGTTTCATGTCAGACAGTGAGGGAAAAAATGCAAATGTGTTTTTTTATAAAGTGTATATGGTTCCTGCTATGTATTACAATGTTTGCAAGATTTGACGTTTTGTCTGTTGGATTACCTCATCACTATAAAATCAATCTGACTTACGCTCACTTACTTTATCGAAGTGTAGTTCATCAATTTGTATTTGAAATACTATTTGTATTATTATAATAAAATGTAAAAAAATATTTCAATGAATAAAAGTAATGGTACTCCTACTTGAGTAAATACGTACGTTAAATATACAAGGTGAATCATTGGTGTGAAGGGTTCTTACTCGCCGAGTTATGGTTTAGTAGCAGATATTAAATGTGACATAACAAATATCATGTTCACGTTGTATGGGACACACATATGTAGATAATGCTTATGAAATATTATATTGAATACCTTTACAGCAAAATGTTGGACCTTATTTGTGATTAACCTTCTAAACAGCTTAAGCATAGATATAATATAATACAGATGAGTCTGTCCCGTTCAGTACCATTCATGGCAATGATCCCAAGTCCTCTGTGAAACTTACATAGCTGTGTTGTGGCGTGTTTATACATGCATGAGACCCATGTATGTTCGTTAACATGCACTGTCCCAACGAAATAAACCAATAAATAAAATAGCTACCTTTAAAAAAACAAAACTTGGAGCTAGACTTTTAAGCCGAACTTGGGACGTCTGAAGTCCCATTAGAATCCAGTCAAGCAAGTGTCTTTTGGAGTCGCCCCTGGCCACAAAGGGTGGTATTACAGCAATGTCAGCTCTCTGCCCTGAGGACCACAGAGAAGCACGTTCCTCGCCCATTGAGCTTATGTCACTGCACTTGGTCAGACTGAGACTTGTGTGGATGAGAGTGGATCAGCGGCCCTCTCAGTGGGCTCTTCAAAGCCTCAGAGCAGGGCACAGGTCAGAACTTAAGTGCCCTTACACTTCCTGTTTGGTCTGGCCTCTGGAGTGGGAAAGACCTGCAGAGGAAAAACGGCTCCACTGGCTGGACCGTATCTCTCTGACAATCCGCTACTGACGCCATTTATTGTCCTCTGATAATGACACGACCACAAGACCGTCCTGCCAGACAGAGAGGAGACAGGGGGATAGTGCAGAACAGTAGAAAAGGAAACTCGGGTCATTATCTTTAATTGTATTGAAGAATCGGATGACATTTCTGATCAGTTCTGGAAAGGCGTGTGTATAATTCTCCTCATCCCAAAAGGTCTTGAATAATAAATTAATAAAATGAAGCGGCTTCCCAGAGAACCAATCAGTCAGGAAATGTCCCCGATTTCCGCTCTGTTCATTTAAAAGGCAAACATACAAATCTAAGTATTTTCCTGAGCTTGACAAAGGGAGACCGGGGCTATTTGTCACTTTTTATTCTAGAGTTCACTGCTCATCAACAAAAAATCCCACAAGAGTCAGACCTGCATTAAATGAAAGCTTGAACCCCTGACCTGAAGTGGATCTCGCTTCTTTTTTCTGTCATTGAGATAAATAGTTATTAACCGTCAAACACAAGAAAATCGGCTGTGACAATCTGCCCCATGTGCAGGCCGTGGAGTCAGTCACTATTGTTTTTAATAGAGTTTTTGGTGTCAACATGAAATTTGATAAACCTTTGGAACTTTTTCTGCTTTTTGAGATAAAAGGACAAAATAAGTTTTATAACAGTTGCAATGCAAAGCCAGATGTGTCAATAGCATTCATTATGAACTAACTATAATGAGGCGTAAAATGAGCCATACATACGCCTCTATAAAAGCTCATGTAAGTAAAGCGATCATAAAAACATATTAGACACACAAACATTTCCCACCATTTGTACCCCGTGTGACAACCAACCCCTCAGTCCATGTGACAACCTACCCCTCAGTCCGTATGACAACCCCTCAATTTGTGTGACAAATAACCCCTCAGTTCGTGTGACAACTAACCCCTCAATCCGTATGACAACCCCTCAGTTTGTGTGACAACTAACCCCTCAATTCGTGACAACTAGCCCCTCAGTCCGTGTGACAACTAACCCCCAACTTTACGAACAATGTAAGATGGGTAACAAATGGCTTTAGCGGGTGTCTTCAGGGCAGGCACTAGCCAATTTGGCCCCCTCGGCGAGATTGAACTTTTGCAAGATTTTTTGTGTGTTTCTTGATCTAAATAGGAAGCTATAGTTGTTGTTTTTTTTAATCCTTTTGAACACTTTTTGGATATGGAAACGTCTGTTTTATTTTATTTTATGACATTTTAAAACATGTGCATCATGAAACCTCCACTTCTTAAGTACATTTATGAATTTCCCATGTTACACGGCTCCGAGGGCGTAGAAAGACCTAAGAGGGCTCGTTTGAAAGCTTCCAACACACAAGACCGCAAGTCTTTATCCCTTTCCGTTTCAAAGTTATGTCCGAAAATTGCCCCCCAAAAAAATTAAAAAATGAAGGCGCAATTGGGCACCCCCTCCAGCAGATGGTGCCCTATGGCGCCTGGGTCGCCTATGCCGAGAGCCGACCCTGGGTGCCTTTTAATGGTTGCCAAAGTTGGGGTACCCTGGAGGATCGTGGGACACTGAAGTGGGGTTCGCAAGAGGATTTTGAGATTTTTCTTTTTTTTTTTACATTTCTGACATTTAATTTGTATTTTTGAAATCTACATATTTTGGTAATATTAAGCCAAATACCAAAACACAGAACCCAAACCAGATTTTAAATGGATTTACACCTTTAATTATTAGAAATGCTAGTACATTTTACAGAAGTTGTTTAATTGATTTTAGGGGTTGCAACCGAAAACGTTTGGGAACCCCTGGTTTATGGCAAAAGGAAAGCTCTCACTACAAAATAACCCAACATTACCAAACCCAGATATTAAAGGTTAAGAAAAGACAGAAAAACTGTCTCATGTCTTCAGTCCAAATGAGAAAATGAATACAAATACAGTGAGGAAAATAAGTATTTGAACACCCTGCTATTTTGCAAGTTCTCCCACTTAGAAATCATGGAGGGGTCTGAAATTGTCATCGTAGGTGCATGTCCACTGTGAGACATAATCTAAAAAAAAAATCCAGAAATCACAATGTATGATTTTGTAACTATTTATTTGTATGATACAGCTGCAAATAAGTATTTGAACACCTGAGAAAATCAATGTTAATATTTGGTACAGTAGCCTTTGTTTGCAATTACAGAGGTCAAACGTTTCCTGTAGTTTTTCACCAGGTTTGCACACACTGCAGGAGGGATTTTGGCCCACTCCTCCACACAGATCTTCTCTAGATCAGTCAGGTTTCTGGGCTGTCGCTGAGAAACACGGAGTTTGAGCTCCCTCCAAAGATTCTCTATTGGGTTTAGGTCTGGAGACTGGCTAGGCCACGCCAGAACCTTGATATGCTTCTTACAGAGCCACTCCTTGGTTATCCTGGCTGTGTACTTCGGGTCATTGTCATGTTGGAAGACCCAGCCTCGACCCATCTTCAATGCTCTAACTGAGGGAAGGAGGTTGTCCCCCAAAATCTCGCAATACATGGCCCCGGTCATCCTCTCCTTAATACAGTGCAGTCGCCCTGTCCCATGTGCAGAAAAACACCCCCAAAGCATGATGCTACCACCCCCATGCTTCACAGTAGGGATGGTGTTCTTGGGATGGTACTCATCATTCTTCTTCCTCCAAACACGTTTAGTGGAATTATGACCAAAACGTTTCATTTTGGTCTCATCTGACCACATGACTTTCTCCCATGACTCCTCTGGATCATCCAAATGGTCATTGGCAAACTTAAGACGGGCCTTGACATGTGCTGGTTTAAGCAGGGGAACCTTCCGTGCCATGCATGATTTCAAACCATGACGTCTTAGTGTATTACCAACAGTAACCTTGGAAACGGTGGTCCCAGCTCTTTTCAGGTCATTGACCAGCTCCCCCCGTGTAGTTCTGGGCTGATTTCTCACCTTTCTTAGGATCATTGAGACCCCACGAGGTGAGATCTTGCATGGAGCCCCAGTCCGAGGGAGATTGACAGTCATGTTTAGCTTCTTCCATTTTCTAATGATTGCTCCAACAGTGGACCTTTTTTCACCAAGCTGCTTGGCAATTTCCCCGTAGCCCTTTCCAACCTTGTGGAGGTGTACAATTTTGTCTCTAGTGTCTTTGGACAGCTCTTTGGTCTTGGCCATGTTAGTAGTTGGATTCTTACTGATTGTATGGGGTGGACAGGTGTCTTTATGCAGCTAGCGACCTCAAACAGGTGCATCTAAATGTAGGATAACAAATGGAGTGGAGGTGGACATTTTAAAGGCAGACTAACAGGTCTTTGAGGGTCAGAATTCTAGCTGATAGACAGGTGTTCAAATACTTATTTGCAGCTGTATCATACAAATAAATAGTTAAAAAATCATACATTGTGATTTCTGGATTTTTTTTTTTAGATTATGTCTCTCACAGTGGACATGCACCTACGATGACAATTTCAGACCCCTCCATGATTTCTAAGTGGGAGAACTTGCAAAATAGCAGGGTGTTCAAATACTTATTTTCCTCACTGTATATATCTGTACCAGCACACAGCGCCCTCTATTTGTCACATAAAAGCAATGTGAAAAATGATCCATTGTAACAAATAGCCCTCATCTCCCCTGTTGTTTTTGCAAAGATTAAAAATAACTTTTTCACAATAAAATGTTCTCCTGTAAAAGGTATGACCAATTGCTCTTTATATCAACATCAAACATAAGGATATTTCTCAACACAGTGCAGACTTTATACTGTACCTGAAGTCATATTATTTTATTATACACTTCAAGTGCCCCTTATGTCACAGGGTTTCTGCTGGGCATTTAAAAGCATTAGAAGTCATGAAATTGTTTCTGCCAAAATCAACAAAAGCATTATAAAGCATTAAATTGGTTTCAAACTGGCATTAAATATAAATGTATTAGAAAATTATGACATTCGACAAGTTCATCGAAAATACCATGATGGTTTTGAGCTGGTGTCGGGACCCACCATCACCCCGGGATGACAAGCCACGGCCCAAATACGACTTAGACTTGTCAAATCAAATGTAAAAGCTGAAAAATAAAAACAACCCGATAACAGAAGCACTGGTCCAAAACATATTCAGCTGAAGTTTTGGCTGAATTTGAATATTTTGCTCAAAAGTTGCTCGTTTTGTCTTTCCTCTGTGTGATGAAATGTTTGCAAATCCTAAGAAATTAAATATGGAGCGATTGTGGCATTAAAACATTGTATTTGGGCATTAAAAATCGCATTGCATTTGACTTGCTTCTGCCTGTATAAAGCGTGTCAAGATTGCTGCCAATTGTTAGTGAGTCCGTTTTGTACACATTTAGCAAATATTCCGCGGTGGACAGTGAGTTCCTGTCGATGATACTTACTGCGTGTTCAATACTTGATCTATAATGTAGATACTTCTGCAGGAGATGTCGGTGTTTATATCGAGAAGCTTTAGAAGGATTTTGTGAAAAGAAAAAGTGTTAGTGTAAATAAATGTAGCGGCCGGTCCCCATACCCCTGGTTGGGAAACACGGTTTTAAGACGTCTGATAAATGTCAAGGCTAAAGGGTAGAAAGAAGCTGTAAATTCCCGACTAATGCATAGAAGCACTAAAGCCTGTACTCCCATTACATGTCAGTGTTGTTGATCTCCTGTCCTGTTATAATTATCACTAGACTGATATCATGCAATATCAGTCTAATGCAGGTGGTTGGCAACATCTGAGCGTACACACCTCAACAAAAGAAGTCATTGACGCCTGATTAAAAGGACAGTTTTATTGAGAAATCTTTCATAATTAATTGACCATATTATAAACGTCTGTCCTCCGGCAGCTCTGTTAAACACCTGAATGAACTGTGTCTGTTACAAACGTCTGCTCCTCCGCAAACATTTGAACACTGAATAAAGGATGGTAACACTTAACTACACCTTATTCAGCCTTAATGATGAACTAACACTTAATTCATCATGAACAAGTGTGACTAACACTTAACTACTTTACTACAGTTAATGCCTAACTGTGTTTCACATACTTCACTTAAGTAGTTAAGTGTTAGTCACACTTTATTAATGCTAAATAAGGTGTAGTTATTATAAAAAGTGTTACCAAAAGGATGAGGGTTGAGACAAAGTGTTTCAAATACCAGTCATCTGCACTGGACTGTTTGTGTATCCATTTATTTATTAATTTATTGTTGAATCTACAGACTACAATGCGGTTTCTAACCTTTTGCTCGATGCCCTAGTTTGACCAGTGGATGCCTTCTCCAAACGGACAAACTGGGAGGCGGACGCTATATTCATTTTAAAGTAGGACTGGGCGATAGACAAAGAAATGTATATCTCAATATTTGTGGGGACTTTCTTGATGATGAAGCGATACTTTTGCAAAACATCAGGAATATGCAAAGATAAGCCAGCCAGCAAACATTGAAAACGCTTCGCCTCTTCTCCACATTTCTTACCATTGGAGATAAACTCGATATTGTAAATTTGCATATCTTCCAAACGGCTCCTTTGATATCATTTTGCACATCTGAGATTGTTAAATACCATTAAAATGTAACTGTCTTTTGCAGAAGCTCTGGACACCCACATGGTCATTTTGGGATTCACTCATTTGAAAAAAACACTTTTGGCACTATTGACAAACAGTGAAAACCTGCAGGCATGAAACAAATGAGCCTCAACGGGCAGAAGCATCAGGACCCGACTGATATGGAGATGTTTTCATTTATTTAATAAGTCCTTACATAAACAATATGGGGAAATAACAAATGCGCTGTTTACTAGTATTTCTTTATGTACAAAGTTATTATTATTATTATAAATTAAATGAAGTTGTGGTCCTCAAACTGGACTCAATGTGAGTCACAGTTTACAGGAAAACCATACAGAACACGTGCAGAAGCCGTTCAGTCGTCAACGTGAGCCCGGCGTTGCTGTTTATTGTTTTGAAAACTGCTGACGTTTCTCTTTCAAAAGGAGCTCTAAAGAATCTACTAAACATGAATGTCCTGAATAAAGCAGCCCTTTGCCCCTCATACTTCAATGCCTTCACAGGCACACTAACCATCAAATGCATTCTATTGAGGCCTTTCTCCGTTTCTAAGAATAAATACTTTGGCTGAAAAGTGAAGCTGGGTGCCCACGTATCAGTCGGGCCCTGTAAGCATGCGCAGAGTAAGGTTTGGACGGCGCGGATCTAAATAATTGGATGATTTCCTATTGGTCTGTGGACGAGAGATGCATAAGGTTCAGAATCTCCTCATCTGCCTGCGCTCCTGCCTCCTCTGCTTCTTCTCGTTCACCTCCTCTGGAGCAGAGGGGCTCTCTGCAGTGAACCACGGCCCCAGGAAGTTCACCCAGAGCAGGTGGAGCGCGCGGGCCGGGGCCTGGGACACACAACACAGGTATGTTTAGACATTTGTAGTCTCTGTAGTCTTAGTAACCCTCCCAGACAACAGGAATGTGTTTATTTACATGGATCCCATTCGCTGAGTGAGAGCTATATGCAGTCAGAGTATTCCTGGGTCCATTCCAAAAAAGCATTTACATATAATACACATGCATATATTCATATACTCTTCATAATATACGACAAAAGAAGAAGCGCCCTCACCAGAAGCCACAGGTACCAGAAGTATGACGAGATGATGCTAAGCACTTGTACGATGGCTGTGAGTAAAATCACGTCCTTCAGGTGTCTGCAAGACCAAAGTGCATTCTGTTATTAAGTGACCTTTTGGAGCTCCAAGGAGCATGTTCTAATAGAGTCTCAATTCAGTTCATTCATGCATGTTTGAGTCATATTTAGAGCTTGGCACTGAAGCATGCCATGTCCCTAACTAGCCACATAAATGCAGAGTGTTGATTCCCTGGTTACGTCCTCAGTCTGTGGTCTGCTGAGCTACCGTCAGAATCTGTCGTGCCGCCGTGTATTCTAACGTTCTCTCGAGCGCCGTTTTAGCATCATTTTGATAAAAAAAAACAATTGCAGGGTTTGTTTTTAGACAGAAATTGTGATTGGATTAGCGATCTTAATGTTATATTTGAATATTTTTTAAGCAAGTGAGAACAGTCAACAAAATAAACATCTAAAAACAGCTATTTTACATGGCGGTCCTTGTTCATTACATTTCAAATCAAACAAAAGGAGAGGATGAACAAAGCAACAGGTGAAGACGTTTGTTCTGCATCTGTTCACGCTGTGTTTGCTATCAAATCAGATCTATTCAGGACGACGGCTGCTTGTCGTCTGAAGTAGGTCTGTCACAATAATTACTATTAGGAGTGTGAAAATATATCGATTTTCCGATATATCGTGATATTTTGCAGGACGATACTGATACTTTTTATTCCGATATTGATACTTTTGATGACATCATGCATATTAATGAGCAACGTAATGCATACTAATGAGGCAGCAGTGCGCCACTATTTTCACAGTCAATAGAGGCCAACAATGATCAAGAATGCAGTCAGGACAGCAGGGGGCAGCACTACAGTTTTAAGCACTTAGACCAAACACTGTCACACAAATAAATTACATTTAATGAGTTTTTATAATTATAAAAGAAGATTAATTTGGGGTTGATTTATTACTTTTTTTTTAAATAAGACTGTGTTTTCTTGTTTATTTAAATGAGGTCGCTGACAGATCTATAGACCCAGGGATTATTTATAAAAGTGGTACAAAGCACATGAAAAGAAATGTAAATGATAAATAATATGTACGTGCATAAATAATATGTACATACTACATAAAGTTTTTTTTTTAAATCGTGATGTATCGTAGATTAATTTTGTGCAATATATCGATTATTGGCGTATCGTGAGATAATCGTTATCGTAAGCCATGTATCGCGTATCGTATCGAATCGTGAGCTACCCAGAGGTTCCCACTCCTAATTACTATATCAACCTTTCGCTCAATAAATGACATTTTGGGCTCAATATATATCATGAGTACATTTATTTGCATTTTTCTCATGTAATACTAGTCGTGCGTCATTGTATTTCCTGCTCACTGTGGAATATTTGAAGCTTTAGAGTTAGTGTCTGTGGCATTAAAAGATCTTCAATAATATTATATTATGTTTATTGCGATAGTTGCCTGCCTCAATATATCAGACTTTAGATTTTGTTATCATGACAGGCCTAGTTAGCAGTGAGCTGTAGCTGAACACACACAGTTGGAGGCATTTTATGAAAACCACTCGCCACTGTGACCCTAAAAGTTAATTTTTATCTAATTTAATATTTTGTCTCAAGACACTCCACCTGCTGATGTCATATGGTGGAAAATAGATAATGTTTTAAGGAATGAGTGTTTTTAACTTTTGGTACAATGCCCTGCAAAATCAGGCGTTACATAGAGTTCATGTGGACTCACTCAGCCATTCCCTGCTCCATGTTCAGGTCGATGCCTCCGTCTATTAGACTTCCATCGTCGGCGAATGCTGGTTTGGCCATCGACAACATGGAGCGGTAACTGCCCACGTACACGGCTAAGGCAAACGTCAGCAGCAGCTGGAAAACACAACAAAGATGTTCACATCCTTCCATTTAGACCTGAGATACAGTTTATGTTTGTCCAGCACTTTTATATTTGGATTCATTGGGCAACTTTCATTTCTGTTTCAAATATGCCTCAAAACAATAAACTCATGTACTCCTAGTAGTAAAATAATAATATTTTTCAGTATCAAATTTCTTAATCCGGGAATCAAACGAGGGTGTCACGATTAGAGGTTAGCTCGGGCCCAAAAAAAAATAAATAAAATAAAATCAAGCCCGACCCGAGCCCACGGGCCTAAAACAAACCCGACGTAAATGATTTATTTAAGGCTCGGATAGGAGCATCTGCGCAGTGCTTTCAGCAGCAGCACCATGTGTGAGAGGTACGCAGCTACGCGCACGTGCACATACCTGGGCAGGCTGAGAGATGTGCGCGGCGTGGGGGCAGGTTACGTGCCCGAGCCGCAGCTCAATGTCTCTGTCTCCGTCTCCTCTTCCTCCGCCTCGTTGTTCATAAACACGCTGCATTTACGAAAGCTACTTTTTACGCAGTAACAGGAACCAAACTGCTGATTTATCCACTGTAAATGAAACACTGTCCTGAGAGAGAGAGTGAATAGCGATGTTCACTGTGGCGCCGGTATCAAAACCTGACCATGCGTGACAACACAACAGCACGTGCGCCCGCCCCCCCCCCCCCACCTGCACCACCTCCCTGAGTATAATAATAGACTAAGCCTATAACACATTTTTATTAGATATTATAATGACATTAATTAAAAAAAAAATAAACAAAAAAAAATAAACTCAAAGCCCGACCCGACTGTCATGCGTGAAATCTCGGCCCAGGCCGAATGTCGGGTCGGGCTCGGGCCTAAAATCTAACCTCTAGTCACCATCTCCTAATCGCCAAGAGATGCAGGTTAAAAATATATAGCAACTACTTATGACTCACCCATGTCCAAAATGTAGATGAACTGTAGAAAATGAGAAGGTTTCCAACTGCGTAGATGGCCTGTGGGAAGAGCAGAGCCTGGTGTTAGCCGTGTTTACTTTGACAGTGGTCACTGTGATGGAGCAGTCCTTACGTTGGCTCCGAGGATGACCCGTGTGTAGAACTGCAAAGTGCCTGAGTTCTCCTCATATATCTGCTTCTTTCCCTTCGTGCCGACTTTACCTTTGGGCTGGGGAAGAAAGAGAAGACATTAATGTTCCTGCGACTCTATACAGGATTGATCTCACCTTTAGTCTTGTGAATGTGATCAATAATGTCTGAAATATGGACTGCATGCTTGTATAGCTCGAACTACAGGGTTAGCAGGTTTGGTATGGCAGCGGGACCCCCTTCTATAAAATGTAATTAGCATTTACTGTATAATAATTTAAGGTGCAAAACATTTAAAATCTGGTTTAAAATGTTAGTTTGGAGACTGCATTTGGACACGTTGTCAATTAGTGTCATTTTTGCCAGAACCAATTTTGGTTCTGTTCCGAATGGTGAAGGCGGGAGTGGTTCAAGATGGATTTCCCATGTGTTTGGAATCTCACAAATACCCTGAGAATTCAGCTGCTGACGGTTTTCAATTAATACATCAAATTCAAAATCATCTCGTGAGCCCCACTTCAGTATCACCACTGGGGAACCACTGCTTTTATTTGACAGAGACAGTGCACAACATTGACCAAGACAAAGTCAGATGCTCAGTGGTGGACTATACAGTAGCACAATCTGTTCATTTACACTGTAGTCCAAGGGCAAGTTAGTGTTTAGAAAAGCAAATGTTTACATTTACAGCATTAATGGAATGTGAATTCATTGACCAATCAGTAATTTCATAAAACTACCATGGTGATGTGAAAACAGACAGCAACCTCCCTGTCTCTTGGTACAGCAGCATTTTTTGCCTCAACTCAAAATTAAAACTAGATCAGTGCGCTCTGGAAGTTAGCTTTGTTCAACCATCCAAGTTACCAAATGAAAAGTGTCACTGTAGATCACTGTTTAGCATATTCTCTCCAAATTGACGTCTCAATTTGGAGAGAATATGCTAAACGGAATATCAATAAAAATAGTCACACTATTAAGCCGTGTGCTTAAAATAAATACAGAAGAATGAACGCTATCACAGCGCTGAGTGAGCGGAGGATCCATCCAACCCGTCTCCCTGTGCTTAAAGACAGCATTGAACACATTAGCCGTCTTCCCGCATGTACAGTGCATCCGGAAAGTATTCACAGCGCTTCAATTTTTTCACATTTTGTTATATTTGCAACCCTAAATGTAAAGATTTTATTTTGAATTTTTTACTGAAAGTTCACACACAACAGACAACTGTGACGTGAAAGCAAAATGATACATGATTCTGTTATTTTTCAAAAAATAGAAAAGTGAAAAGTGGGGCGTGCATAAGTATTCATAACGCATTTTCGGAGTACATTAAATTGTCTTTATAACATTCCTAATGACTGCAGAATGATCACACCTTGCCCTAACCATTAAATAGAGGCCACCTGTGTGTAATCTACTCCCAGTATAATTAAGCTGTTCTGTGAGGGCCTCAGAGCTATGGTCAGAGTGTATTGGTCACTAAACAACATGATTAAGTCCAACAACACACCAGACGGGTCCGAGATAAAGTTATTGAGAAGTATAAAGCTGGGTTAGGTTATAAAAACATTTCCAAAGCTTTGAACATCTCTCAAAGTACAGTTAAATACATCATCCAGGAATAGAAAGTGTGTGGCATCACTGCAAACCTACCAAGACCCGGCTGTTCTCCTAAACTTACTGACCGAACAAGGACCGCACTGACCAGAGCTGTTACCAAGAAGCCTATGATGACCCTGGATGAACTGCAGAGAGCTACAGCTCAGGTGGGGGAAACTGTACACAGGACAACTATTAGTCGTACACTGCACAAATCTGGCCTTATGGCAGAGTGGCATTTTTGAAAGAAAACCATAAGAAATACCGTTTTAGCCAGAAAACGGGACTTCTTATGGTTTTCTTTCAAAAATCGCTTGATCTTGCCACTCTGCCATAAGGCCAGATTTGTGCAGTGTACGACTAATAGTTGTCCTGTGTACAGTTTCTCCCACCTGAGCTGTAGCTCTCTGCAGTTCATCCAGGGTCATCATAGGCTTCTTGGTAACAGCTCTGGTCAGTGCGGTCCTTGTTCGGTCAGTAAGTTTAGGAGAACAGCCGGGTCTTGGTAGGTTTGCAGTGATGCCACACACTTTCTATTCCTGGATGATGTATTTAACTGTACTTTGAGAGATGTTCAAAGCTTTGGAAATGTTTTTATAACCTAACCCAGCTTTATACGTCTCAATAACTTTATCTCGGACCCGTCTGGTGTGTTATTGGACTTCATGATGTTGTTTAGTGACCAATACACTCTGACCATAGCTCTGAGGCCCTCACAGAACAGCTTAATTATACTGGGAGTAGATTATGCACAGGTGGCCTCTATTTAATGGTTAGGGCAAGGTGTGAACATTCTGCAGTCATTAGGAATGTTATAAAGGCAATTTAATGCACTCAGAAAATGCTGTATGAATACTTATGCACGCCCCACTTTTCACTTTTCTATTTTTTGAAAAATAACAGAATCTTGTATCATTTTGCTTTCACTTCACAGTTGTCTGTTACTTGTGTGTGAACTTTCAGTAAAAAATTCAAAATAAAATCTTTACGTTTATGGTTGTAAATATAACAAAATGTGAAAAAAGTGAAGCGCTGTAAATACTTTCCGGATGCACTGTATCTAGATCATTTATAGATCAGCGCTGCTTTTGGAGAGAGGCGGGGTGTAAACAAAGTGCCGTGATACTACGGAGCTTTGCTGATTCCGACACTTTGTGAACTTTATCGCGGAGCAAGAGGGACTCGTGTGAAAACACTTGGAATTCCAGCCAAAAGAAGCATCACGGAGAGAACAACAACATTAATGTCACTGCAGCTATGACCAACTGAGAACAAAACGAAACCCCCGCCCAGTCAGTGTATCAAAGCTAATCAGCGCTACTGTTAGCGAGAGGAACCCGACCACTTTAGCCACTATCCAAATACAAGCGCGATAGTCCTGAGAACATTACTCAGTGCTTAGGTCTACACGTTACTGTTCAAAAGCCAGAGAAATGCTGCAGCGGTTTGACAGTCAACAAGTTTCCCAAAAAAGCTGCTTCAATCCAACAGCCGTGTATATTTTAAAAGAAAAGGAAAAAAACAACAACATATGGCTACTTTACTTTAGCATTAATACAGTATTATCTGAATCCATACATTTAATATACATTTTATTCTAACCAGGTTTTATTTAACACAGAAGAGGAAATATTTAACCAGAATAATGTAGACGAAATATCATTATTATTGGGATATTTTTAAAGATGATACTGTATATTCACTATTTGAAAAAAGAAAAAAAAAAAGGTTGTGACAGGCCTAGTTCAAACACAGAACCTGGTGAGAGTGTAAGTTATGTTAAAAGGTTGAGAAGCACAGATGGATACAGTGTCCTAGAATATATCGACCCTTCTAGTTTGCACTTTGTTTGGTATAAGGTGTTAATATTGAATGTCAAAAGTTCAATACATTTCAATTCAAATAGTTGTTTACAGTTTTCTTTTTATTGCCTACAGTATTTGCATTGTACTCAATATTATCGTTTATTGCAATATTTTTGAGACGATATATCGTCCTAAAAAATTATCGTGGCAGGCCTACAGAGAAGTTTGTCCTGGACACCAAATGGTGGACAGTCAGCAGTTCTGTGAGGTAGGTTGGCCCCAAAGCAAACAAGAGGACCTTGACCAGGCCCCTGCACTGCATCAGGAGCCAGTGAAGTGTGATGTGTGCATGTGTTGGAGAGGAGACGAGCTGCACCGACTGAAGACTACGGAGGAGACGCTGGTTCAGTCCGACAAAAGGCGTCGTTCCACATAGCGCGAACCGGCCGCGCACGCCTCGATCTACGTGCACGTATCGACACTAGCCCGCAGACCTTTCTGTTTCCACCACACACACACACACGCATTTGTTGTGGGCGGAGCCGCATAGAGCCGCACGCTATACAGATCGTCATTAAAAGTTTTTAAAGAGCCGCGATGAGAACAAATGTGGACAAATGTTGTCATCTGGTGGGAGGTAGGGAATCATTCAGAGGAGCCAAGCTGTATTAAAACAGAAAATAAACTGCTAAACTACGAACTATGAAGGTAAGCTACAGGTAAATGTTATGCTAACACCAGCTAAAGTGGCTAAATGCTATTATCGGCAAAATCCCCTTTTAGCACAGCGGTATGATCTTATGAAATATTAAATCCATATGACCTGCGTGTCAATAGTGAGGGCTGTCCACTCTCTCGTTGCCAATCAGAGGCCAGCTTCTGTTCACGTCACATCAGACACAAGTAGCCCGCTTTGGCCACAGCCAGAGGTCGGGCCCAAAACCTATACCTGGTCAGACCAGTTTGGCACTGGCCTTTGTTATGGAAAAGCTCGACAAAGCGGGTGAAAGAGCCATTCGGCTGACACGCGCCTGCATGTGGAAAAGAGCCTAAAAAGACTGAAAGTGCTCCTCTTTAGTTTCTCCTGCAGTCATGAAAGGGGTGGTACTGATGGGAACATTTTCAACAATGTACCTATTACTTCATGTTGATAGCTGGGCTTGAGTGAGAGACTGTATGCTAATTTTATGGCTGAACCTTTGTTCTTTGTTTTGTGGTAAAATGATTAGCTTTAGTTAAAAACGTGCTGTTTGTCATTGAGCCACTCTGTCCAATCAGAGATCATTGTGTGAACTTTACTCCCCTTGATAGAGATAAATCATTGTGACAGCAGCATAGTGTAGCTAGAACATTGGGTGTGTCTGTATATTGTGCCTCTCTGAGTGTTCCTCAGAGTGTTTGTAATTGTTATATTCAACTACTCAAATGGAGATGTGATTCTGCTGTTAAATGTTAGGTTCTTACCTGCAAAACTTTAATTATAATTAGCAAACTAAAAATTATCCAAACAGAACAATCCCTTGAGTGGCCATACCGCCTTTGCTCTGCCTGATCCCGTCAGACCTTGGAAGCTAAGCAGGAAGGGCCTGGTCGGTACTTGGATGGGAGACCGTTTGGGAACACCAGGAAGCCTAGTGAATGTAGTGAGTGAGTGGTTGGTGGTGGTCGGAGGGGCCGATGGCGCAGACTGGTTACCTCACTTCCGTCAGTCTACCCCAGGGCAGCTGTGGCTGATAAGCAAAGTTTGTACAATAGAATGAGAGGAAATCGGTACCATTTAAATTCGGTACATGGAATGGATTGTTTATATTATATTAATGCCATTTTTGTACGTATTGTCATGTTTTTAACATCTTAACCAAGTGCATTATCTCCAGTTCAGCTTCACCCAAATCTAAAAGCTTACAGCCTACAGACCAGTGTAAGACCTCATTTGAAAGCTAAGACCTTCAAAACTGATCTGAACGGATCTTTATCCTCGCGTTTTCGCAGCCTTTTTAACTTTTTTCCCCCCATAGCGTTTTTTCCACACATTTTTGTCACTTATCTATTTTTGTGGCCTTTTTTGGTTACATTTGTGTCACTTTTTGTAGCGTTTTGATCCTCCTTAGCCTTGTAAAGCCGAACTGGAGTAAATGTGCTCGGTTCAGGTGGGGGTTAAGAGGTTAAATGGAACCCCGGGAAGACTAGTGACCACTAAGGTGGAAGCTAACGGGGTCTCAAACAGTAAACTACAAATAACTATTTGAATAAGCACTCCCACACACTTCCCTCGGTCATATGTACATGAAGTCTTGTAGAGTAAAGACAGTTCGTGAGTTTGTCAGTGTTGTGCAGTGCTCTGCTGTCCCTCTGTCACCGGTGAAGTGTGCAAATCTTACCGCCATTCCCGCTCTCACACCGCGGCTTCTTCACCATGGACCTCCCGACAGAGGCCTTGTCCTGCTTTATAAACCTGAGGAGGGGTCCATGCATCCAAACGATCGCCCTAAAAGCACTTCAGCCTTGTTTTAAGAACACATCAGCATTTGTGGCAGAATGGAGAGCATATCCGTCGCACGGGAATGTCGTCATCAGCTTCTCGCGTTTAGGCCGCTGATGATGGCGTAGTTGTAGGTGATTGTGGTTTTATAGCGCCATCTGCTGATTTAAGATTGAATGGAACAAACCCCCTATTTAAACAATAATAGAAAGCTGCAGACCCGGAGCCGAGACAGATCCACGACGGTGAGGCGGATCTGCCGTGATAGTGCTCCCTCTGCCAGAGGTGGGAGTAAGTCACTAAATGCAAGTCTCGAGTCAAGTCCAAGTCGTTAAGGTCCAAGTCCCAAGCAAGTCCAAGTCGATTGGTCATGGGGTCAAGTCAAGTCAAGTCAAGTCATAGCTTTTTCCAAGTCAAGTCAAGTCAAGTCTTTCTTTAGCCGGCAAGTCACCTCAAGTCGCAAACGTCAGCGTTAAGCCTAATTCTTCTTTTCAAAATGTGTTTAATCTACTTTAAAATATAAAGTGCTTTCTCAAGATTTAGCAATTTTGAAAATGTAGGCTAAAATCAAACTTTTTAAAATATAATGGATTTGGATTTAAAGTCTAATTAATATTTAATCACCACAAAATGTAATATATATATTTATTTGAAATGCTCTAGTCTATGTACAAAATTACTGGGACAGCATTTTAAGGAAGGGAGCCCGGGGGGCCTACTTAAAAAAAATTGAAACAGACTCTTTTAAATATGAGCTGCTTTTCCCTGCAGTCTGAAAGATAAATATAACATTATATTTTAATTTTTGTTAGTTGCTGGCAGTTTTTCTGTCAGTGGTTTCCCTGGAATGCCCCAGTCCCTGTATACTCGGATTCGCCCCTGCTTAAAGTCAATTCCGAGCAGCCTTCAGTCCCGCTGTCACTGGGCTCTGTGTGGCTGCGGAAAATAGCCTCTAAATGCTATAACGTTCATGAGAACGCTTTAAACACCGAAAAGCCCCCAAGATTTCTGTCATTAATCCAACTGTTACCATCGTCGTTCTGGAGGCCGCCTGTATACGCACCGTAGCTTCAGTCATTGTTTCGAACGTTTTCCTGTCCTTAATAAATGTCTATGAATCTTCACCTCTTCACTCACTGTAGAAAACATTTAATGCATTCAAAGAAACACACGTATTTCCTCCTGCCTTTTCGCGCTGTCTTGATTAGAAGCGCTCTGTCGGAAGCCGAAAAGCATGTGGCTAATTACCATATGTAAACATAGATGCGCCGCTTTTACGCAATGAATCCTGTTCTTTCAACAGTTTCACTCAAATAAATAATAACTATAAAGTCACAGCAAGTCATTCAGAGTCATTGGCCTCAAGTCCAAGTTAAGTCTCAAGTCACAAACAGGCAAGTCTAAGTCAAGTCAAGTCTTTCTGGAGCTTTGGTCAAGTAAGTCTCAAGTCCCGAAAATTGCGACTCGAGTCTGACTCGAGTCAAGTCATTTGACTCGAGTCTCCCACCTCTGCCCTCTGCTGGTAGGAGCAGATCCACGACGGTATTATGTGTTAATATTTTATGTTTTACAATTAGAGTTAGTTTAAAATCATTAGGATTAGGGGTAGGTTAAGATTACGGTTAAGGTTAGGTTAGGGTTGTTAGGTTTAGGATTAGGTTAGGGTTTTTAGGATTAGGGTTAGGTTAAGATTAGGATCGTTTAGGAACAAAAATAACAAGCAATTTGTATGCACACACAAACATTTAAATAACTCAGCCTACTAACCAGTGGTTAAAGTGGATTTTGGGAGGTGGTGGAACTCTAATCGCGAAGACTGAGAACGCTACATTAGGTCGATATATGAAAGGCTGTGTGTATATTACATGTAACAGAAGGCGTTTTATATTACTTTTAATTTATTTATTTTAAAAATGAGTTTTAAACCATTCAAAGCTGGGGTACCTGACTTTTTTTTGTTGCAAAGTAAATGTGTGTCTACGACCACAAAGTATGTTGTAAACAACTGCAAAAAGCAGACCTTGTTGCATGGTCTTCACCTATTTTTTTATTGAGTGATAGAAGATAGAAGTAGAATGTAACTCAGTGCAATTTATTTTGGGGGGGGTCCCCCCTTCTTCACTTTACCACCGCTTAAAGCTGCACACGTGCTTGAAACGTGCATATAAACAATTTGTTTGAACAATTCGGATATGCAGGAGGGATTACACAGCCCCAGAAGGTCTGGCATAATCTAAGATTTTCTTATTCAAATACACAGTCTGAAAGCAATGCTAATGCCGAACGCCATTCTTTGGGATGCTGTCCTCTCATGGTTGCCAAATTTCGGTAAAAAAAAAACGTTGCCTCAATGAATTTTGGGAGATGCAGCAAGTCTTTTTTGATTGGACACAGGTGAAACCAGGAAGTAAGTTAAGTTAAGTAAGTTTTAAAGGAGTTTTATTTTATTTTATTTTTTTTAAAGATTAGTAAAGACTATTATATTTGTCTATTTTTTATATATATTTTGGTTGTTTTAAATATTAAAAATTAATTAGCAAAAAATATAAGCTATTTGAAATGAAATGAAATGAAATGAAATACATTAAAGATAAAATATACGACAATAGACAAAGATGAAAGGATTTTAAGGAGTAAAAAGAGATAGTAAACAAGGTAGGTTTTATGACGGTGGCCTGGAACATTTACAAGTTTGAAACAAATGTATGTTTTTTACGAGTAGGTACAGGGGTTAGACACACAGCACACATGCAGACACAGGGTTAGACACACAGCACACATGCAGACACAGGGTTAGACACACAGCACACATGCAGACACAGGGTTAGGCACACAGCACACATGCAGACACAGGGGTTAGGCACACAGCACAACACATGCAGACACAGGGTTAGACACAGCACACATGCAGACACAGGGGTTAGACACACAGCACACATGCAGACACTGGGGTTAGACACACAGCACTCATGCAGACACAGAGGTTAGACACACAGCACACATGCAGACACAGGGTTAGACACACAGCACACATGCAGACGCAGAGGTTAGACACACAGCACACATGCAGACGCAGAGGTTAGACACACAGCACCCATGCAGACACAGGGGTTAGAGACACAGCACACATGCAGACACAGGGGTTAGACACAGCACCCATGCAGACACAGGGGTTAGAGACACAGCACACATGCAGACACAGGGGTTAGACACAGCACACATGCAGACACAGGGTTAGACACAGCACACATGCAGACACAGAGGTTAGACACACAGCACACATGCAGACACAGGGTTAGACACACAGCACACATGCAGACACAGGGGTTAGAGACACAGCACACATGCAGACACAGAGGTTAGACACACAGCACACATGCAGACACAGAGGTTAGACACAGCACACATGCAGACACAGAGGTTAGAGACACAGCACACATGCAGACACAGGGGTTAGAGACACAGCACACATGCAGACACAGGGTTAGACACACAGCACACATGCAGACACAGGGGTTAGACACACAGCACACATGCAGACACAGGGGTTAGACACACAGCACACATGCAGACGCAGAGGTTAGACACACAGCACACATGCAGACACAGGGGTTAGACACACACCCATGCAGACACAGGGGTTAGAGACACAGCACACATGCAGACACAGGGGTTAGACACACAGCACACATGCAGACACAGGGGTTAGACACACAGCACACATGCAGACACAGAGGTTAGACACAGCACACATGCAGACACAGAGGTTAGACACACAGCACACATGCAGACACAGGGGTTAGACACAGCACCCATGCAGACACAGGGGTTAGAGACACAGCACACATGCAGACACAGGGGTTAGACACAGCACACATGCAGACACAGGGGTTAGACACAGCACACATGCAGACACAGAGGTTAGACACACACAGCACACATGCAGACACAGGGGTTAGACACACAGCACACATGCAGACACAGGGGTTAGAGACACAGCACACATGCAGACACAGAGGTTAGACACACAGCACACATGCAGACACAGGGTTAGAGACACAGCACACATGCAGACACAGGGGTTAGAACACAGCACACATGCAGACACAGAGGTTAGACACACAGCACACATGCAGACACAGGGGTTAGACACACAGCACACATGCAGACACAGGGGTTAGACACACAGCACACATGCAGACACAGGGGTTAGACACACAGCACACATGCAGACACAGGGGTTAGACACACAGCACACATGCAGACACAGGGTTAGACACACAGCACACATGCAGACACAGGGGTTAGACACACAGCACACATGCAGACACAGGGTTAGACACACAGCACACATGCAGACACAGGGGTTAGACACACAGCACACATGCAGCAACACATGCAGACACAGGGGTTAGACACAGCACCCATGCAGACACAGGGGTTAGAGACACAGCACACATGCAGACACAGGGGTTAGACACAGCACACATGCAGACACAGGGGTTAGACACACAGCACTCATGCAGACACAGAGGTTAGACACACAGCACACATGCAGACACAGGGGTTAGACACACAGCACACATGCAGACACAGGGGTTAGACACACAGCACACATGCAGACACAGGGGTTAGACACACAGCACACATGCAGACACAGGGGTTTAGACACAGCACACATGCAGACACAGTGGTTAGACACAGCACACATGCAGACACAGGGGTTAGACACACAGCACAAAATGCAGACACAGAGGTTAGACACACAGCACACATGCAGCCACAGGGGTTAGACACACAGCACACATGCAGACACAGTGGTTAGACACAGCACACATGCAGACACAGGGGTTAGACACACAGCACAAATGCAGACACAGGGGTTAGACACACAGCACAAATGCAGACACAGAGGTTAGACACACAGCACACATGCAGCCACAGGGGTTAGACACACAGCACACATGCAGACACAGTGGTTAGACACAGCACACATGCAGACACAGGGGTTAGACACACAGCACACATGCAGACACAGGGTTAGACACACAGCACACATGCAGACACAGTGGTTAGACACAGCACACATGCAGACACAGGGGTTAGACACACAGCACAAATGCAGACACAGGGGTTAGACACACAGCACACATGCAGACACAGGGTTAGACACACAGCACACATGCAGACACAGGGTTAGACACACAGCACACATGCAGACACAGGGGTTAGACACACAGCACACATGCAGACACAGGGGTTTAGACACAGCACACATGCAGACACAGAGGTTAGAACACAGCACACATGCAGACACAGGGTTAGAACACAGCACACATGCAGACACAGGGGTTAGACACACAGCACACATGCAGACACAGGGTTTAGACACACAGCACACATGCAGACACAGGGGTTAGACACACAGCACACATGCAGACACAGAGGTTAGACACACAGCACACATGCAGACACAGGGGTTAGAACACAGCACACATGCAGACACAGGGTTAGACCACAGCACACATGCAGACACAGGGGTTAGACACACAGCACACATGCAGACACAGGGGTTAGACACAGCACACATGCAGACACAGGGGTTAGACACACCAGCACACATGCAGACACAGGGGTTAGACACACAGCACACATGCAGACACAGAGGTTAGACACACAGCACACATGCAGACACAGAGGTTAGACACACAGCACACATGCAGACACAGGGTTAGACACACAGCACACATGCAGACACAGAGGTTAGACACACAGCACACATGCAGACACAGAGGTTAGACACACAGCACACATGCAGACACAGAGGTTAGACACACAGCACACATGCAGACACAGGGGTTAGACACACAGCACACATGCAGACACAGGGGTTAGACACACAGCACACATGCAGACACAGGGTTAGACACAGCACACATGCAGACACAGAGGTTAGACACAGCACACATGCAGACACAGGGGTTAGACACACAGCACACATGCAGACACAGGGGTTAGACACACAGCACACATGCAGACACAGGGGTTAGACACACAGCACACATGCAGACACAGGGGTTAGACACACAGCACACATGCAGACACAGAGTTAGAGACACAGCACACATGCAGACACAGGGTTAGACACACAGCACACATGCAGACACAGGGGTTAGACACACAGCACACATGCAGACACAGGGGTTAGACACAGCACACATGCAGACACAGAGGTTAGACACACAGCACACATGCAGACACAGGGGTTAGACACACAGCACACACAGTATGCCTCTTTTGGTTCGCAATTTTATTTAATTGTCAACTTGTGATATTATTTTTGTACATGTTGACAAGAATCAATTAAAAAGCACCACCTGCCAATTTAAGAAAGGTTCTGACAGAATTGTATGGTTTTTGAGAGGGGTCAACATGTAAGAGCTGGGACAATATATTTCAAATTCAAAACGATTTTGTACAACATTGTTAAAAAAAACAACACTCCCAATTCAATCTATCGACCAGTTCTCGAAAGCATCTTGGTTATAACTGAAGTTACACTGTGTGTGTTATTTCCAATACATGATTGACCATTACAGGACGTTTACAGCATCCCTATAAAGAAATCAGTCAAATACCTTGGGATGCACACAATTAAAGATACTACACAAAGTTATTTTTTTAATGTTTGGCATAAAATTGAAGAATATAATTTAAGGCTTGATGAGGGATATTACTATATTTGGCTGTAATCTAATAAAAACAGATTGTCGATGCATAGGTATATCCTGCCTATTCCCTTTGTGTGTGTATATATATATATACAAAAAAAAGACACAAATGCACTAAACTTTTATTACATATCCTTTTTATTACATATCCTTTTTTAGGCCTGCCACGATATATTTTGAGGACGATATATCGTCTCAGAAAATATTGCGATAAACGATAATATTGAGTATAAAGCAAATACTGTAGGCAATAAAAAGAAAACTGTAAGCAACTATTTTAATTGAAATGTATTGAACTTTTGGCGTTCAATATTAACACCTTATACCAAACAAAGTGCCAACTAGAAGGGTCGATATATTCTAGGACACTGTATCCATCTGTGCTTCTCAACCTTTTAACATAACTTACTCTCTCACCAGGTTCTGTGTTTGAACTATGTAACCCCCGTTACAAATAAACACTGGTGTAACTGGACAAAACCTGACAATAAATAACCTTATAAATATTCATAAATAACCTAATTAAATATTCGCTTAAAACAGTTAAAAAACTACGTGACATTAAATATATAATTAGTGGGATTTACAATGTTATTATAAAAAGTTACATTGTAAACCGTTATCAATATAACTGATTCAAGACGCTCTCAGCGTATGCCCCTCCCCCACCTGGCCGAGGCTCAGTCAGCGACAGGAGTCTGAAAAGAGCGCACGGGCGAGTAGAGCAGTGCAGCCGTTACGAACAAAACTGACCCAAACTACACCGAAAAGTGATCTTATACACCGTTTGCCTTGCCGGGTTGAGGGAGGAGTGTGTCTACGAGACGTGAAACCTTTGAGAGTAGTCTCGTGTTTGTCGCCTGCGGTTAAACGAGGCCGATGCTTTTGCTTGAGACGGCAGAGAGCAAAGAAACGCGTTTGTCGCTGCGGTTAAACGAGGCAGTTACGCTTTTGCCCGAGACGGCAGGGACCAGATAACGGCCAGGTTTTATCCCCACCCCGAGAACACCTCAGTTCTTGGGCTTGGATCGAGTTCTTGGACCCAGGATCGAGTCGAGACCAAGGCGAGCCACCCAACGGAACATTCTCAGGATCAACGGCAGCGTCTCACGAGGCGCGCGTGGTCCGCATTCCACCAAAGAACCTCACTGACTCCCAGACCAAGGTTTGAGGAGCGTTTGTGGAGTTTTTCCAACGGATTTGAGCGCACGTTAAAGGGCGCCTACATTGAACTCAGAACATATCCACAATTTAAGTTTTGCTAAGTTTTTGGACAATTAGAAGCCATTTTCTTTTTGTTATTGCTTTGCAAGCCAAATTGTTTACTGGATCCTTTTGATAATTGTTTTATTTATGTATTTAAAGGGTACCTATGGTGTCATTTTTAAAGTGACAAAACGTGTTTGAAAATTGAAAAGAGTGAATAATATAAACCTGAAACCAAGATTAAACTTAAATTAAAGTAATTTAAGAATAGGTTTAAATTAAAAACACTCAAAGTAACTAAATGACCGGTCATAAAACAAAACTTGTTGAAATGAGGAAATACACTCACCTAAAGGATTATTAGGAACGCCTGTTCAATTTCACATTAATGCAATTATCTAAACAACCAATCACATGGCAGTTGCTTCAATGCATTTAGGGGTGTGGTCCTGGTCAAGACAATCTCCTGAACTCCAAACTGAATGTCAGAATGGGAAAGAAAGGTGATTTAAGCAATTCTGAGCGTGGCATGGTTGTTGGTGCCAGACGGGCCGGTCTGAGTATTTCACAATCTGCTCAGTTACTGGGATTTTCACGCACAACCATTTCTAGGGTTTACAAAGAATGGTGTGAAAAGGGAAAAACATCCAGTATGCGGCAGTCCTGTGGGTGAAAATGCCTTGTTGATGCTAGAGGTCAGAGGAGAATGGGCCGACTGATTCAAGCTGATAGAAGAGCAACTTTGACTGAAATAACCACTCGTTACAACCGAGGTATGGAGCAAAGCATTTGTGAAGCCACAACACGCACAACCTTGAGGCGGAGCCGAAGACCCCACCGGGTACCACTCATCTCCACTACAAATAGGACAAAGAGGCTACAATTTGCACGAGCTCACCAAAATTGGACAGTTGAAGACTGGAAAAATGTTGCCTGGTCTGATGAGTCTCGATTTCTGTTGAGACATTCAGATGGTGGAGTCAGAATTTGGCGTAAACAGAATGAGAACATGGATCCATCATGCCTTGTTACCACTGTGCAGGCTGGTGGTGGTGGTGTAATGGTGTGGGGGATGTTTTCTTGGCACACTTTAGGCCCCTTAGTGCCAATTGGGCATCGTTTAAATGCCACGGACTACCTGAGCATTGTTTCTGACCATGTCCATCCCTTTATGACCACCATGTACCCATCCTCTGATGGCTACTTCCAGCAGGATAATGCACCATGTCACAAAGCTCCAATCATTTCAAATTGGTTTCTTGAACATGACAATGAGTTCACTGTACTACAATGGCCCCCACAGTCACCAGATCTCAACCCAATAGAGCATCTTTGGGATGTGGTGGAACGGGAGCTTCGTGCCCTGGATGTGCATCCCACAAATCTCCATCAACTGCAAGATGCTATCCTATCAATATGGGCCAACATTTCTAAAGAATGCCTTCAGCACCTTGTTGAATCAATGCCATGTAGAATTAAGGCAGTTCTGAAGGCGAAAGGGGGTCAAACACAGTATTAGTATGGTGTTCCTAATAATCCTTTAGGTGAGTGTAAGTGAAACATACCTTTTTTTATTGAACTCATCTCAAAGTTTAAACAATACAAAGGTTTAACAGGTAACTAACAGAAGTGCCCGTATTAATGTTTGATGTTTGTCTGTCCTTTTTATTGTCTATGTAAAGTAAATTGCCGGCTTTTCCATTTAAACTTATTGACTTTGGCTCTCATTTTGGATTACACACCACTCCTTTCGAATCTAGAACTGGTCCATACCCTACAGTCCTTTGCCTAACAGCGTAGGTGTTACAACTAGGTCTGTCATGACATTTTTTTTAAATAGCCAATATACAGTGTCCTCTTTAAAAAATACCCCAATAACAATATTGATATTTCATCTACATTAGTCTGGTTAAATATTCCCCCGACAAAAACTCATTTCTATGTTGAATTAAACCTGGTTAGAATAAAATGTATATTAAATGTATGGATTCAGATAATACTGTATTACTGCAAAAATAGAGTAGCCATATGTTTTGTTTTTTCCTTTTCTTTTCAAATCTCACCTCCTGTATACACGGCTGTCGGAGTAAAGCAGCTTTTTTTTGGGGGGTGGGGGAACTTAGTGACTGTTTGTCAAACTGCTGCAGCGTTTCTCTGGCTTTTGAAAAGTGTGGACCAGTAATATGTTCTCAGGACTATCACGCTTGTATTTGGATAGTGGCTAAAGCGCTCGGGTTCCTCTCGCTAACAGTAGCGCTGATTAGCTTTGATACACTGACTGGGCGGGGGTTTCGTTTCGTTCTCAGTTGGACAAACCTGCAGTCGCATTAATGTTGTTATTCTCTCCGTGATGCTTCTTTTGGCTGGAACTCCAAGTGTTTTCACACGAGTCCCTCTTGCTCCGCGATAAAGTTCACAGAAAGTGTCGGAATCAGCACGGCACTTTGTTTACACCCCGCCTCTTTCCAAAAGCAGCGCTGATCTATAAATGATCTGGATACATGCGGGGATACGGCTGATGTGTTTCAGTGCTGTCTTTACGCACATGGAGACGGGTAGGCTGGACGCTCCGCTCAGTCAGCGCTGTGATAGCGTTCATTCTTCTGTATTTATTTTAAGCACACGCAGCACGTGCATTTATCGAGACTAAAAATGTTATCGTCCTTCATTTTACTTATCGAGCGATAAGTCGATATAGTAATTATCGCGGCAGGCCTATTATTACGTATCCTTTTTATATTAAGTCCTGACGAAGACCTGGTTGGTCGAAACATGTTGGCTTGGCCATCTAAATAAAGGCCTTTTTAAGTACTTCCTCGTGCTGTGCATATTTGTTTTAGAGTGCCTGGGTTTGCTGCTTTTTTGAAACTTTTATTACATTTGGAAAAGAAGAATGTACTGTTTAAAGAGAACTAGTCTGGTGCAGAAATATGAAAATGGAGGCCTACGGCTACAGGGCATTGACTTTGAATGTTAAAATGGGGGTGACCAGATGTCCCAGTTTACCCGAGACAGTCCCTTTTTTGAGCCCCGTCTATGGAAACGGTGTGTACGTCAAACATTTCCATTGTGACTGTGCCGATTAAATAGCTAAAAGTCTATCACCTCAATGCTGATTGGTCCACTTAACTGACATTAGACTTTTTATAAACATGAAGTTTGACTATTCAACGTGGGTGGAAAAAAAAGCACTCTAAATATAAAAATGGTGCCAATCTTTTGTGAGTACCAATAGATTGCGTCCTTGATGGCATTTTCCACATAAGATCAATAAGATGAGACAGAACTTTACTGATCTCACAATGGAGAAATTCACTTGTGACAACAGCTCTAAAGAACACGCAGGGGTCTAAACAGTCATGGGAAATGTGCAATAATAAAAATGACAATGTGCAGGCAAGTAGGTTAATGGTAAATGGGGGTATCTTATGTACAATGAAACACTCTAGAAAGGGGGGTGGGGGCATATAAATAGTTATTTAAACAAACTATTTATTTGTATTCACATAATAACACAAATTTATGTATTTGTTATGTGGCATTTTAAAGGCATACCGTGTAACATTTTGGACTATATTGTTGCCATCATTACAAAACATGTTCCTGATGACCAGCTCGACACAGAAGGTGCTATTTTTGCAGTAGGTAATCAAAGAATGGATTTTGATGAGCACCAAACCTGTTTAAAATGGTAAATGGACTCATCTTATAAAGCCCATTTATAATCTCATTCATACACCAATGTACGCAGACACTGGAGGCAAGGATGGTGAAGTGTCTTGCTCAAGGACACAACAGTCCAATTCGGCTGACTTTAGTCAACATTTCCATGGAGACGAGCTGGAGACACACCAAGGATCTAATATAATAAACACCCACTCCCGGTACAGCCATGTCTCAGGAGAGGTGAGCCTTACAGCAAAGGCACACTTGTTTGTACTGTTTGTTCTGTCTGTCCTTTGTCAAACATGCACTGTGTACATTAAACATTTCCCCCGGGGACAATAAAGTTTAAAGTCTAAGTCTAAAGTTTTGAACATTTATGAGGTATTTTTCAATGGTGAAAATATCTGGCATGAAATAAATGCCTGTATTTCAATGTATTCATTGGGTAAAATTCTATGCGGTGTGGCTTTAACTATGAACAACTGTATTATAAACATATTATAATTGAGTCCTTCATTGCTTATTTGAATCTTGAAAACTCGTTTTTCCGGGTGTCGTCTCCTCCCTCTTGCCCCCTCTGGGCCGCCGTAGTTCTCTGAAAATCATCAGTCCTGATCGTGCGGCTGACAGCGCTGACAGTCTGCTCTGCCCTGCCTCTGTAGCTCATGTCCGCTGCTCCACGGCCGCTGGGCCCTCCACTCCCGCCGCTGAGCCGGTCCCGGTCCCGGTCCCGGTGCCCCGCGCTCTGCCTCTGCCCGACATGGAGTACATTCTGCAGGTGAAGATCGCGGCGCTGGTCGGTCTGCTGCTCCTCACGCTGCTCATCGGCTTCATCCCCGCCAGGGTCAAGTGGTTCAGAGACACCAATGGCACAGGTCCGTCCCACGGCCGTACATATTATTATTATTATTATTATTATTATTATTATTATTATGATAATTTGGTCAACACGGTTTACTTTTCTGCTAGCATAGCATACAGTCCGATGCTGTCTCTGATGCAGCTCATGTTGCGTTCACGGGACATCACCGCATTCTAAACAGCCCATATAGTGGGCAGCTGAGAATTCTATGCTGGTACCTGTAGTCTATGGCAGGGATATATATATTCCTCTATTCCAGTACTTGGCATGTGTCGCCTACACGGCATTGCTAGTTTTGTTAAAGGGAGAATAATATACTGTACTGTAACAATACTTCAAAATGGGACGCCACAGACATGTATGTATGTACTGTATGTACTGTATGTATGTATGTATGTATGTATGTATGTGTATATATATGGGGTGCTTCTAAAAAATGAAAGTTTCAGGGCAGTGTTCTCCAACCCTCCATGACATGATGCTTGTTGAAGATACGCTGTAAAAAAAAAATTTTTTTAGCTGAAAATATTGATTTTTAGGACTTGCTCAACTCTAAGTTTTTACCTCTCGAAAGTCACATGAGGCCAACTCAAGGTTCAGACATTTTTATTACTTTCAATTAAATTCAAACAAGCTCAACTATATATAGTCTAAAGAGACTGCATGGCCTACTTTAAGAATCTGTTAACAGAAGTTTTCTACGTAATGTGTGTGCAAAGTTACAGACTATTACAGTGCTAATACAACTCTGTCACTTCCCAGTCTATCAGTTAGTTTACAAACGGCTTCCCTTGGTCCACTGACTGCAACTTGGCATCAATGGCTGATGACTTAGTTGGTGCTGAGAATTTTCATCTGTGGTCCTCCACGAGAAGATATTACTTTTGGTCTTCATTTCGGGTCAAACTGGAATTGAATTCTTGGATCAGTGCAACTCCACGCTCAGCCAGATCATTCACTACTTTTATGGATTGAACCAGACGTTTCCTTTCTTGGTACTCAGGTTGAGATTCCCACTCACTGGGATCGACCTGCAGGAATTCCTGGGATATCTGAAGAGTCATGAACAACATTTTTGTGCTCTTCGTAAGTTGTGAAGCTTCTTAGCAGTTGGATGCTGAATTTGTTTTAGAGGCTCATCTGAGCCTGTAACTTCTTGGAGTTACACCCTGTCGTTGGCTAATGAATGCAAAACACCTGCAAAGGGTCAATGAGACTTTAAATGGTCTCTCAGTGGTTTAGTTGAATTCACCATCATGGGGAAGACTGCTGACCTGACAGTTGTGCAGAAAACCATCATTGACACCCTCCATAAGGAGGGAAAGGCTCAAAAGGTAATAGCAAAAGAAGTCGGATGTTCTCAAAGTGCTGTATCAAAACACATTCATAGAATGGGAGGAAGGAAAAAGTGTGGAAGAAAAAGGTGCACAAGTCTCAGGGATGACCGCGGTCTGGAGAGGATTGTCAGGAAAAGGCCATTCAAAAGTGTGGGGGACCTTCACAAGGAGTGGACTGAGGCTGGAGTCAGTGCATCAAGAGCCACCACACACAGTGTGCTGTCCACTGGACATGGGTTCAGATGTCGTATTCCTCTTGTTAAGCCGCTCCTGAACTACAAACAACGTCAGAAGCGTCTTGTGTGGGCTAAAGAACGAAAGACCTGGTCTGTTGCTCAGTGGTCCAAAGTTCTCTTTTCTGATGAGAGCAAATTTTGCATCTCATTTGCAAACCAAGGTGCAAGAGTCTGGAGGACGAAAGGAGAAGCACACAATCCAAGATGCTTGAAGGCCAATGTGAAGTTTCCACAGTCTGTGATGATTTGGGGAGCCATGTCTTCTGCTGGTGTTGGTCCACTGTGCTTTATTATAAGTACAGAGTCAACGCAACCGTCTACCAGGAGATTTTAGAGACTTCATGCTTCCTTCAGCAGACAAGCTTTATGAAGACGTTGACTTCATTTTCCAGCAGGACTTGGCCCCTGCCCACACTGCAAAAAGTACAAAAACCTGGTTAAATGACCATCAGATTACGGTGCTTGATTGGCCAGCAAACTCACCTGACCTGAACCCCATAGAGAATCTATGGAGCATTGCCAAAAGAAAGATGAGAGACATGAGACCGAACAATACAGAGGAGCTTAAGGCCGCTATTGAAGCATCCTGGTCTTCCATAACACCTCAGCAAGTGCCACAGGCTGAGAGCATCCATGCCACGGAACTGGGATGATGATGATGATGATTATCATCAAGTTCTAGAATGTGAACCCAACCTATTCAATCGTGTCATTTGTGGACTCTTCCTCCTCGCTTCACTGGCCATGAGGGACTTTCCGCAGGGCTGTAAAACTAGCGCAGAAACAAATGCATGTAGGCGATACTGGGCATGGTGTTGAAAAGGCTCTTTACCGGATTGTTTTGAATGAAAAAGGGGATGAAGCCTATACATTAGTCAGCAGTGTACCTACCAACTCATGTCTACCTTATTCACAGGGTTGAACAATTCACGTATTGGACAGTATTGCTGTAGGGAGCAATACTGTCCAATAATGCAAACAAGCTTGATAAAAGTTTATAATTAGATGTGCAGCATCAAAAAGTTTCTCCCACTCTCCCCACAGCCCAAACGTCTGAAATGACAGTATACTCAACAATTTTTATTCAGTCGTGAAAAACAAAATTCAATAATATGAGTCAGGTGTAGGGCCCTGAAAACGTCTAATTGAAATCTGATCGGTGTGTAGCCTAATGCATGCTATGTACTGCACATGTACTGTATTACTGCATTCATATGGACTGGGAAACTCGTTTTCCCAAGGTGTGATGTCATTGTTCCCAGTTGATTTGTATTCATTTGCATTTATGTGGAAAAGTGGGGATTTTGATGTTGACAAATCAAAACGGTCTTTTATCACTGATTAGCTAATCATTTGAATTTGGTGTTAGCATTTCAAAAAAGCTTTTAGCATTAATGTCGGGCATTTCTCTCGCTAATGCTACTCTGAAGTACGGCAGCTCACACTCAAGACACTCAAGATTGAACTAACAAAAGCTCACATTAGATGATAAAAGAACAAATCGGCTGATTTCCGCAGTCAGGTGAGGAAGTAGGGAAGCTGGTTGTCGTTTTCTCCAGTTGAGCGAGCGTTCACGTGCATTTCTCAACTGGGCAAACTGTTTTTCCCAGAGGACCACGTGAACGTGGAATAAAGAGGGTGTATTATTCCTTTAGGTGAATAGATTGTATAATACTAAAAACTCTCGGGGCTAGGACTCCATCCGTATTTCTATTGGTTAGGTAAAGGTCACTTCAATCCATTCAAATGGTTAGCCTGAATAGACTGGAGTAGTAGAGGGCCATTGATGAAACAAAGTTGATGTTATCAATTGTGGCTTTGATAACTAATGAGTAGCCACTGTCTCGGCTAAAAGAGTAGTGCAAGTCATTTATGTTTGTTTGTATACTTGTCCCCGTAGGGAAATGTGTCCTCTCCTAAGGACCCATGTCCAGATGTGGAGCCAGGCTGATGGTCAGAATCACCTGGTTGGATTCACTTGTTTTAGTGGTAGGGGAAACCAGAGTGCCCGGAGGAAATCTATGCAGACACAGAGAGAACATGCAAACTCCACACAGGGCCACCACAAGGAATCGAACCCGGGACCTTCGAACTGTTTTTCCCAGAGGACCACGTGAACGTGGAATAAACTGTGAAGCAGAAGCGCCACCGTATCAACTCCATATCAGAATAGGTTTAACATTAGGGCAGGGCGGTATGGCCTAAAATCTCTATCACGATAACGATATATTTGACGATATAATTGACAACAGACAAACTACTTCAAAATTCCAGCCGTACGCCTATTTGGAAGATTAATGCAAGGATATTCTTTCTTTTTTTTTTAGTGCCATACTAATTTCCTCGCAAATATGATCTAATTAAGCAGTTTAGATCTTTTAATTTCATTTGACTTTTTAAGCACCTGCCCCTGTGTCCTACACAGTCAGTGTTTATGCTGCTCTGATGGAGCTGAGCGTAACATAAATTATATCGTGTCTACTGCGATATAAAAAATATACGATACGATATGGCCCAACCCTATTTAACATCTCACTATATCTCATAGTAATTGTTTAACAAAAACTTCACTGCAAGCAAAACATTAATTTACTTTAACTTACTACTTAAACAGAATAAACATAATAACAGACTTGTGAATACTTCCTGAACCCACTGTATATCATTTTGTTGGTTTTCAATATTGTTGTTTCAGCACTCATTTAAGAGTCACACCCGTGACTCTTAAATGAGTGCTGACTCGAGGGCCAGCTCACATGGCCCTGTAGTGGAGTCACATGATAAGGATGATCAGCAGTCCTCAAGAGCACTCGCACAAAACGAAATCCACCAAACTGGACCAGCCACTATTCTCTGATCAGCAGTTTATCTGAGAGGGAACTGAAACCTTTTCTTCACACGGGGCTAAAAAGAAGCCTAATAAATGAGAAGTATTGAACTAGAGTTTGAATATTCAGTGGCGTTATGTACATATCACAAGAAGCCACAAAATTATTATTATTATTATTTAAATTATTCTATCAGACTGTGTAAAGCGCTTTGTGACTGTCTGTGAAAGGCGCTATACTAATAAAGTTCTTCCTTCCTTCAAGAGTTTATAAATGTATTGCTTAAACAAAAACAATTGCTAAATTATGCACTATTTCAGTTTTAGTCTTGATTTTTATTGTCAATTTTTCAAAAACGACTGCTTTTCAGATTCTTACAAACGGTTTAAAATGATCGTACTGTGTTGAAACTGTATAAAATGCTTAATATATCAAAACAAAGCGGCAGGAAGAGGACATTATATTCAAGCCTCATGATAAGTCAAAGCATCTCCATGGAGACGAGCTGGTGATGTCCCGCTCCCAGCAGTGTTACGATTAGAGGCGAGCCGCTCTCTGTAAAAACATGTTATGGTTTTCAAAACACCCAAGGTGTACAATGGGGGAAAAAAGTATTTAGTCAGCCAACAATTGTGCAAGTTCTCACACTTAAAAAGATGAGAGAGGCCTGTAATTTTCATCATAGGTATACCTCAACTATGAGACACAACATGAGGGGAAAAAATCCAGAATATCACATTGTCTGATTTTTTTTTTTATGAATTCATTTGCAAATTATGGTGGAAAATAAGTATTTGGTCACCTACAAACAAGCTAGATTTGTGTCTCTCACAGACCTGTAACTTCTTCTTTAAGAGGCTCCTCTGTCCTCCACTCATTACCTGTATTAATGGCCCCTGTTTGAACTTGTTATCAGTATTAAAGACACCTGTCCACAACCTCAAACAGTCACACTCCAAACTCCACTATGGTCAAGACCAAAGAGCTGTCCAAAGACACCAGAAACAAAACTGTAGACCTGCACCAGGCTGGGAGGACTGAATCTGCAATTGGTAAGCAGCTTGGTGTGAAGAAATCAACTGTGGAAGCAATTATTAGAAAATGGAAGACATACAAGACCACTGATAATCTCCCTCGATCTGGGGCTCCACGCAAGATCTCACCCCGTGGGGTCAAAATGATCACAAGAACGGTGAACAAACATCCCAGAACCACACGGGGGGACCTAGTGAATGACCTGCAGAGAGCTGGGACCAAAGTAACAAAGGCTACTGTCAGTAACACACAACGCCACCAGGGACTCAATTCCTGCAGTGCCAGACGTGTCCCCCTGCTTAAGCCAGTACATGTCCCAGCCCGTCTGAAGTTTGCTAGAGAGCATCTGGATGATCCAGAAGAGGACTGGGAGAATGTCATATGGTCAGATCAAACCAAAATGGAACTTTTTGGTCAAAACTCAACTCGTCGTGTTTGGAGGAGAAAGAAAGAACATCATACCTACTGTGAAGCATGGGGGTGGAAACATTGTGATTTGTGATTTATTGGTTTATTTGGTAGGGACAGTGCAAGTTAATGAACAAGCCACACCGGATTGTAGCCTTGGGCTAATTTCCATCCGTCGTCCCCCATGCACACTCTCAAACACACTCTCATTCATCCTGGCCTATTGTACATGTTTTTAGTGGTAGGGGAAACCGGAGTACCCGGAGGAAACCTACGCAGACACGGGGAGAACATGCAAACTCCACACAGAAAGGCCCCGTCCAGGTGGGAATCGAACCCGGACCTTCTAGCTGTGAAGCACGAGCACTAACCGCTGTAATGCCCTTGCTGATGGCTTTGGGGCTGTTTTTCTGCAAAGGGACCAGGACGACTGATCCGAGTAAAGGAAAGAATGAATGGGGCCTGTATCGTGAGAACCTCCTTCCATCAGCAAGGGCATTGAAAATTAGCATTAGCATTTCAAGGTCCTGGAGTGGCCTAGCCAGTCTCCAGATCTCAACCCCATAGAAAATCTTTGGAGGGAGATGAAAGTCCGTGTTGCCCAGCGCCTGCCCCAAAACATCACTGCTCTAGAGGAGATCTGCATGGAGGAATGGGCCAAAATACCAGCAACAGTGTGTGAAAACCTTGTGAAGACTTACAGGAAACGTTTGACCTCTGTCATTGCCAACAAAAGGTATATAACAAAGTACGGAGATGAACTTTTGTTATTGACCAAATACTTATTTTCTACCATAATTTGCAAATAAATTAATAATCAAACAATGTGATTTTCTGGATTTTTTTTTTTTCTCATCTTGTCTCTTATAGTTGAGGTATACCTATGATGAAAATTACAGGCCTCTCATCTTTTTAAGTGGGAGAACTTGCACAATTGTTGGCTGACTAAATACTTTTATTCCCCACTGTAATTAGTGCTTGTATTTTTTTCAATTACAAAACGTCACAAATCGTTCGTACTGAGTGGCCAATATTTTTTGTCTTTCTTCTCCGCAGACACTCACCGGACAGTGCTCAGCCTGATCAGCTGTTTTGCCGGCGGAGTGTTCCTGGCAGCATGTCTCCTGGACATTATTCCAGACTATCTGACAGACATCAGTGCAGAGCTGGCCTCTCGGCAGGTGCAGGTAAGCACACAGACAAAGGAACAACCTAGGATCACTGGTGCTTTAATGATGCTTGGTTTATGGCAGTGGTTCTCTTCTCAACTGGTCTGGGCCCGGGACCCACCATTTACCTAGAATGACACGTTGCGACCCACCTGATGTATAGGCTGTAAATTATTTGTTATACAATAAGCTTTCATATTTTATCATGCTTATGCTGGGTTTACACATAAGCACGATGCGTTACGAATGGCATTTTTCCGTCATTCGTGACGTTCGTGACATGACTTAACGCATCTCAATGGGATTCTTAATAGAACGTATCAGTTCGTGACATTCGTGATATTCGTGGAGAAAGTTTTTGGCTGTCAAAAAATCTTCCACGAATGTCACGATTCACCCTCTGTTTGTGGAGTTCGCAACAGAGCGTGTCCTTTCGTGATGAGTAGTGACGCTTCGTAATTCAGCGTGAGAGCATTCGTAGAGCAGAATCACTGTTTTCACGCTCAAAATTCATAGAAACACACGCTACGCCGAAAAGTTAATGTTCGTACCTGCACTATGCCAAAGAAAAGTCACACAAAGTCGGCCAGTCCGCGCTCCAGGCCCGGGACAGCACCTGCTGCTGCCGCTTCTCAGGTGCTGAAGTTGTTCCTCCGGCTTTTCTTCCTGTGGTCGTTCCTCCTGATGTTTGGGAGCCAGTTCCTGCCAACCCTATTGCCAGCAACGCTGGAGAACCCCACTGTTATATATTTGTCCTGATTTTCCGCACGTTTGTGTAAAAATAAATAAATAAAATAAAACAGTAAGAAGTGCGCCTTTCCCGCAGACCTGTCTGCTCCCCAATAGTCTCTTAACAGACCTCTGAGACCATCACAGAGCAGCTGTATTTGAACTGACATTAGATTACACACAGGTAGACTCTATTTAGTCATTGGGTCAACATGTATTCATTCAGGAATCATCAGGCAACTTCTGAAGGCAATTGGTTGCACTAAACAAAGAGGGTAGATACTTATGCACATCCTACTTTTCAATTTTAACATAACCTACAGAAAAAAAAATCTTTCTGAGTGACAATCAAATGCACATTTGCACATTTCTGATGGTTTGCCCAAATACCACTTATCGAGAAAGTCCACAATAATTGACCCATGTCAATTTGATTGAGATATTCATGTCCATACCCCAACCCCTAAGTGGAAAGAGGGTCCAGAGAAAGAAGAAAAAGCAAACTAAAAACGTTCATCTGGGACGGAGACAAAAATGGATTTGTTTGAGCAATTGAAATAAAGGAAAACAAAATTTAGAAAAGCCATGAAACATTACCCCCGGCTTAATTATAACAATATGGACGAATGAGGGAGGCTGTGGAGATTTTTTGACAAAATCACCCTCCAGAAGGGTCACACAAGAAGGAGAGTTGCCTTGTGTTCAAAAAACATCCCAAATGGAATATGTACTGACTATTGTGTGGGCTGCTTGCTTGGACTCTAACTGCTGCTGTGTTTGTGTGTGGGTTAGACCAGTTTCCCGCTACCGGAGTTCATCATAGCTGCAGGCTTCTTCACTGTACTCATCCTGGAGAGGCTGGTGCTGCACTGCCGGGAGAGGAGAGTGCCCCCAGGGAGAGGGAGCCCCTTCTGCACGGGGGTCATTCACACGGAGGAGAGGGGCCGAGCAGGACGGCAGTATTCAGCACGTACATATGGACCTGCAGGCTCACTCGCCCTTCCGCTCCTTCATGCTCTTCCTCTCACTCTCCCTACACTCCGTGTTCGAGGGCTGGCCATAGGACGCAGAACACTGACTCTAAGGTACGGCACCCACATAGGACTGCAGAACACTGACTCTAAGGTACAGTACCCACATAGACGCAGAACACCGACTAAGTACGGACCACATAGGACTGCAAACACTGACTCTAAGGTCAGTACCCACATAGGACGCAGAACACTGACTCTAAGGCACAGTACCCATAGACTGCAGAACACTGACTCTAAGGACAGTCCCACATAGACTGCAGAACACCGACTCTAAGGTACGTACCCACATAGGACTGCAGAACACTGACTCTAAGGTACGTACCCACATAGGACTGCAGAACACCGACTCTAAGGTACGTACCCACATAGGACTGCAGAACACCGACTCTAAGGTACAGTACCCACATAGGACTGCAGAACACTGACTCTAAGGTACAGTACCCACATAGGACTGCAGAACACGCCTGACTCCCATAGGACTGCAGAACACGACTCTAAGGTACAGTACCACATAGGACTGCAGAACACCGACTCTAAGGTACTGTACCCACATAGGACGCAGAAACCGACTCTAAGTACATACCCACATAGGACTGCAGAACACCGACTCTAAGGTACAGTACCCACATAGGACTGCAGAACACAGAAACTGACTGAAGGAAATACCACATAGGACTGCAGAACACTGACTCTAAGGTACAGTACCCACATAGACTGCAGAACACCGACTCTAAGGTACTGTACCCACATAGGACTGCAGAACACTGACTCTAAGGTACAGTACCCACATAGGACTGCAGAACACAGAACACTGACTTGAAGGAAATACCCACATAGGACTGCAGAACACTGACTCTAAGGTACGGCACCCACATAGGAACTGCAGAACACCGACTCTAAGGTACAGTACCCACATAGGACTGCAGAACACTGACTCTAAGGTACAGTACCCACATAGGACTGCAGAACACTGACTCTAAGGTACAGTACCCACATAGGACTGCAGAACACTGACTCTAAGGTACGGCACCCACATAGGAATGCAGAACACTGACTCTAAGGTACAGTACCCACATAGGACTGCAGAACACTGACTCTAAGGTACGGCACCCACATAGAATGCAGAACACTGACTCTAAGGTAAGTACCCACATAGGACTGCAGAACACTGACTCTAAGGTACGGACCCACATAGAACTGCAGAACCACGACTCTAAGGTACGTACCCACATAGGACTGCAGAACACGACTCTAAGGTACGTACCCACATAGGACTGCAGAACACCGACTCTAAGGTACGTACCCACATAGGACTGCAGAACACCGACTCTAAGGTACAGTACCCACATAGGACTGCAGAACACCGACTCTAAGGTACTGTACCCACATAGGACTGCAGAACACCGACTCTAAGGTACAGTACCCACATAGGACTGCAGAACACTGACTCTAAGGTACAGTACCCACATAGGACTGCAGAACACAGAACACTGACTTGAAGGAAATACCCACATAGGACTGCAGAACACTGACTCTAAGGTACGACCCACATAGGAATGCAGAACACCGACTCTAAGGTACAGTACCCACATAGGACTGCAGAACACTGACTCTAAGGTACAGTACCCACATAGGACTGCAGAACACTGACTCTAAGGTACAGTACCCACATAGGACTGCAGAACACTGACTCTAAGGTACGGCACCCACATAGGAATGCAGAACACTGACTCTAAGGTACAGTACCCACATAGGACTGCAGAACACTGACTCTAAGGTACGGCACCCACATAGGAATGCAGAACACGACTCTAAGGTACAGTACCCACATAGGACTGCAGAACACTGACTCTAAGGTACAGTACCCACATAGGACTGCACAGAACACTGACTCTAAGGTACAGTACCCACATAGGACTGCAGAACACTGACTCTAAGGTACAGTACCCACATAGGACTGCAGAACACTGACTCTAAGGTACAGTACCCACATAGGACTGCAGAACACTGACTCTAAGGTACAGTACCCACATAGGACTGCAGAACACTGACTCTAAGGTACAGTACCCACATAGGACTGCAGAACACGACTCTAAGGTACAGACCCACATAGGATGCAGAACACTGACTCTAAGTACAGTACCCACATAGGACTGCAGAACACTGACTCTAAGGTACAGTACCCACATAGGACTGCAGAACACGACTCTAAGGTACAGTACCCACATAGGAATGCAGAACACTGACTCTAAGGTACGACCCACATAGGACTGCAGAACACGACTCTAAGGTACGTACCCACATAGGACTGCCAGAACACTGACTCTAAGGTACGGCACCCACATAGGAATGCAGAACACTGACTCTAAGGTACAGTACCCACATAGGACTGCAGAACACTGACTCTAAGGTACGGCACCCACATAGGAATGCAGAACACTGACTCTAAGGTACAGTACCCACATAGGACTGCAGAACACTGACTCTAAGGTACGGTACCCACATAGGATGCAGAACACTGACTCTAAGGTACAGTACCCACATAGGACTGCAGAACACTGACTCTAAGGTACGGCACCCACATAGGACTGCAGAACACTGACTCTAAGGTACAGTACCCACATAGGACTGCAGAACACTGACTCTAAGGTACGGCACCCACATAGGACTGCAGAACACTGACTCTAAGTACGACCCACATAGGACTGCAGAACACTGACTCTAAGGTACCGGCACCCACATAGGATGCAGAACACTGACTCTAAGGTACAGTACCCACATAGGAGCAAACACTGACTTAAGTAATACCACATAGGAACTGCAGAACACTGACTCTAAGGTACGGCACCCCATAGGACTGCAGAACACTGACTCTAAGGTACAGTACCCACATAGGACTGCAGAACACTGACTCTAAGGTACAGTACCCACATAGGACTGCAGAACACTGACTCTAAGGTAGTACCCACATAGGAATGCATAACACTGACTCTAAGGTAACCAGGACTCAGACACCTAAGGTCGACCCACATAGGACTGCAGAACACTGACTCTAAGGTACAGGTACCCACATAGGACTGCAGAACACTGACTCTAAGGTACGGCACCCACATAGGACTGCATGAACACTGACTCTAAGTACGGCACCCACATAGGACTGCAGAACACTGACTCTAAGGTACGGCACCCACATAGGACTGCAGAACACTGACTCTAAGGTACGGCACCCACATAGGACTGCAGAACACTGACTCTAAGGTACGGTACCCACATAGGACTGCAGAACACTGACTCTAAGGTACACCCACATAGGACTGCAGAACACTGACTCTAAGGTACGGACCCACATAGGACTGCAGAACACTGACTCTAAGGTACGGCACCCACATAGGACTGCAGAACACGACTCTAAGGTAACCCACATAGGATGCAAACACTGACTCTAAGGTACCACCCACATAGGACTGCAGAACACGACTTAAGGTAGACCCACATAGGACGCAGAACACTGACTCTAAGGTACAGTACCCACATAGGACTGCAGAACACTGACTCTAAGGTAGGCACCCACATAGGACTGCAGAACCGACTGACTCTAAGGTACGGCACCACATAGGACTGCAGAACACTGACTCTAGGTACGACCCACATAGGACTGCAGAACACTGACTCTAAGGTACGGCACCCACATAGGACTGCAGAACACTGACTCTAAGGTACAGTACCCACATAGGACTGCAGAACACAGAAACACTGACTGAAGGTAATACCCACATAGGACTGCAGAACACTGACTCTAAGGTACGGCACCCACATAGGACTGCAGAACACTGACTCTAAGGTACGGCACCCACATAGGACTGCAGAACACTGACTCTAAGGTACAGTACCCACATAGGACTGCAGAACACTGGTACATCTAAGGTACAGTACCCACATAGGACTGCAGAACACTGACTCTAAGGTACGGCACCCACATAGGACTGCAGAACACTGACTCTAAGGTACAGTACCCACATAGGACTGCAGAACAACCTGACTCTAAGGTACGGCACCCACATAGGACTGCAGACACTGACTCTAAGGTACAGACCCACATAGGACTGCAGAACACTGACTCTAAGGTACAGTACCCACATAGGACTGCAGAACACTGACTCTAAGGTACAGTACCCACATAGGACTGCAGAACACTGACTCTAAGGTACGCACCCACATAGGACTGCAGAACCACTGACTCTAAGGTACGACCCACATAGGACTGCAGAACACTGACTCTAAGGTACAGTACCACATAGGACTGCAGAACACTGGACTCTAAGGTACGGCACCCACATAGGACTGCAGAACACTGACTCTAAGGTACAGTACCCACATAGGACTGCCAGAACACTGACTCTAAGGTACAGTACCCACATAGGACTGCAGAAACACCAGGAGACACTGACTGAAGGTAAGTACCCCACATAGGACTGCAGAACACACCAGACTACTAAGAGACTACAGCTACCCACATAGGACTGCAGAACACTGACTCTAAGGTACGGCACCCACATAGGAACTGCAGAACACAGACTCTAAGGTACGGCACCCACATAGGACTGCAGAACACTGACTCTAAGGTACGGCACCCACATAGGACTGCAGAACCAGAACACTGACTCTAAGGTACGAGACCCACATAGGACTGCAGAACACCGACTCTAAGGTAGTACCCACATAGGACTGCAGAACACTGACTCTAAGGTACAGTACCCACATAGGACTGCAGAACACTGACTCTAAGGTACAGTACCCACATAGGACTGCAGAACACTGACTCTAAGGTACGGCACCCACATAGGACTGCAGAACACTGACTCTAAGGTACGACCCACATACTGCAGAAACTGTCTAAGGTACAGTACCCACATAGGACTGCAGAACACTGACTCTAAGGTACAGTACCCACATAGGACTGCAGAACACTGACTCTAAGGTACGGCACCCACATAGGACTGCAGAACACTGACTCTAAGGTACAGTACCCACATAGGACTGCAGAACACTGACTCTAAGGTACAGTACCCCACATAGGACTGCAGAACACCGACTCTAAGGTACAGTACCCACATAGGACTGCAGAACACGACTCTAAGGTACAGCTACCCACATAGGACTGCAGAACACTGACTCTAAGGTACGGCACCCACATAGGACTGCAGAACACGACTCTAAGGTACGGCACCCACATAGGACTGCCAGGTACCACACCAGAACACGTGACTTGAAGGCTAATACCCACATAGGACTGCAGAACACCGACTCTAAGGTACAGTACCCACATATGGACTGCAGAACACTGACTCTAAGGTACGGCACCCACATAGGACTGCAGAACACTGACTCTAAGGTACGGCACCCACATAGGACTGCAGAACACTGACTCTAAGGTACAGTACCCACATAGGACTGCAGAACACTGACTCTAAGGTACGGCACCCACATAGGACTGCAGAACACTGACTCTAAGGTACAGTACCCACATAGACTGCAGAACACTGACTCTAAGGTACGGCACCCACATAGGACTGCAGAACACTGACTCTAAGGTACGGTACCCACATAGGACTGCAGAACACTGACTCTAAGGTACAGTACCCACATAGGACTGCAGAACACTGACTCTAAGGTACGGCACCCGCATAGGACTGCAGAACACTGACTCTAAGGTACAGTAACATAACGGCACATCATAGGACCTGCCAGAACACTGACTCTAAGGTACAGTACCCACATAGGACTGCAGAACACAGAACACTGACTTGAAGGTAATACCCACATAGGACTGCAGAACACAGACTCTAAGGTACGGCACCCACATAGGACTGCAGAACACTGACTCTAAGGTACGGCACCCACATAGGACTGCAGAACACAGAACACTGACTCTAAGGTACGGCACACACATAGGACTGCAGAACACTGACTCTAAGGTACGGCACCCACATAGGACTGCAGAACACCGACTCTAAGGACAGTACCCACATAGGACTGCAGAACACTGACTCTAAGGGTACGGCACCCACATAGGACTGCAGAACACTGACTCTAGGTACGGCACCACATGACTGCAGAACACGACTCTAAGGTACGGCACCCACATAGGACTGCAGAACACCGACTCTAAGGTACGCACCCACATAGACTGCAGAACACCGACTCTAAGGTACAGTACCCACATAGGACTGCAGAACACTGACTCTAAGGTACAGTACCCACATAGGACTGCAGAACACTGACTCTAAGGTACAGTACCCACATAGGACTGCAGAACACTGACTCTAAGGTACGGCACCCACATAGGACTGCAGAACACTGACTCTAAGGTACAGTACCCACATAGGACTGCAGAACACTGACTCTAAGGTACAGTACCCACATAGGACTGCAGAACACTGACTCTAAGGTACGACCCACATAGGACTGCAGAACACTGACTCTAAGGTACAGTACCCACATAGGACTGCAGAACACCGACTCTAAGGTACAGTACCCACATAGGACTGCAGAACACCGACTCTAAGGTACAGTACCCACATAGGACTGCAGAACACTGACTCTAAGGTACGGCACCCACATAGGACTGCAGAACACTGACTCTAAGGTACGGCACCCACATAGGACTGCAGAACACTGACTCTAAGGTACGGCACCCACATAGGACTGCAGAACACAGAACACTGACTTGAAGGTAATACCACATAGGACTGCAGAACACTGACTCTTAGGTACAATACACCCACTGAGGAGGGGAGTTGGGGGACAGTCCGAAGGATACATTTGGGTTGGGAAATGTATCCAGGGTTTTAGTAGTTAGTTTTAGTTTAACTTTACTACTACTTTTACTTTACTAGTAAAAATGTTTTGATACATGGCACTGACTTGCTCTGCATCAGTGGTTCTCAAATAGTGGGGCGATGCCAGGGGGGCGCGTGCCTTGGGCTAATTTCCATCCGTTGTCCCCCATGCGCACTCTCAAACACACACTTATTCATCCTGTCCTATTGTACATGTTTGTAGTGGTAAGGGGAAACTGGAGTACCCAGAGGAAAACTACGCAGACACGGGGAGAACATGCAAACTCCACACAGAAAGGCCCCGTCCAGGTGGGAATCGAACCTGGGACCTTCTAGCTGTGAAGCGAGAGCACTAACCGCTAATGCCTGAACAGATTAATATAAAAAAATAACAGATGAATATTAGGCCGCTGTACGTGAGCTGTATCGTTCAGTTTCGTTCCGACAAACGGGGCACTACTTTTTCTTTTGTTCAATATGTTCAACGTTAATAAAAGGAATCAAGCAAAAAGTTCTCCACGCATTATGCTGCAGTTAATAAGAAAAGTGTAATTTATTGGCGCACTATATTCACTGCATATTGAGTAGTAAAACGGTTGAGCTCGATTTTCAACCAATCAGCATCGAGAAATCACGTAGGTCTAAGCCAAAATCACGCTAATATCACTACGCGCATGTAAACAAACATGGTAGAGGACGGGAGCAGCACATCTTCATCTGAAGATCAAGCTCGATTAACACTCGTAAAATGTATTTTTTGTGTCGGAAAAGATGGCAGGAAAGGTCCGCAGCCCTTTACTGAAGTCCGATGGGAAAAAATAAAGCAATGTGCGAAGGAATGGCTCAAAACGTCGGACACTACGGAGCTAGCTATTGCTAATAAACTTGTTGCTCTCCTGGACAAACCGGTCTCAGATATCCCAACAAACTACGGGTTTCACACGGCCTGCTATCGGAAGCGTCAAGAAGATAAGACAGAACGGTTGAAAAGAACCCCGGTTGAAGGCTCTGAAACTTCTCTTTACCAGAGAGCTCAAACAGTGGCTCAAATCGGAGCTCAAAACTTGTTCCCATGTGTAAAATATGCCTTATCTTGTTTAATAATGTGTTTTATTGTAACCTTTTATCTTTGTAACCTAAAAGCCCCCTATGGACAGGTGTTGAAAATTAGCACATGTGCTATAACACAATGCATCTGGTTCATCCAATGTAATTGCTATGTCCATATTAAATAAATAAAGAAATGAAAACTGTTTCGCCAAAGAGGCTGCGTTCCAAGTAAAGCTTGAGAGTTAACCCTACAACAACAACAACAACCACTTCTTCAAAGCCACCAACAAGAGTGCTAGTTTTTAAGAAATAACTTTTGAAATAATGCCTTTTTTTAAATATGCGTCCTACTGAAACAAGCACACTATGGGACCTACCATTTCCACATATAACATTTTCAGATTAGATTTTATGAACATAAATAAATTGCTCCAGATAAGTTTCAAACATTCTTTTATTTTTTGTGATTTGGGGTTTGTAAGCATCAGCTGCAGATCAAGTGTATCTTGACATATGGACGAAAGCTTGACCAGTCTTGCCTGTTAGACCTTGTAATTCATTAAATGTAAGACCTTCTAATGCAGTGGTTATGTTATGTTATGTTGTGTTTATGTTTATTTGGTAGGGACAGTGCAAGTTAATGAACAAGCCACACCGGATTGTAGCCTTGGGCTAATTTCCATCCGTCGTCCCCCATGCGCACTCTCAACCCAACCTTTTATCTTGAAGCCCCTCCTGTGCATGCTGTAGTCTCAGTCCAATTATCCAAAAACATCAAAACATGAAAATATTTACCGATTGGATTGTTTTAAGCACCTTTACTCAGTTCGCCGTTGTGATTTTTAACCATTTCATTTGTGCAAATTTATGACCTGACCCTCTGACCAGACAAAGCTCTGGGCCTCACCTGCCGTCCCAGGAGCCCCGGTGGGAAGGCCCGCCCCCCAGGTTGGGCACCACTGTTCTAACGCACCCTCTATCCAGGCAAGGAGGCTGAAAAGTTCTTGTAGTTGGAGTCCTGTGAAGACTCTCTGATGTAGAGTGTAACTCCTGAACTACAGTCCTTGTTCAAAGTGTTTCAGCGACAGAAGTTCACTATTATTTCTCAGGTTAGACGGTGATCGGAGGAAAATCAGCTTGAATCCTTAACGTCAGCCGGTCAGACCTGAAATGAAAAAGTACCGTTACGTTTAATTTACTTTAACTAGTTCATTGTATGTTGGTGGTAAATACTTCATATTCCAATTAGTTGTTTTTTTTTATTTTATTTTGAATTACATTGTATGTACAGTTTTGGGGCCCATATGAGTAGATTATTAGTTAAAAAATAAAGTCTAGTATCTGGGATGATAATGGGTGATTGTGGAACTGAAACCGCATCCTCCCTTTTCCTATGCACTCAAAATGCGTGTTCCCTCGAAGGAAAGGTCTGTCCTAAACAGACCCCGCAGCAGCAGAAGTGGCTTATAAGCATCAATGCAGACTCACAGGTGTGTGTTACACCGGAGCAGGCCCATGAGCAACACGCACCAAACTATTTCAGTTCCATGTTTATTTAGAAGAGTCAAATTTAGGAGCCTTCACTGAGGAATTAGAGGAAGTGTGAAGCAAAAAGAAAGAGGCGGTTTCGGAAAGAGCCTCGGTCAGATGCCATAGACAAAAATTTTTCCAGGCCTAAGTTTTGATGAAAAAATAATAATCTTACTACTCTGATATTCATTTAGGCCAATTTAATAAATCCATGTACATCTAAATGCATGACTTGATTATAAGACGGTGATAAACAGAAAAATACATTAACCTGTGATCTGAGGCCTCTGACGACTGCAGTTTTATTGATGATCTTAGAAGAGTGCTCATCAGAATCATTCTTCTGTTGTCCAAAATCCTCTAGACAAGCACATAAGATCTTGTATGTGGCCACAGATGGCAGGATTCTCCCACTGTAAAATACAGACAAAACACATTTTAAGTTTTTAACGGAAAGTACACAGTCAAGAATCAAAGCAATATCTTAGGAGCCAAAAGGACAGACACTGATAATTCAGAGCTTAGATTAATATAATATTTATCAGCATTTTCAGTCAGATAGTCTTCAAATATTGCTATTAAAGGCCTCTAGATAAGTGTTGGATAGCAGTTGGCAAAGGTTTAGCATTTTGCAATGTGAATCCAGTTGTTCCGAGCCCTGGAGGATTCATTCTGAATTTTTCATGAATACATACCTCATTCTTTCATGTTGAGTCTTTAAATGAAGCAAGTCTGTGCTTTACAGCACCAGGCCTCCACCGCAACATCATCTTTTCATCATGTAGGTGTCCTGGAAAATGAAATAAGCAAACAACAGAAAATAAACTACAGTAGTAGGCCTTATGTATCATGTAAAAGTAACTGTACTGATATTCTCCATTTTATGAATCATGGACTTTGAGTGGAATAAGAGACTGAAAGGACCAGTGATCAACTCGCACCAAAGATACTTATTCCACCAATAATAAAATATAAACCACAGACTGTCAAAATAACAGCTGTTCACCAGTGGCACTCTTATATTTACTTTTTCGATTGGTTTGTGCTTTATTACAGCAATAACATTTGATAACTTTTGATACATATAAATGTCTTCATGCTTAAACCCATTTTTGGTGTGGCTAACTGGTAAAGTTAGTTTATTATAATAAACTAACTTTATTATCATTCCTAAAGCAGACAAATGGGGAACGACCCCAGAATCCGAACAAACTACGAATTTTCTTCGGGTCAAACGTGCAACATGACACAATAACACTTAAGGCACAACACATGTGTAACTCCCTCTCTACTGAGCTTTATCATTATTTGTATTGACATTAGGCGACACAATAAATAAGAATGTACTCACAAGTAGGACAGCCACCTGGCGGCCGTTTTTAGGAGTCTTTGCCTGTCGATATCTTTGTGGGAAGTTTCCAGTTCATTGTACTCGCTGTCCAGGGATTATAACAGGTCTATGGGCGATATCCACTCGTTTGGATCTTCGTGAATGTTGCCCACGCTGCTCGAGTTGTTCTCGCTGCAGAAATCTAAAGTTTGCCTTCAGAAAGTAGGATTTTCATTACGATAGCTGCAAACAGTTGCGCTGGGCAGCGTTGTTTACTTCCGGGTTCTTGTGCCAACGCGATGCGCTGATTGGTCAGAACTAGGTCAGGTGACCCTAATATCATACGTGCCAGAAGAAAATAGTTCCCATTTCACATTCAAATTTCTCAAAAACTGCAGGATTCTGCGTGGAGAACTTTTTCCTAAGGAATCTTTATATAATTCTGATGTTAAACATTAAAAAGTATGTAGTGCCCCAATTGGTGGAACGAAACCGTCTTTCTAGGCCTCTTTTAGGCCACTGACAGCAGCCTATATCAGTTCATACCTGTTCAGATTAATATTTAGCCACAATACTACTACTAGTATCCATTTAGTATCGAGGAATCTATTTTTTTTTTGACAACCCTACATAGTGTCCAAGGCTCTGAGGTACACCACACACTGCGGAGGGGAGCCGGGTACAGTCTCAAGGACACGTTAGGGTTGGTGTTGTGCCCAAACAATTGATTTAATTTTAATTCAATCAAGATTTTCTGAAACCTAGATTACTATTTAGATTTGACCACAATTCACTCCACTTATTACTTTTATTTTGCCTTTAATAGGAAACTAATGTCATCTGCTCCCTCTGAAAGGTTTTTGTTTCCTCATATTTATTATTTTTATTATTTAATCAGGAAAGTTCCACTGAAATGAGGAATCTCTTTTCCAGAGGAGTCCTGGTCCCAGGGGACAACCTATTGTACATGTTGTTAGTGGTAGGGGAAACCGGAGTACCCAGAGGAAACCTACACAGACACAGGGAGAACATGTGAATTCCACACGGTAGTAGTGTCCCCTCCCCATCCCCGTTCACTGGAATTTCATCATGATGAGGGTCCATAGTGTCTGCGATCACACGACTAGACATCTTATGACTTTATTGATGGGCTGTGTTTAAGGATTTACAGTGCCTACTAATACTAATACACCTTTAGGGCTGAACGATATGGACAAAATTTAATATCTCGATATTCATGCCAGATATATCGATACGATACGATATAACTATGGGTTAGGTGAAAACTAAACATTTTCCGAAAAATAAAATCATAATACAAAAGAGTGCAGTTTTATTGATGAAAATCTATATCGTTTATATCTTGCTTTTTTGATTTCAATATTTTGAATGTTCATTGAGCCTTACAGAAATGTTGCGGAGTAGAAGTATATTTCTCTTTCAAATGTAGTTTAGTAAAAGTAATAAGTTCTCAATAAAAATACTACTCCCAAACTGCATTTATACGGTAGATTTTCTTTAGTGACTGACCACCTCAGAGTCGGAGGTGAGATGTGTGGAGGAGCAGTTCATGGAGAAGAGGAAAGGATGTTTTTTAACACATCTCTGCAGCAGGCTCTGGTCCCAACGTGCCTCAAAGCGACCACCATCATTCCGGTGCCAAAGAAGTCACCACCCTCCTGCTTTAACGACTACCGCCCAGTAGCACTCACTCCAATTCTTATGAAGTGCTTCGAGCAGCTCGTCATGGAACACATCAAGTCTGTTCGAAGAGCGCGGTTCCAGCATGCTCCTCTAACAATCAACGGTGCTGCAGTGGAGAGGGTGACCAGCACTAAGTTCCTGGGTGTGCACATCACAGAGAACCTCTCCTGGACTCTGCACACTACATCACTGGTCAAGAAAGGTAATCAGCGTCTCTACTTTCTCCACAAGTTAAGAAGAGCCAGAGTCCCAGTCTCCGTTACTGTACAACTTCTACAGAGGGACTATAGAGAGCATCCTGACCAGCTCCATCACTGTGTGGTACTTCTACAGAGGGACTATAGAGAGCATCCTGACCAGCTCCATCACTGTGTGGTACTTCTACAGAGGGACTGTAGAGAGCATCCTGACCAGCTCCATCACTGTGTGGTTCTTCTACAGAGGGACTATAGAGAGCGTCCTGACCAGCTCCATCACTGTGTGGTACTTCTACAGAGGGACTATAGAGAGCGTCCTGACCAGCTCCATCACTGTGTGGTTCTTCTACAGAGGGACTATAGAGAGCGTCCTGACCAGCTCCATCACTGTGTGGTTCTTCTACAGAGGGACTATAGAGAGCGTCCTGACCAGCTCCATCACTGTGTGGTTCTTCTACAGAGGGACTATAGAGAGCGTCCTGACCAGCTCCATCTCTGTGTGGTTCTTCTACAGAGGGACTATAGAGAGTAGGGGTGTTGAAAAATATCGATTCGCCGATATATCGCGATATTACGTCGCGCGATTCTCGTATCGATACAAAAGCGCCCGTATCGATATTTAAACATCTATTTTTGGGGAAATATTCATTGCAGCGTCTCTCTTTGGTCCTGCACTTTTACTCCCGCCCGCTAGATGGCAGCGCACCGCGCAGCCCGCTTGAGTAACACTAGAATTTAGTGAGAGTTAGAGAAACACAGGAAGAGCTTAGCATGGAAAAGAATGAGTTATGAGACGCTACGGGGCTCTTTTAAAACTCTACATTTGGCTTTGGCTTTTACAGCAAAGACAGAGACCTGGATTATTACGAGAGCCACAGCTTTGTGCATATTGCTGAGTGCGTCGCCGCTGCGTTTGGAGAGGATTTATCTTCGTAGCATTTTATTACGGAATTAAACGAAACCGAGGTGAAACTACAGTAAATACAGCATACTCATGTTAAACCTGTGTCTCGCCACTGCAGTACTACGACACAAGTTTAAAAAGAGCCTGCTGTATTAGTTTCCCCTCTGCTTCAGTTGTGTGCTACTGCTGCGCGTGATGCCCGTGTCATTATGTCCCAGATCTACGAGTGACACCCGTTGTGGAGTAGACACAATTTTAAATGCCCCGTCTGAGTTATTGTATATTTTAATGGATGAAACCCATAATAGTTACTGATCGCCAAGGACTCCCAACTATAGAAATACTAGAAAACGTGCATCCCCAGTAATTGGTTTCATTACTAGGTTTCCAAGAAATCTGTTTTCCGTTCAAAGGTACATAATCACCATAAACACCACAGTCACAAGCACATTAGTGAAAAGCATTTATATCATAAGATGGATAGATCAAATGTATTTGATACAAATCTAATGAAGGTGGACTAGTTTACTGAATAGTTGTTTCCAAAGTAGTAAAAAAAAAATCGCAATAATCGTCTAATTCTTCAATATCGGGATATATCGTATCGTATCGTATCGTGACCCTTGTATCGGGATACGTATCGTATCGCCTGAGACTAGGCGATACACACCCCTAATAGAGAGCGTCCTGACCAGCTCCATCACTGTGTGGTTCTTCTACAGAGGGACTATAGAGAGCGTCCTGACCAGCTCCATCACTGTGTGGTTCTTCTACAGAGGACTATAGAGAGCGTCCTGACCAGCTCCATCACTGTGTGTTCTTCTACAGAGGGACTATAGAGAGCGTCCTGACCAGCTCCATCACTGTGTGGTTCTTCTACAGAGGGACTATAGAGAGCGTCCTGACCAGCTCCATCACTGTGTGGTCTTCTACAGAGGGACTATAGAGAGCGTCCTGACCAGCTCCATCACTGTGTGGTCTTCTACAGAGGACTATAGAGAGCGTCCTGACCAGCTCCATCACTGTGTGGTTCTTCTACAGAGGGACTATAGAGAGCGTCCTGACCAGCTCCATCACTGTGTGGTTCTTCTACAGAGGGACTATAGAGAGCGTCCTGACCAGCTCCATCACTGTGTGGTTCTTCTACAGAGGGACTATAGAGAGCGTCCTGACCAGCTCCATCACTGTGTGGTTCTTCTACAGAGGGACTATAGAGAGCGTCCTGACCAGCTCCATCACTGTGTGGTTCTTCTACAGAGGGACTATAGAGAGCGTCCTGACCAGCTCCATCACTGTGTGGTTCTTCTACAGAGGGACTATAGAGAGCGTCCTGACCAGCTCCATCACTGTGTGGTTCTTCTACAGAGGGACTATAGAGAGCGTCCTGACCAGCTCCATCACTGTGTGGTTCTTCTACAGAGGGACTATAGAGAGCGTCCTGACCAGCTCCATCACTGTGTGGTACTTCTACAGAGGGACTATAGAGAGCGTCCTGACCAGCTCCATCACTGTGTGGTTCTTCTACAGAGGGACTATAGAGAGCGTCCTGACCAGCTCCATCACTGTGTGGTTCTTCTACAGAGGGACTATAGAGAGCGTCCTGACCAGCTCCATCACTGTGTGGTTCTTCTACAGAGGGACTATAGAGAGCGTCCTGACCAGCTCCATCACTGTGTGGTTCTTCTACAGAGGGACTATAGAGAGCGTCCTGCCAGCTCCATCACTGTGTGGTCTTCTACAGAGGGACTATAGAGAGCGTCCTGACCAGCTCCATCACTGTGTGGTTCTTCTACAGAGGACTATAGAGAGCGTCCTGACCAGCTCCATCACTGTGTGGTTCTTCTACAGAGGACTATAGAGAGCGTCCTGACCAGCTCCATCACTGTGTGGTTCTTCTACAGAGGGACTATAGAGAGCGTCCTGACCAGCTCCATCACTGTGTGGTTCTTCTACAGAGGGACTATAGAGAGCATCCTGACCAGCTCCATCACTGTGTGGTTCTTCTACAGAGGGACTATAGAGAGCATCCTGACCAGCTCCATCACTGTGTGGTTCTTCTACAGAGGGACTATAGAGAGCGTCCTGACCAGCTCCATCACTGTGTGGCTCTTCTACAGAGGGACTATAGAGAGCGTCCTGACCAGCTCCATCACTGTGTGGTTCTTCTACAGAGGACTATAGAGAGCATCCTGACCAGCTCCATCGCTGTGTGGCTCTTCTACAGAGGGACTATAGAGAGCATCCTGACCAGCTCCATCACTGTGTGGTTCTTCTACAGAGGGACTATAGAGAGCATCCTGACCAGCTCCATCACTGTGTGGTTCTTCTACAGAGGGACTATAGAGAGCGTCCTGACCAGCTCCATCACTGTGTGGCTCTTCTACAGAGGGACTATAGAGAGCGTCCTGACCAGCTCCATCACTGTGTGGTTCTTCTACAGAGGACTATAGAGAGCATCCTGACCAGCTCCATCACTGTGAGGCACGGCGCCAGCACTGCCTCCTGCCCAAGGAGCCTCCAGCGCATCGTGAGAGCAGCGGAGAAGATCTGTGGAGCCCCTCTCCCCACCATTAAGGACATGTACTCCACCCATCTCACCCACAAAGCCGTCAGAATCAACAGGGACCCTACCCACCCATACTTTACTTTACTTTACTTTACTTTACTTCTTTATTTGAAGAGGACAGTGCACATTAATGAACACTCAGTACAGTTACTTTGTGTAAATGTGCCAGATTTAACCCATGGTTAAATCAGTCCATCACACAGTCTCTTCAAGGTAATACCTTCAGGGAGGAGACTGCGGAATCTACGGCCCAGGTCCAGTCGACTTAAGAACCATTTCATACACAAGGCCATCGGGAAGCTGAACAACCTGCCCTCCCTCCCACCCCTCTTTCCCCACCCCCCGCTCCACAATCAAGGATGAGAGAAATATCATTTCAAATCATTCGCATGGTTTGACAAATAAAAAATCTTGAATCTTCCTCTGGTGAAAGAAACGCTAACATGGGAGCTTTAGAGTGTAAAGTCAACATGTATGGAAAGGGGAGTGTTTGACACTGTCAGTCAGAATTTAGAATTTCTCAAAAGCTACAAGCTTTCATTGTTTACTAACAGCGTGCTAGCAAATCAGTGGCACTGTAATGAACACACTTCAAACGCTGTCCTGTGATGATTTATGGACTATCTATTACGCAGTAAAATGCATATAGTCCAAAATGGCTCACTGCATCCTGCTGCAGAAGAAACAACCCAAGTGCACAGGAACATTAGTATAGTATAGTAACAAACTGTGACTTGAGAAAAGTTATTCTTTTCTATTTGAACCCTGATTTTGTGTGTTTGAATGAGACGCACCTGTCACGCTCAAACATTGAGCTGTTTGGGTACACATGGTTTGGACACAATCGCGTTGCGCACAGGAAAGCTGTCAAGGCCTCTGGCGGTGTCGGGATGTTTGTTAGAAACTCTGTCCTTGATATATTTTGTGTTAATATTGTTGACAAGTCAATTGATGGTATACTGTGTTTGCGTTTTGAGAATCGAATTACGCAACAGTGTTTTGTTATAATATGCTGTTATTTGTCACCTGAAACTTCTACCTGGGGGAGGAACGCAGATTATTTTTTTGGACACTTGCTGTCTCTCTTGTATAGACTTGATGCTGACTCTATTTATATATGTGGCGACTTTAATGCCCGTATTTCTGATTTGAAAGATTATATTGATACAGATGATATTTTTTACAGAGTTGCGCTTGACTTAAATTCCAACAAACATGGAGAAGCATTTATTGAGTTTCTTAAAGATTCAAAATGTTGCGTGCTTAATGGGAGATTAAATCCTCAAAATGATAATTTTACGTCTGTCTCAGTGAGAGGAAGGGCTGTTGTTGATTATATCATAACGCCACATAATGATTTGAAGTCATGCCTTGATTTTAATGTTTACACAACCTCTGAGCTTGTGGAGGACTTGGGCTCCGAAGGCCTAAGTCTAATCGGTCATCACTCTAGACTCCCGGATCACTCCATATTATCTCTTAAATTTCGGGTGGGAGAGTTTACTAGGCCCGGCATTAATGCTGATTTAAATTTGTCAATGAAAATTATTAAAAGACAATTTCCTTCTACGTTTTTGTCCTCCTATGACTGTATGAAGACCTTGCAAAATATACAATTGTGTGTGGGAAAAGAGGTTAACACACAGCAGAATATGGACAGGGTCTATGAAATGTTTTGTGACGTCCTACATAAAGAAATGGGTTGCCGTGACAGGAAAATTGGACATAGGCCAGGATATAAAACAAATCAACCTTATTGGAATACTGAGCTTCATACTCTTTGGTCTAAAGCCAGATTAGCTGAAAAACGATACCTTAAAGCTAAAGAATCAAATGAAAAAAATATTTTAAGAAATGAGTTTAAAAAAGATCAGCAGGCTTTTGATAAAAAGTTGCGCTTTTTCAAAAGGCGATTTAGAAGAGGACAAAGTCTCCAACTGCAGCATTTACAGTCCAACTCAAAATACTTTTGGAATGAAATAAATAAACTGGGGCCTCAAAAAAGTAAGTCCATTCCTATGGCGATTATTACAGACAATGGTGAGGTATGTTCTGAAAAGGATATGGTACTGCTAAAATGGGAACATGATTATAGCGCCCTTTATGGTGGTGATGGAATATCATTTAATGAAGCCTTTTTAAAGCAAACTACTTTATTGAAAAATACATTAGAAATTGAGATGCCACAGACAGAAATGAGTCAAAATGAGTTTTTAAACTCTGACATCACTGTTGAAGAGGTACAAAGAGCTATAAACTCAGCCAAACCTAATAAAGCTGTGGGCATTGAGCAGGTCCCGAATGAGGCGCTTAAAGGTGCGTTCAGACCGAACGTGCGTCCACGCTCCGTCAGCCTCTAGTTGGACGCCAAACATTGCCGCTTCACACTCGCGAGAAACGCCCGTTTGCTGGCGCGTGAAGTTTTGCAAGCGTCATGATTAGGAGGCGTGTCATACAACTCAGGCCGAGCGCAAACCGCCATGATCAACTTCTCCTCCATGCTGCAGGTCAGGGGCGCAACTACCGCAACCACCCCCCTCCCACACACACACACACACACGGCTCTTTGATGGTTGTTTCTTTTTTTTTTAAAGAAAATAAATACCCTCTGAATTGACTTTATTTTAACGAAAATGTCACTATTTCACACAATATAACATCGATATTTCCCTCTATGGAGTTTGTTATCACAAAAAACAATCACACGGCCCGATTAAGCTTCTGTTGCTTCATTCATGTAACTTTTCCTCCTCTCCCTCTCTCTCCCTCGCGCAAGAGGGGAGAAAACAACACAAGCTTCAACGCGATCTCCTCTGTAACCGTGTTTATTATTTCATTAGGACTTTTATTTCTCAAACTTGTTGCCTTATGCTCACTTTGAGCTCCTCGTGGGGGGTGGAGATGACTGTCCCTCTGCACTCCTCTCTGCCCCACTCCAGCAGTGACTTTTGTTTCGCAAAATAAGCATGCACAACTAAAGTGACGCCCGTCCCCAAAGAGGAATAAAAAAAAAAACACTTCACCACCGCGAACCTGTTCATATCGTTCACTGTAAAGACTCGTTCAAAAGAGCCGGATCGTTCGCGACCGACACACACAGACTGTTAAAAAGAACACATCACTATTGGCGCCCCTATGAAAGGCATATATTGTGTATGCTCTTTTTGCGCCACTGCTGCAGGTAACAGGTGACGCTTGTGCTCACTATTTGAGCCCAGTCCCTGATTGGTTAACAAGGCGTAAATGAACGCACGTGTAGATTGTGATTACTTGAGTGCATGAAGCAGTGGGCGGGGCATCGCTGCTCTGTACCGCGCTGTTCTCACTGGCTTTGACGCGCGTTAATCCTCATCTGCTCGCATTTGGAACGCTTCATACGCGCGGACATCTTTGCTTACATTTCGACGCGCGTCGAAGCGTCTACATAGGGTTAACATGGAAGTTGGTGGCGTGTCAGTGTTTGGTCTGTATGCACCATAAGGCCCCCCTCTTTGGTCAATGTTTTGCACTGCCTTTTTCAGACCTGTTTTGATAAGGCTATCATCCCATCAACCTGGTCTCATTCCATTATAAAGCCAATTCCAAAATCATCTACACTTGACCCGAGAGTTCCACTGAATTATAGAGGTATCAGCCTAATTAGCACAGTGTATAAACTCTATTCTGCAATCCTTAATAACAGACTGAATGATTATTTGGAAACATATAATATTCTGGCTGATGAGCAGAATGGCTTTAGAAAAGGCAGGGCCTGCATTGACCATATTTATGTTTTATCGTCTGTTGTGAGGGCTCGGCTTCAACAGGGACAGTCTACGTTTGTCTGCTTTATTGATTTTCAGAAGGCATTTGACCGGGTGAACAGAGATCTCTTACAGTACAAATGACTGAGGTATGGTATAAATGGCAGATTTTATAATCAATTAAGTCACTGTATGAACACCCTGTTGCGTGTGTGCAGATTAATAGTTTAAAAACCGGCTGGTTCCCTACTCCTTTTGGGGTAAAGCAGGGTGATGTACTGTCACCCACCCTTTTCTCTATATATATTAATGACCTGGTAGACAAAATGAATGAAGGAAACCTTGGTATTCATATTAATGATATGAATTTAAGTCTCTTGATGTATGCCGATGATATTGTTCTGTTAGCGGAGTCTGAATCAAATTTACAACAAATGATAAATATCCTATGTGCATGGTGTGAAAAATGGCGTTTGGCCATAAATAAAGATAAAACACAGATCATGCACTTTAGAAAAAGCAATGAACTGAGAAGTAATTATAGTTTTATGTATGGTCCGTCTCGTTTAGATTACACACGTTCATATAAATATCTAGGTTTGATCTTTAATGAGACCTTAAGTTTTGCTGAGGGAATTAAGTCCCTTTCTGAGTCAGCAGGGAGAGCTTTAGGCTCTATAGTGAGTAAGATGAAAATTGTACCTGACCTAACTTTTTCGGTATTTACAAAATTATTTAATTCTATGGTTGGTTCAGTTCTGTTTTATGTGGCTGGTGTTTGGGGCTTTAAGGAAAGTGTATACGTATATTAATGCTCTTCAGAATAGGGCAATTAGAATTTTCCTTGGTTTGCATAAGTTTACCACTAAACTAGCTCTTGAGGGGGATATGGGATGGGATCCATGTATTATAAAGCAGAGAGTTGAAATGATCCGTCTGTGGAACCGCCTCACTCAGCTGCCAGAGCACAGATTGACCAAAAAGGTCTTTATGTGGGACTGTTCAAATCAATATCCTTGGGCTAAAGAAATGGCAACAATATTTTCAAACTGATCTAAATTACATTTATAGAAATAAACTGCTTTGTAATTTAGAGTCATTAAATGAAAAGCTGTTAATTGATTTTAAAATACAATGGAAATACGATATAGTATGTAGGTTGCCTGGCCTGCCAGACACTCCTCCTTTCTGTTCAAAAGAAGAACCGTCTGGGCAGCTGCTCGCAGCCAATCATTTCACGATTTGACCCACATCGGTCCAATCACGCACCAAGAGACGGAAGCCGTCACCTGTCACCACCACGCACTCTTCCAAAACATTAAAGATGGCGACCGATACACTGTTTTCTTCGGCTCTTTCGTCTGTTTTAAATCATTTGGAAAATATGAAATCCCTAAAACCGGAGCAAGAAACAGCGTTCGAAGCGTTCCTCGTAAAAAAGGACGTTTTTGGAAAGGCTTCCTGCCGCTTGTTACTGCAACGTATCCAGCGTTGCTCTAATTGGTTGATGCCGTCTGTCAATCACGCCCACCGGGAAATTGTTGAGATCACGCTCGCTCCCAGACTATATGTCTTTGAAATATCTATGAAGAGGCATGTCGTTTGGCAGGCCAGGCAAGTATGTAGGAAAACAAAATTAAGACATATTCAGTTTAAGGACAAATATGAAACTGAATCATATATTCTCTTAAATCTAAGTAGAAAACAAAGGTCCCTCTGTGCCCAACTGAGAACTGGCACTTTGCCTCTGGCAGTGGAGGTGGGCAGGTTCAAAGGTCTTCCTGAGGAGGAGAGGTTGTGTACTCTGTGTGATTTAAAGGTGGTGGAAGATGAGTTTCATTTTGTTTTGTATTGTCCACTTTACTTTGATTTGCGTGAAATTTTGTTCCGACAGATGCAACATGAGAACCCAGATGTGTTCTGGTTTCCACATCATCAAATTTTGAGGCAGCTTTTTGAAAAGCACGTTTTTGCTTTAGGTCATTATATCTCCAAAGCTTGGGACAGAAGACAAATTAATTTGTATACTCCTGTGTGACGTGGATGTTGTTCTGTTATGACTGATTGTACAATTTTTGTGAATTTATTCTGGCAGTCATCTGAATTCTGTTTTGAAATATGTCTTATAAGCCCATGAGGGCTGGGCACTTATGTGCAAGACACAATAATAAATAAAAATCAAAAATCAATCAGTATATAAATGAAGATATCCGGAGATGGGCTTGTAACCCTGATGCTGTCAATGTTTGTGCACAATTGTTCTCCAGTGGCCTGACCGTTCTCTTCTCCTCTCTCTGTTCTACGTATTTAGTAAAGCAGGCACAGATACACAATGTTTATCTGATTATAAGTGTGTTTTTTACATTGCTCACACCTGATACTTGCCACTAGGGTTGCAAAGGGTTGGAAAATTCCTGATACATTTCTGGAAAATGTTCCTGAAACTTTCAATGGAAACTTTAGCACAGGAACTTCAGCTGGGAAACTTTGGGGAATATCAAAAAATAATGACCGTCTAAACGCTTAAAGCCACACTGCATAACATTTCACCCAATACATAGAATCAAATACCAGCATTTATGTTATTACGTATGTTTTAATTGTTGAATAAACAAACATGCGTCACTGGCCTTTAGCTCCGAGATAAAAGCTCCTACCCTACGAGCACTGGCGTTTCCTCTGGGGCAGGATTCACAGCGAACATGATGTTTGTCCATCAGTAACTCATTGTCCTTTACCAAATCTCTTCATTTGTGTGGGACCCTGCTAATCGTGAATGTAAGAGATCAGGGAGAGGAAGGACAGCGCTGACCTTATTGTCCAGGAAGAAATCACATGGGGACACTGTGCATACAGCCCATGGAAACATTTCACACTTCATGAATATTTAACAAACCGATACTGTACAGACTCGGTTCAGTATCTGTATCTTTTTTTTGTTGCCATTGTCATTGAATTTTGCAATAAAACTGATTGATAGGTTAAAGGGCAGAAGAATGGCGGTGTGTCTGAGGCCCTCTTCCCTTTGTGCTGCAGGTGGTGGAGATCTGCATAGCCATCCTGGTGCACAAGTCCATCATCGTGTTCAGCCTGTCGGTGAAGCTGGTGCAGAGCGGCGTGCGCCCAGGCTGGGTAGCCGCGTACCTGGTCGTGTTCGCGGTCATGTCCCCCCTGGGCATCGCGCTGGGCCTGGGCGTGATGGAGGCGCGGCTGAGCTCCGGCGGCCTGATGCGCGCCGTGCTGGAGGGTCTGGCTGCCGGCACCTTCCTCTACATCACCTTCATGGAGATCCTGCCCCACGAGCTCAACTCCCCGGGGAGACAGCTGCTCAAGCTGTTCTTCCTCCTACTGGGCTTCGCCGTCATGGCCGGCCTCACGTTTGTGGGCTGACCCGGGACCTGTCACTTTGTAACATCGATTTTAAACCTGCCTGACACAGACCCCCATTTTTACCTGGTTTTGAAATCCAGATTTGACGTCGTCTCAAATCTGCTCTTAAAATTGATTTAGAGGAAAATGATTGATGAATATTTGTATTATTTATTCATTTCTGACTTTGAATCTCCTACAGCTGTAACTTATGTCTGTTTTTAGTCGTATTATTTAGTGTTTTTTGTTTTATGGATTGACTTTACAGGTACTTTTACTGTGCTGCTCTTTTGAGTCATTTTGTCAAATTTGAACCAAAAAAGGAGTGAACAGAGGACGTCTGGATCGGTAATATTTATAATAAGAGCAAAATCACAAAATGTATATGGACGTTTGAAAGAGTTTACTTTCAATCAGTTCTATATTTAAATGATATTGTTTAAGTTTACATTTTGAACAAGAGTTTACTGATCTGCTGTCAGCACACTGGAACACTTTGATATCAATGTTTTTCTTTCTTTACCATTGACATTTATTCTAACCATGTCCTTGTTACCTTTAATGTATTTTTATTCCACAACTGGGTACTTTAAGTCTTTTTTTTTTTAAATCTTGTTTTGAAAACGACAGCGTTACAAATGTGTCGTCATGCTGTTTCCCAAAAACTGTCTCCTGCTTTGTTCTGCCAATGAAACGATGAACCATGAAGTGAGTTTTTATACTGTAATGATCAAAGGAACGTGTTTTTGCTGTTGTGCTCACTCCTTTATATCATGCACTGTTTTGACGTTCAGAATTTGCCTTAACTTGTGTTTTTCTACTTTGGGAATGTGCTTTCTTATTGAGGAGACCATCCCTAACAATAAATGTGGCCTGAACACTGTCGCAGTTTCAGATTTTTAATACATTCAACCTCTTAACCCCACCTGAACCCAGCTTCAGTTCGGCTTTACCCAAATCTAAAAGCTTCTCGAAAAGAATGAGCTACAAAACGGCGATACAAATTATGACGCAAATGCAACAAAAACAAGTCAAAAACGTGACGCAAAAAAGCCGTCAACAGTGAGGAAAAGTTTTGTAGATCTTAGCTTTCAAATGAGGCGTTGCTCTGGCCTGTAGGCTGTAAGCTTCAGTCGAGAAGCTTTTACCCAAATCTAAAAGCTTCCTACCTTTTAGAACGTACAGCCTACTCGCCTCATTTGAAAGCTAAGACCTACAAAATGATTTTTACTGTTTTGATGCATTTTTGAAGTGTTTTTGTCTTTTTAATTGCTTTCTTGTCATTCTTTTGTCACTTTTTGTTGCTTTCCTCTCACTCTCTAGTCGTTAGTTTTCAGGAGACTCCTACCAAAGCCAAAGATCAAATGTTTTAACTGCTGGGAGCTGGTCAGGTGTGGATGTTTGAAAGCTTTCACGGTAGACTGGGGGAAATGTACTTCTCTACATTTGTTACTCATTGAAACAGTCGCCGGATCATGTTTTGTTTCTCATCATTTAAGTCAGGACTGAAGCGTAAATCAGACTTTTACGCTCAGTCACTCAAGTATCATTTTCCCCAGGAGAGTTTTACTCATCATTAGGCTACGCTAGCACCTCTGCGGGGTTGTACGCTTCTGGAATATTCAGAATAGAGATAAACTTTTGGATAAATGTGTTGGATAAACTTTTTTTGTGACAAAAGTTACAACTGAAATAAGATTTGATTGACTGCGCTCTCGTCCAGGAGCTTTAACACTTTAGATAAAGCTCTAAAGTGTCATATTTTAGATGAGACTAAAAATATATGAAGACATTACAGGAGAGTGAACTGTGTCTGTAAAACTTAAACTGAATATTTCTGTTAAAGCTGTTGATTCACTCGTTTGATTCGCTGATTAGTTTCCTTCTATCACACTGACCATTGACCTGCTCTGTCCGCTGAATCAGAAAGGACTGAATCTTCTAAACGGGAACGAGTGCAGTCCTCTCTTTTCTGTGTTACTGTGGCGAGAAAGAGGAGGACACATGCGAGTTACAAGTGAGTTCTTTATTCTTTCACAGCCAAAAACTAAAATGTCCGGAGAACAGGACGAACACCAGTCAGGGCTAGACACGCCCCCAAACCCCACAACCTGCTGGGTGAGAGACGCCTCACTCACATATACACCACATTATATCTTTTCTCTATGTAAGTGGGCAACACCCGTCATTCATTCTTTATTTGTGAAACACTGACTGCATTAGTGTCTAAAACAAATACATTTTCTTCAAATAAGAATGAAACTTTTTCACTGTAGAAAGATCAATGTGAAACTTCTGCTGTTAGAGACTGACATAAATATGAGAAAACATGTATTACAGGTTTTCTGTCATTTGATGTTTTCACATGAAAATAAGGCCTTTCTGAATAATGGATCAGTTTATCAGTCAATCAAACATGTAATTTTGTCTTGTTTTTAGAAATTCAAAACTCAATTATCAGGCTAGGAATTAGATATTAAAAAGTCCCTCTGGAAAAACCTTCATAATATGGTTCAAGACTGGATGGTGTGAAGTCTGTAGGAGCTGCTTTTAGGGAGATGTGGTCGCACCAAAGAGAAAAAGACATTTGAAGAAAATGGCTTTGAAATGACAATTTCCAAAATCAATCTGTGAGAAGAAACATTGAATGAGTACATTAATTAAACCTGTTTTAGTACAGATTAGTTTGTGTTTTTGCCTGTAGTGTGTCCCCTTAAGCGAGTTAGTAAAATGTTTTTTGTAAGAACAAAACGGTGTCAAAAACAAAATAATGAATCATATGAAGCATATCTGTATACTGAAGCCCTTGAACATTTGACTGTTCCAGAAGGTCCATGTTTATTTGTGTGCAGCTCATAAAAACTTTACAACTCTCCAACTGTGGATAAAAATGCAATACATTGAATTGTAAGGATTTAAAAATGATCTTTAAGGTTCACATTAAAGATCATTAATCTGCTCTTCATAGTGGTGTCCTCAGTGTCTTCACTGTAAACCTGGTAACATTATCACCTGAGGCCCAGTGTTTCCCAGAACACAACTTACTTTAGTGTCCTTTCAACAGCCCAACGTCACACGTGCAGTGTTGGGGAGAATACTTTAATACCGAGTTGGAGTATTTTGTATGCTGAATACTGAGAATACGTTTGATTTGCATCACATTTATTTCTTTATTTACCAAACAAAGACAACTCTTCTGGGGTCCACTGTTTAATTACAAAATGTGGGCTACACTTGTTGTAACGCTGGTTCTAAATGTATTTACCTTCATAACACAAAAATTGTTTTGGCAAATGCATACACATGCAAATCTATATCTGATTTTAGGAGGAAAACATGTCATTTTTAAAAGTTCTTTCTTTCTAATGCTGTGAAATATAAGACTCAAATGTGATGAGTACTGTGAGGTATTCCTTTGATTTAAGGAAAGTAACTGTATTGTCCTTCAGTGATTACTTCTCAGATTACATGAGCAATCAGGACTGGCCTCAGAGGAAATCAATAACACAAAATGAGTCACTCTTTTGAATTCGGCTCCCCATAAGAGCCATGAATCCCATCACCGTTGAGCTTTGTGTGCACATTTACAAACAAGTATTGGACAAACCTTTGTGTAAAGCTCCTTTAGAGGAAGTTGGTCACTCTCACTTCCTGTTGTGGGTCGTGTGATGGATGTATGGGATAAGGGAAATGCCCCATTTCTGTTCAGTGTCCTCCTGTCTTTCCCAGACCACTTCCTCCTTTCTTCTCTATACTCACCCAAGGCACGAGCTGTGGCTCATGACAGCCCCGGCCACTTATGTTACAAGAATTATTATTAATAAGGCATATAAGACAGGTTCTGCTAAAATCACACTCCCCTTTGTTTATTTTGTCCATTTAATGATATGGAGAAAATGTAAAATAATAACTTAATAAACTGAATATACTTCTGTCATATCAGTTCTATACAAATGTAATATATCAGAGTGATATTTCTTAACTCATATTAAAATGTTACTTTTGAATGTAATGTCAGTCAAATGTCGCTGATCAAACTCACAGCAGTGTTAATTTCGTCGACTAAAATATTTTGTCTTAATTTTAGTCAAAGTGATATTTAACTACTAAAATTGGACTAAAACTAAATTAAAAGTTTTTCATGAGACTAAAACTATGACTAAAATGTCCAGATATTTTAGTCGACTAAAATAAGACTAAATAAAAATGAAAAGGAGAGACTAAAATCATCCAAACTTCTATTGACAGTCTGAAAGAGCCTCATATCATGTACATTCTCTGCCAAAGGAACAGCTCTGAGCTTTGTTCATGTGGGAGCAGCTCAATGAAGCAGAGGAGCTGATTAAATATGATTATAATGAATATTATAAATGCAAAGTCGAATAAATTTGTCTTAAATTTAGTCGACTAAATTGACTTGCAATTTTAGTCGACTAAAACTAGACTAAAACTGAAGATATTTTTTGGACTAAATCTCGACTAAAATGAAATAACATTTTCGTCAAAAGACTAAGACTAAAACTAAATTAAATATGTTGTCAAAATTAACACTGACTCACAGTAAGTGCTTTACAGCAGGTTAGATCTCCTTATTTTGGAGTAAGGACGGTTTACAATTACAATTGAATTGATTCTGTTTAGTCTGCAGCTATCTCTCTCCAAAACCCTTCCACTCAGTCCTCAGTCTGGGCCTTCTGAGGTTCACTCTTCAGAGACTTGGAGCTGTGACTTTCCCTCGCCCTTTACCGTGACAGGAAAACTCACAAGTTCAACTGATGATACTTTTACCTGATCAAATCTCTTTCTTTTACACGCACAAACGTCTATATGACGGTATGAATGTTCAAACTCCACCTCTCCTCCTGGTCTGTTTGGGACGGTTCCTTTGCAGACGCACGTTTAGTGTTAGTGCGGAGGAAGAGGAAGGAGGAAGAAGAAGGAGGAAGAGGTAGGAGGAAGAGGAAGGAGGAAGTGCTTTTGGACAGGGCCTCACTAAGGACCAGTCTTACGTGTGAAAGTGGAGTCGTTTCTGCCTTTTGTGCTTTCACAGTGTTCTCTCATGGATTTTTTAACTAACAGAAGGCAAAGAGTAAGGGTAAATGGACTCTTGTCTGAAAGCATCAGCACCTCCGTAGGTTCGCCACAGGGGTGCGTCCTATCCCCTTTACTTTTCATCTTGTACACTAATATGTGCCAAAGCAGCTACAGTAACAGGTCAATCATAAAGTACGCGGATGACTCTGTTATTGTGAGCCTTCTTCAGGGTGACGAGAATGCACACGGCCCTATTGTTGATGATTTTGTAAATTGGTGCAAAGAGTCTCATCTTGATTTGAATGTCTGCAAAACAAAAGACATGTGCATTGATTTCAGAAGGAAGCCTCACGCTCCTGACGTCACTAAAATCGGAGGGGAAATCATTCAATGTGTAGACTCGTATAAATACTTTGGAACAATCATTGACTCAAAACTGAAGTTTGAACATAATTGTGCTGCTGTGGTGAAAAGAGGCCACCAACGTTTGCACTGTTTACGAAAACTTTCCTTTTTCATGTAGACGGCTCTATAATGACTCTGTTCTACAGAGCTTTAGTTGAATCAGTTGTGTCTTTTGCGTTAGTCTCATGGTATAATAGTCTGCATTTAAAGAACAAGAACTCGCTTTCTCAAATTGTTAGATGGTCTAGTAAGCTGATTGGACATACACAGCCGCACCCAGAGTCTCTTTACACGCAGCAGCTTCTGCGCTTAGCTAGGGCCGTCTCTGATGATGAGACGCATCCTTTGAACAAAGAATTTGTTCTTCTCCCATCTGGACAAAGGTTCTTAGTTCCAAGATGGGAAACGAAACGATTTAAAAAGAGCTTTATTCCTAGTGCAGTATCAGTGCTGAACAGGCACTAAATGTTCTATACTGGGTATGATCTAACCTTAGGGCACTCTCTTTTCTTTCTCTCATAATAATAATAATTAAAATAATGACTATTTTAGATGATTTTACATTTTCTTGTTTATGTGCTTTTTGTCTGCTTATGTATTGTATTGCCTACTCTCAACTGCAAACCAATTCTACCTACGGGTATAAATAAAGTTACCTACCTACCTCATTGACACGTCTGATGTGGGGCCCTCCCTCTGTAGGATATTTCAAATGTTAAATGGGTGCTACATGTACGTGCTATTTAGCACCTGTATAACAGACAGAAATAAATAATAATGTGTATTATTATTATGAACCAAAATAATCCTATTGCTGGGTTGCAGGTGACATCACAGTGTTCTAAAGGCCTATAATATTTAATGAGGTGGGGGCAGGTAAAATGACTTTGTTTTTCAAGAGATTTTTGGTGTTTTTGGAGATCGTGGACCCAGTGACTGATATTAATGATCATTTTTATAATTCATACATTTTCCTTTTGGATACGACTTGTGAAAGTGTAATGGAGTTAATTAAAAAAACTGGCTCCTCCCCCCACTGGGTCCTGTGACATCATCACATTCTAGAACCTGCAACCCAGCTATTGATCCTGTAAATAAATAGAACCACTATAGAGAGCAGACTCCGTCAGAGTCCCTTTGCCTTGTGCCCGGGAAGCAGGCTTTTTTTTTCCAAAATATATCTTTTATTTGTTTTTATTTTACCTTGATCTTTGCCCCACTAAGCCTAAATCTGCTGAGAATAGCATTTGAACAGTCCTCTGTCTCTCCCTCCACCAGCTCGATGTGAGCTCAGATTAAAGGTCCCATGTTCTTCCTGACTCCTGTAAATAGGCCATGAGACGGGACCCCAAATTTGGGCTACCGGTACCATTTTGAGGGATTAAATTTCCTTTTGATTTTCATGAAGGTACACCTCTCTAGTGTTGGAAAATGTGTGATAGCATCTGATTTATGATAGTTTTCATGAGAAATCAACACTTGTATCATCCCATCTCAATATACGGTGTTCAGTGACTACAAGAGATAAAAATGCCTCTATAATCCAAGTGGTTGTTCTCTTCTTTTGCAAAGTGCAGGATCTTGCAGACCATCAATAACAGAACCAACATTCATTGGCTTTTCAGAGAAACTGAGTAGTTAATGGCCTGTCCATCATTATAATTTGCTGTGTAATCTTAAAAAAAGTTAACTCTACCTGATCATTAAAAAAAATGTAAATATCCAAGATGGCTGCTGTGCTGATGTGGTGGTGTCACTTAGCTCCACAATCTTAACTATATCAAGGAAATAAGACAGCATCTACCTCATATAAAGTAATCCCTTATGAACTGAACAAACAAGGATTTTGGATGTGCAAGTATTTTGAGTCTTGGTGGCATATCTTGGACATTTGTGGACACAAGGCCTAAACTGCCCAACAGCACACACTGAAGAAATCCCAACCCTGCTAGCATACCTACCTGTACAATCTTCATTGATGCAATGGCTAATAAGAAACTGGCTGAAGACATTGAAGAAATTAAGAAGGCTCTGGGCTTCATGTCACAGGAAATAACTCAAGTGGCAACCGAACAAAGAGGCCTAAAGGAATTGCTGGAGGAAATTAAACAACTGAAAAAAGAGGCACAAGAAAAGGACAAGAAAATTGAACAACTGGAAAGAAGAATTGATGACTTGGAGCAGTACTCAAGGATGGACGACCTGTTGATATCAGGGCTTGAAATAAAACGATCTTATGCACAGGCAGCAGCCCGTGGTGGGGAGAGGAAAATCTTCTAAATCCTGCTTCAAGTCCTGAATTATCAACGCTTGAACAACAGGTAATCAAGTTCTTTGACAGCAATGGCATTGCAATAGACAGTAAGAACATTGTTGCTTGCCATACTTTGCCCCAGAGAGACCGCAAAAAGTCAAATATCCTGATTCGCTTTGCCAATAGGAAGCACAAAATGGAGGTGCTTAGGAATGGCAGAAAATTAAAGGGCACAGGTGTTTATGTGAATGAGCACCTAACTAAGAGAAATGCTACAATTGCAAGAGAAGCAAGGATTCTGAGGAAAGAAAAGAAGATTCAAGACACCTGGACAAGAAACTGCAGAGTTCTGATCAAGCTGAACGGACATCCAGAAGAAGCTAAAGTGATCACTGTTAAGGATATAACAGAGCTGGACCAATATAAATGACTGAATATTGCCATGGATCACTAGCCTGGCTAACACCAGACTGCTGTGTGCGCTCGAATCTTTTCGAACTTCACAACAGCCTGGGGACCATGGCCGACATTTTCCCATGGATTTGGGCACCAATCACAGAACGAGGAGGGACGGTAAGACGATGACGCGCTATTTGACATACGGAAGCTTGTAGTTTGTTTAGGGATAAAAAAAATACAAAAATATTTACGGATCCAACATGACAGCAGCAGACGCGACGCCATCTTTCGATCAAGCTTTAGAACGTGTTCTAAATAGTTTAGCTCACAAGTTTACAGCAGGTACGTCATACGTCATCTGATACCATGATACGATTGGCTATGGCTACGTGCAGACGCATGAGAGACATTCGTAGCGCCCAATAAACGGCTATGGACAATTGTAAACCACACCTCTCCTACGAGAACATGCATTGGTGGTCCCCAGACTAAATATCACTTGTGATTTTAGTCTGCCGTTAGCCAGGCTAATGGATCACCCAGATTGAAAGAAAGGGAATGCCATGAAAGACAACAAATTGGATTTACGACACAACCAGATGGACCCACCTCAACTTCAAACGCAGTAAGAGCAGATTCTGGTTATTCTGATTATGAAAATCTGCAATTTAAAACGTTTGATTATACAGAGTATAAACCACAAGATATGCAAAATGATCTTGATCCAGAGAACAATTTTTATACAAAAATACTGAACAGTTGTGAATACTTTACTGAAGACCATTTTGAGGCCCAAATGACTCTAAGTGATTCATTGTCCATAATACATTTCAACTGCAGGAGTCTTAATTCAAATTTTTCCAAGATCTTAGACTGTCTGGAACAAACAAAAAATAAATTCTCTGCAATAGCAATTTCAGAGACATGGCTTGGCTGTGAAGAGCAATCTTGTTTGTTCAAAATAGAAGGATATAATGCATTCTACAAAAGTAGAAATTGTCAAAAAGGCGGGGGAGTTGCATTGTATATTGATCAGAATTTGAGAAGTAAACTCGTCAGTAGTAAGTGTTTAATGCTGGATAACATCATGGAATGTGTTACAGTGGAAATTGAGATTGAAAAATCAAAAAATACCATAATAAGCTGTGTGTATCGAAAACCAGGGTCTTGTATTGAAAAGTTTCAGGAAATAATGATTGATCTGTATGAGGATATAAGTAGTAAAATGGTCTTTGTCTGTGGAGATTTTAATATTGACCTGCTCAATCCTCAAAACAAAACACAGTTACATAATTTATTCATTCCATGTACAGTTTATGCTTGTATCCATCCATAACAAGACCAACTCGAATAACAAAATCCAGTGCAACCCTGATTGACAACATATTCACTAATGTTCTAGAAAGTGAAATAACAAGTGGAGTTTTAATTAATGATATAGCTGACCATCTACCAGTTTTTACAGTAATAAAGAGAGTTTCCAAATCAGTAAAAGAAAAAGAAAAAATCATAGTAAAAAGGTTAAAATCTCAAGAGGCTATTTCCAGACTCAAGGATGAACTAACGGAACAAAGTTGGGATAATGTTTATGTAGAAGATGTAAATACTGCATATGATGCATTTATCAAAATCTTTATTACCTTGTATGAAAAACACTGCCCTCTAGTTAATAAAGTTATAAACCATAGATTTACAGAAAAGCCCTGGTTTACGAGGGGAATTCAAAAAGCATGTAAGAGGAAGAATAAACTGTACAAAGACTTCTTGCGAAAGAAGACTAAAGAGGCTGAATGTACTTACAAACAATATAAGAACAGATTAACTACTATTATAAGATCAAGTAAAATTAACTATTATGGTGCTCTTTTGGAGAAGAATAAAAGTAACATAAAAAATACTTATAGTGTTTTAAACAAACTAATCAAAAAAGGAAATCAAAATGCTGACATTCCAACTGACTTTCTAATAAACGATAGAACTTTGATCAATCAAGCCAATGAAATCGCAAACCAGTTTAATCAATATTTCACTAATATTGGCCCTAAATTAGCTAAAGAAATAGTCAACACTAATCAAGTTGATGCTTTAAGCAAAATACCAACCACTGATAAAACTATATTTATTCAACCCACTGATGAAAATGAAATAATTTCAGTTGTCAAAAACTGCAAGACTAAGATGTCAGCTGACTGGAATGGACTAGACATGTCAGTATTAAAAGACATTATTGAATGTGTTGTAAAATCAATCGCTTACATTTTTAATCTTTCTTTACAATCGGGGGTTTTTCCAGAAGGAATGAAGACTGCGAAAGTGATTCCTCTTCACAAGGCTGGTGATAAACAGAAATTCACTAATTATAGACCTATTTCCATTCTGTCACAGTTTTCCAAGATCCTGGAGAAGATATTCCATAAAAGATTATTCAGTTATGTAGATAAGCAAAATATTCTTTGTGAACAGCAGTATGGTTTTAGACCCGATAGGACCACTACCTTAGAAAAATATCAAATGCTATAGCTGATAAACAATACGCTGTTGGTGTGTTCCTAGACCTAACCAAAGCTTTTGATACAGTGAATCATGAATTGCTACTTCAAAAACTGTACAGATATGGGATTAGAGGTGTGGCTTTTTCTTGGCTCCAGACTTATTTGAAGAACAGATCCCAGTATGTCCACACCAATGGCACTGATTCCCAGCTGCTGACAGTTTCCTGCGGGCTGCCACAGGGGTCAGTGTTGGGTCCGTTTTTGTTTCTTATGTATATTAACGATCTTTGTTTAGTTTCAAAAACATTAAACCTTATTTTATTCGCTGATGACACCAACATGCTTAGTTGTGGTAAGAATTTAGAAGCATTGATAGATATAGTAGAAAAATAATTATTATTGTTAAAGAAGTGGTTTGATTCTAATAAGTTAACCCTTAATTTAAATAAAACCAAATTTATAGTTTTTGGAAATCGTGCCATTAATGTGTGTAGAAATTTAAGAATAAATGATACTGAGATAGAACGAGTGAATGAAATAAAATTTCTTGGAGTACTTTTACAAAATAAGCTTAGCTGGAAGCCCCATATAAACTACATCAAGGCAAAGCTATGTAAATCTCTTGCAATAATATCTAAAGTTAAAGAACTCTTAAATGAAAAAAACGTATATATTTTATACTGTTCCCTGGTTCTCCCGTACATGACCTATGGCCTAGAAGTTTGGGGAAACACTTACAAAACCAATCTTAATCCAATAAGTATCATTCAAAAAAGAGCGATCCGCATTGTGAATAAAGTGGCTTACAGGGCACATACAAATGAGCTTTTCATCAAACTAAAAGCACTAAAATTGAAGGATTTGGTTGAGTTTAAAACAGCACAATTTATGTATAACATAAGCCTTAACAAGTGACCTGTGCATATCCAGGGATTGTTCCAAAAACGAGACTGCGTTTATAATTTCCGAAAGGAAGAAATGTTTCAAAAAACATATGTGAGAACGAGTGCAAAAGCATTGTCTTTCTTTTGTTGGGATTAATGTGTGGAGTGAGTTGGACCAAGAGCTAAAAGACTGTAAAACCTTAATTCAATTTAAAATTCTTTTGAAGAAATCAATTATAAAAAATACATTGAGAATGGATGCTAAGGATGCAAACTTAAGATGATAGATTTTTTTTTCTTCTTCTTTGTGACGATCTAAAAACAAAAATTGTATAACTACTTGCATAAGACATTGGCAGCTTTACTGTTTATGTTTTGTAAATACTCTAGGATAGGCGCAATAAGCTTTAGCTTCTGCCTATTCCATTTCAGATTTTATGTTTATTTATCATCTGTCATCTGTTGAATGTTTGAATGTCTGAATAAAATAATCTGAATCTGAATCTGAAAATTAGGTGAATTTTTGTATATCTCCGAAACAGGTTGTGATGGAGACTTGTGTTTTCTTGCATTGAAAAGAGCGATGTCTGGGCTTTAATATGATGTGTCAACCACCTTTCTAGGTCGCTGGGGGCTGAGAAACGCAGAGCCGGTGCTGGCCCTTTTGGGGCCCTAAGCAAAAATCCACTCGGGGGGCCCTACAGTTCGCATCCCATGGCTATTCGATGAAGAGTGAACTCATTTATGGTCAAAAACAGTTACACTGTGCAGTAGTGCAGGCAGAAGTAGAACATAACCTCAATTTGGGCCCTGCCGCACTGTGTGAGAACCACTAACCACTAAGCCACTGTCAGGCTGGAGTTTAAGACACCACTAGTCTATTTTCCCACACTTTTTAAAATGCTAAAAGGTCACTGACCCAGTTTGGGAACCACTGACTTTAAAACTAACTGAAAGCTGCACCTGGTGGTTATATTTTTATCTTACCTCTGAGAATCAGATAGACAGTAATTTGTTTTATGCTTTTTGGCTTTTTCTCTCCTCTATTCACTGCAGGATGTGAAATACAAATTAAAAGTGTCATTATATGTCGGACAAAGGAGGACAGATCACTTTAAGCTCTCTGGAACATCTTGAATGTGTGTGATGTTGTCAAGTACCTCGGCCACATCATAACTGATCGTTTAACAGATGAGGTATTTACCGTCAGTGCCGGATGTTTTATGCACAAGCAACATTCTGTCTCAGAAATTCTCCTCCTGCTCTGTACAGGTGAAACTCTGTTTCAAGCCTACTGCTCACCTCTGTACACCGCACATCTGTGGGTGAATTATAAAAAGTGCAGTTTCCAGAAACTTACAGTTGCATGCATTGAGAATTTAATGAACAAAAAAACCTGATGGACAAGTGCCAGTGAACTCTTCGTGTCGAATGAGGGAACACTTTGCGTGCTGTCTTGAGAAACCAATCTATTCACCAAACTACTGGCCTGATACTCTACAGTACTCGAAACAACAAGATAGTTGCCCGGTCCGAGCAGAGCAAACATTAGGCGAGCAGCGCCCGGGCCAGGGGACGGGAAAGCCGCACGGGATGCGAGCATGAGGTGAACACCAGGAGACAGCCCGAGTGGAAGCGCGAGCGGAGAGGCACTCACGCGTTGGGAACTTGGGAGTGACAGGGGGAAGGCGGTAGGTCTCTCCTGCTCATCCTCTTCAGCAGACTGCTCCATTTCGGTGTTGTATGTGGCAAAGTAGGCGGAGAGTGAGTGAGCGCTGCCTGTCAAACAGCCTGTCACCGTAACAACGCTCATTAATCAGTGAAACACCGTGATTTGACTGAGATGCGGGGCCCTTGCAGCAGTGGGGGCCCTACGCACCTTGCGTAATCTGCGTATAGGAAAAACCGGCTCTGGAGAAACGTTATGTTGAAAATCGTTCAACTGAACATATGGTGACATGATATGATTTTATCTGATCCCATGCTTTTTCTAATTTGGATTTTTTCATGTAATTCTATACGATTTTGCCTAGTGCTTTCGAAAACTAGCAGCAGGACTTAATCGAAAGGCAGCGATTCTAACATCCATTAATGCACATATCTTCACCAATCCAGCATGGGGCAGCAGATATTGATCGACTAGAGGAGACAATCACTGGAAAGGAGACATCACACATGGTTAATGGCACAGCAGTATAGGCAAAGGTGTATGGGGTCCTCACCTGCCCAGTGCTGAACTTCCATGAGTTGAAAAGCTTCAGTAGATTTCACGTGTTGGACCACATCCAAGTCAAGCCAGACTTCCTCAGTGCAAAACATGGTGTGGATCCTTATGAGGCAGCCACAAGCTGAACATCAAATGGTCCCAAGCTGGACTGGTTTCAACATAAGATAAAATAATCCTTTAGAGATCCGTGATCAAATAATCCATGACAAAGTAGAAATCTGAGAGGGTGTAGCACCTTACCACAATAAACGTGCCAGCTACTGAAAGAGCACTGTGTATGAGATCTTTAAGCGTTCTGACCTCATTTGTGAAGAGTTGCATCTGGATTCAGTGGTAGTTGCCCTAGAGTCTAGGACAAAGCCCTTTATGCGGCCAAAATTGCTTGGATGCATAAAGAACAATTCTGTGGTCTGTGGGATGTCTGCTGTGATCTTGGCTCCTCTGCTGAGGGACTCCTTCGGCTCTGGGTCTCTATAGTCTGGATCTCTCCTTCTGTGGTTTCTCTTTTCTCCCTCTGGGTATTTAAGTTAAGTTTTCCTTGCTATTCTGGAGAGTCTAAGGACAGGGGACACCCACGCTGCTCCTCATCACCTGCTGTTGACATTTAATTGGACATCATGTTTATGTTTGCGTGGATACTTCACTTGTCTGGACTTTACATTGTCTTATTTACTGTTTTGTTTAATTGCCTTAATGTTTAGTTCAGCCCTGTGAGGCAACTCCTGTTGTGATATTGGACTATACAAAATCATTGATTGATTTACAATTCATACTATCTGCAATGCATTGTCTATTCTTGGGAGGAGATTTCAGGATGTGGGCTGAGGGATGTTTGCATTTAAGCTGGCATAGTTGCTGAGGGACACATAAGTGGGGTGATGGATGGGAAACACTATTACCGTGCAGAGAACACAAGTGACGCCATGATGAGACTGGCATAGTCAGAATTCACTAATCAGTTAGAGACCAGACTAGCAGTTTTTAAAAAAATGTACGAGGTCAACTCCTTTTTAGCCCAGGCGGTTTCTTTGGCCAGTTGTTTGACATTCAGTTTTGAACAGTCCACTTTTATCTGGAGGTGTTCTAGACCTCTGCCATAGCAATGGAGAGCTCTCAGCTTGCTGGATATCATATGGAATTTGTGGAGGATGTCCTTGGTCTTTTAACAATCCTCACGTGAAGGAATATGGACTTTTGACATCTTCTCCTACTCCTACCATGGTGTATCACCTATGACAATGTGAACTACGCTCCATATCTGTCTTCATGTTATAAAAGGTGTTGAAGTTACCTTTAGAGATGTTGCCAAGTCTTTTCAATGGCACTGAGTCAGTGTGGACAGAGCAGCCGAACCTAATCTTATTCTGAGTGAAGGAGTGGAGTAAGTCCAAATGCAGGGAACTGCTCAAAGAGAAAACTCTTTTTGCAACTGTCAGTGATGAGTGTTTTGAATCACAGCAGTGAGTTCCCAAGTCTCCAGTGCCAACAAGAAGAAGCTGATGGTCGTCTTCTTCTCCATGCCACCCATGCAGTTGAAGAGGGGTATAATGCTGTTGCTATCTGCTCGGAGGACACAAATGTTTTGATCATGTCCCTTTCTTTCCATGACACAACTTGGGCACCTTTGTACAAAATCGAAAGACTTTTGTGCCATGAGGGGTGAGATAGAAAGCCATCAGCTTTCACCATGTCGAGACTGCTTAGTGAAGCATGCCCAAAGAGCTAACTACCAGGCTGTATTATGGAGGAGGAGGCTTGGAAAAGGACCAGCAAGCACCTAGCCCTGTTGGTCAAGGATTGAAGATCGAGTCTGTGAGATGAGTTGACCAGCTGGTAGTTCAGTGGATGGACCAGCACCTGAAGCTCAGTTAGATTTATTGGCCTGCAACTGTCCAAAGCACTTCGTCCACTACAAATGCAAATGGACTCAAGTGCACGGATATGAGCCAGATATTAAGAATCAAACATGTTTTAGAAACTGGACATGGGGAGTCATTCCTATACCAGATGTGACAGATGTATAACGTGCACTATGCCACAAATCAAAGAGTAAATAAGTACAGTAGGTGAAAATGTACCTTTTGTAATAGGTTAAGTAGTATGAATTGCATTCTTTGTGTAACACAATGACATAGCCATTAGAGTGGGTTGTCTCATGATCAGAAGGTCTGGGTTCGAATCCCAGCCCCTGAAGAACACTGTCGTTGGACGTTGGACAAGACAATTCACTCTCCTTGCCTACAGTGTCTGTGTACACTGGTGTATGAATGAGAAAGTGAATGGGTGAATGGTTCCTTACTGTAAAGCGCTTTGGGCCTGAGGAAGGTAGAAAAGCACTGTATAAGTTGAGACCATTTGCCATTTACCATAAAAGGCTCATTTAATTCCTGTTAAATTTGTTGTAAATAAATGCTTTTGCTCATGATCCAAAACCTTCACAAGACCAGACTAAAAATAATTTATCTTCTGACAACGCTATGATTTAATGTATGCATGGACCCTACCGCTTACTTGTTCCCAAAGGCACATAATGTCAGGTTGGAACCCTTTAAGAAAACTCTGTTTCATTAATACTTCTTTAATAAAGCAACAAATATGGCAAATCTCGGGCATTAGACAGACATTATTGTAAAATTCCACCAAGTCAGAGTTCACTTAACCCTTTTTCTTGTGATATTTGAAAATCATCCACCATTTCCAAAAACTACCTTGAATCTAATGCTATCACACATTTTCCAAACACAGGGTCATATATCTACACAAAATCACCAAGTGGTTTAATCCCTCAAAATGGTACCGATTGACCCTCCGTCTCACGGCCTAAAAGGTCCAGACCAGACTTTGGGCCACTCCACCTGCCCAGGCCTGGACACCACCAGAGGGCGACAAAGAGCAGTCAAACACTGCTCCAGAACATTAACAAATACAGTATTGCTGTACACCTTTGTCGTGATACTGTATCCTATTGGAGAACTTTGATACACAGCTCAGTTCTAGAAACCATTGTTTTTATCTTTTTGATTCAGCTGAGTCAACTTGTGCTAACTTATTCAGTCATTCAGTTTGTCATTCATTTTGTGAACAATCATGAATGAATTACTAAGTACTATCGTGACAAAGGCGTATCGTCCCGGTCCTACAGTGCACTAGCCAAAGAGATTCAAGGGTTTGAGGGAAAATCACCATAAAGAATCTTTATCTTATCTAGTGAATGTTCAGAGGACATTGTATGACAATGAACCTTTGAGATTGGCAGTTATTTTATGAATAACACACGATATGATAATAATGTTGCAATATTTCACTAAATAAGACCTCTGTTTTTCTCCTGTTTCTGTCTCTTCTCCCCCTTTGTCACTAGAGTCACAGACTCAACCTTTTGGAGCCGTGACCCCCGTCTGCAGCATGTATCTTATTTATTCCACTGTTGGGTCACATCGTGGGAAATGGGGCTGATATAATCCTTAAAAACAAAGGACAAAAAAGCACAAATAAATACATTAACCATGCATATTTGTTCCTTTTGAGCAGAACTTCAACTGCTCAAATAAACAAATAAACTAAACTAAACTTTTTAGGTCAATTGGAATGTTCAAAATTATTTCTATTTGCTAAATGCCAGAAGAATGGGAGATAGAATTTTCTACATTTTTTTTTAAAATTACATTTTACAAAGTCAGAAGTTTACATACACTAAGAGTACTATACCTTTAAACACTTTGGGAAAGCCCAGATGACGATATCATGATCTTGGAAGCACAAGTCTGGTTCATCCTTGGGTGTAATTTCAAGACATTTGAAGGTCCAGGTTCATTGGTTAAAACAATGATAGAAATGACCAATCATCATACAGATCAGAAAGAAGGCGGGTTCTGTGTCCCAGAGATGAACATGCTGTTGGGTGGGAGGAGTCAGGGCCGAGCCAACAAAGTTAACTGAGGGAACAAAGTTTTCCAGGAATGAAACTAAATTCACAATGTGTTTGTTTCAGTCGAAAAACATCCCATTAAACCATTATGAACCTAATTAAATGGGCAGATATTTGAAGTACAAGAAGGATTAACATTTGGTGTGTCTCCAAGTGAACCAGGAGGTTTGGAGGGTGAGCTGAGCTTATTCATCATTAAGCTTAGGTCTAGGGTTAGGCCCACCACTAAATGGATCAACATGTTCCAAATGAACACAACAAACGTGTGACCTGTGGACGGTTCCATTCATTCCCCAAACACTGAACATTCAGACAGGATAAGTCAGTACCATTTTAATGTTTTAGCTTAGCATAATGCTAATGCAGCATGCTAACATTTGCTTTAGTTTGAACCAAACAGCACATTAGAAAGATAAGTCAAGTTTAAGTTGTTTGGTTCAAAATGACCATTGGTTTGAACACTTCACAAGTTCATTAGTGCAGCTCTTTGTTATATAACGGTGAGATTCCTCGGATCAAAGACCTGTACCCGCTCAGCGCTGACGGGGCATGGGCCATTGTTCCCCGGGTATGTGTGCCAGGACAGAGGGCTATTCATAAACCCCACTAATGAGGGACAGGACAGGGGACGGAGCCAGGATGTCAGCCTGGGACCTGGGCTTGCTCACACAACTCGGTTCCCCAGCAGTCACTCAGGACTACCCAGCTAGGATTAGCCTGAAGATAGTTTTCAAGTGACATTCTAGAAGGTCAGAACAGCAGCACGTGCCATGGTGAGGCTAGCACTGTTTATTAAGTTAAACAAAGGTCTGGGTCTTTGTTTTTACATGTTCTCATCAGAAAGAACGGAATTGTATAAACTCTGAAATAATAATATTTCCAATTGTGTCATGTTGTCGCGGATCTGTTCTCGTAGGTGTGATTTACGATTGTCCAAAGCCGTTTATTGGGCTGAATGTCTATCATATACGTCTGCACGTAGCCATAGCCAGTCGTATCAATTGTATCCAATGACGTCTGTCAGTCAAACACTGTTCTTCTTTTAAAATAAACTTTGGAGCTGAACTATTTATAACACGGTCTAAAGTTTGATTGAAAGATAGCTTCACGTCTGCTGCTGTCATGTTGGATCCGTAAACAAACTACAAGCTTCCGTCTGTCCAATAGCGCGTCATCATCCCTCCTCGTTCTGTGATTGGTCCAAATCCATGTGAAGATTTCAGCCTTGGTTTCCAGGCTGCTGAGCAGTTCGAAATGGTTCAAGCGTGCAAAGGAGCATGGGTATTCCCAGGCTAAGCAGGTTTTGGAAATGGGGTAACAAACGTTCCCTCTGGTGACCGGTCCGGATATCTAACTGTGCTAAGCAGTGCTTAGTTCCTCCTTTGATTGCTGCCAAACTACGGAGCATGCCGTCACCTACTGTATAGTCCTTAGTGCCTTGATATTTGAAAATGTTTTGTAGTTGAAAACTTTTGAAGGCTGATTATCAAAGTGACTCAAAATGAGCGTTTGTTTGACTTGTTTTACATCCCATGATGCTTTGCGCCAATCTATTTTGAGCTACTGTGAAAGAAGCTATTCACATCATTTCAAATTTTGTTTCTCATCATTTATGTCAAAACTGATACATAAATCAGAATTTCAGTCACTCAGTACTAAAGTAGGATTTTCTCCAAGTACTTTTTACTTATACTTTTTACTTTCACACTCATTTTTTATGTTGAAGGAGTTAGTCAGAACCTTGTATGGACTTCAGCTCTCAAAAAATCAAATAATAGCACATTTCATAACTCAACAGTCACTCATCATCACCATAGTCCCTTCTGGCTCCCAGGGGCCCGTTAGCTCAGCTCTCTAAAGCTGTCTGCAGTCTGAGGAAAGAGCTGGACGTCTGAAAACACATTATTGGGCAACCATGGGGACATAATCTGTAGTGGAAAACATTGGTCAGGTGAGGTCTGGGGCTTCAACAATGTGTGGCATTCCGTCACGGACCACTGTCACTATAGAAACATAAAAACAAAACTTCAACTCAAATCTGTCCCCAGTCTTTACCTTTACATTGTGGTTTTGTTTTTGAGTGATGACAGAAGTTTAGGGTAATATCAGCCAATGCAATCCCTAAGAGACAAGGACACGGTTAATCGTGTGGTCTTCCATCTGACAAAAGATATTTCATAAATCCAGAGCAGATCGTTCACACAAACCAGCTTGGTGAGGGTCTGTAAACGATCATTTTACAAACTAGGTCCCAGGTCTAAAAATTCAGTTTATGTGGCTCCATTGTTACAGCGTCTGAAGCATAAATCCAACTCCTCGAATGTTTCCCAAAGGCAAGGTACCTCGCCTTGCCTTGGTCTGATGTGGGCGTGGTCAGGCATCTACATCATCACTCACCGCCCAAGTGCTGTTCCAATGTTCAAGTCGTCTGAGGCATGTGTCCTCCCTTTGGTTAGCATTTGGCTAATATACCAGGGATACATCAGTGTAGCCTTCGCTGCCTTGCTTCAGCCAAAATCACCCATAATGCACCACGGCTCAGAAAAAAAAAGAATAAGAAAAAAAGGTGTGCTGGCTTGTGTGACTTGTTAAAGCACTTAAATTAAATTTTTAAAGAAAAAATACATGCTTTGACTAGTTTTATGGCTGCACAGCCAGTGTTCATTTTAGTTTAAGTCGTTTTATTTTTACAAAAAAAGCTACGTTTTTGTCAAGATTTGGTCAAATAATACAGTAAATGTTAGGTTTTTTTTCCTTTTAGTCAATAATAGAAAAAACTGAATCTATGATTTGTTTCTTAATTAAAAATGTATATTATTTGATTCAAACATCCAAACAAATGTCACTGTTTCATGGAGCAAAGAAGAACCAGATTTGTTGTTTGGGCATTGAATTTAATATACAGTGGGTTGCATAAGTATCATGTGACCTCCATGTGGCTTCAGGCACATACAAAATACCACTCTTCCATAAAGGCCAGATTTGTGTAGTGTACGACTAATAGTTGTCCTGTGTACAGTTTCCCCCACCTGAGCTGTAGCTCTCTGCAGTTCATCCAGGGTCATCATAGGCTTCTTGGTAACAGCTGTGGTCAGTGCGGTCCTTGTTCGGTCAGTAAGTTTAGGAGGACGGCCGGGTCTTGGTAGGTTTGCAGTGATGCCACACTCTTTCTATTCCTGGATGATGTATTTAACTGTACTTTGAGAGATGTTCAAAGCTTTGGAAATGTTTTTATAACCTAACCCAGCTTTATACGTCTCAATAACTTTATCCCGGACCCGTCTGGTGTGTTATTGGACTTCATGATGCTGTCTGCTCCCCAATAGTCTCTTAACAAACCTCTGAGACCATGACAGAGCAGCTGTATTTGAACTGACATTAGATTACACACAGGTAGACTCTATTTAGTCATTGGGTCAACATGTGATCATTCAGAAATCATCAGGCAACGTCTGAAGGCAATTGGTTGCACTAAAAGGAAAGGGGTACTTATGCAGATCCCACTTTTCAGTTTTTTATTCATAAAAAAATCAAAATCATGTATACATTTCATTTCACTTCACGATTGTGTGTCACTTAGTGTGTGTCTTTTACATAAATATGTTATCCATCCATCCATCCATCCATTTTCTTCCGCTTTATCCGGGGCCGGGTCGCGGAGGCAGCAGTCTCAGCAGAGATGCCCAGACTTCCCGATCCACGCACACCTCCTCCAGCTGTTCTGGGGGGACCCCGAGGCGACACCAGGCCAGCTCGGAGACATAGTCCCACCAGCGTGTCCTGGGCCTTCCACGAGGCCTCCTCCCAATAGGACATGCCTGGAACACCTCCCGAGGGAGGCGACCAGGAGGCATCCGGAACAGATGCCCTAGCCACCTCAGCTGGCTCCTTTCGACGTGAAGGAGTAGCGACTCTACCCCGAGCTCCTCCCGGGTAACTGAGCTCCTCACCCGATCTCGGAGGGTGCGCCCAGCCACCCTGCGAAGGAAACTCATTTCGGCCGCTTGTATTCACGATCTTGTCCTTTCGGTCATTACCCAGATCTCATGACCATAGGTGAGGGTGGGAACGTAGATCGATCGGTAAATCGAGAGCTTTGCCCCCTGACTCAGCTCTCTCTTCACCACAACAGTCCGATACAGCGACCGCATCACTGCTGACGCTGCACCGATCCGTCTATCGATCTCACGCTCCATCCGTCCCTCACTCGTGAACAAGACCCCGAGATACTTGAACTCCTCCACTTGAGGTAAGGACTCCCCACCGACCTGAAGCGGGGAAGCCACCTTTTTCCGGTGGAGAACCATGGCCTCAGATTTGGAGGTGCTGATCCTCATCCCGGCCGCTTCACACTCGGCTGCAAACCGCCCCAGTGCGCGCTGGAGGTCCTGATTTGATGAAGCCAACAGAACAACATCATCTGCAAACAGCAGAGATGAGATCCTGAGGTTCCCAAACCGGACACCCTCCGGCCCCTGGCTGCGCCTAGAAATTATGTCCATAAAGATAATGAACAGAACCGGTGACATAGGGCAGCCCTGGCGGAGACCAACACGCACCGGAAACAAGTCTGACTTACTGCCGGCAATGCGAACCAAGCTCCTGCTGCGGTCATACAGGGAACGGACAGCCCTTAGCAGAGGGCCCCGCACCCCATACTCCCGGAGCACCCCCCACAGGGCACCACGAGGGACACGGTCGAACGCTTTCTCCAAATCCACAAAGCACATGTGGACTGGTTGGGCGAACTCCCACGAACCCTCGAACACCCGATGTAGGGTATAGAGCTGGTCCAGTGTGCCACGACCGGGACGAAAACCGCATTGTTCCTCCTGAATCCGAGGTTCGACTATCGGCCGGATCCTCCTCTCCAGCACCCTGGAGTAGACCTTACCGGGGAGGCTGAGAAGTGTGATCCCCCTGTAATTGGAGCACACCCTCCGATCCCCCTTCTTAAAGAGAGGGACCACCACCCCGGTCTGCCAATCCAGAGGCACTGTCCCCAACCGCCACGCGACGCCGCAGAGACGTGTCAACCAAGACAGCCCTACAACATCCAGAGACTTAAGGTACTCGGGACGAATCTCATCCACCCCCGGGGCCTTGCCACCGAGGAGCTTTCTAACCACCTCAGTGACTTCAGCCTGGGTGATGGACGAACCCCCCTCCGAGTCCCCAGCCTCTGCCTCCTCATCGGAAGACGTGACAGTGGGATTGAGGAGATCCTCGAAGTACTCCTTCCACCGCCCGACCACATCCCCAGTCGAGGTCAACAGCTCCCCGCCCGCACTGTAAACAGTGTTGGTGAAGCACTGCTTCCCCCTCCTGAGGCGCCGGATGGTTTGCCAGAATCTCTTCGAGGCCGACCGATAGTCCTCCTCCATGGCTTCTCCGAACTCCTCCCAGACCCGAGTTTTTGCCTCTGTGACAGCACGAGCTGCAGCACGCTTGGCCTGCCGGTACCTCTCAGCTGCCTCCGGAGTCCCACAAGCCAACAAGGCCAGGTAGGACTCTTTCTTCAGCTTGACGGCATCTCTTACTTCCGGGCGCCACCACCGGGTTCGGGGATTGCCGCCGCGACAGGCACCAGAGACCTTACGGCCACAACTGCGAGCAGCCGCATCGACAATGGAGGAGGAGAACATGGTCCACTCGGACTCCATGTCTCCAACCTCCCTCGGAATCTGGGTGAAGCTCTTCCGGAGGTGGGAGTTGAAGACCCTACTGACAGAAGGATCCACCAAACGTTCCCAACAGACCCTCACAACACGTTTGGGCCTGCCAGGTCTGACCGGCTTCCTCCCCCCTGCCAGCGGATCCAGCTCACCACCAGGTGGTGATCGGTTGACAGCTCAGCCCCTCTCTTCACCCGAGTGTCCGAGACACGCGGCCGGAGATCAGATGACACAACTACAGAGTCGATCATCGACCTCCTGTCTAGGGTGTCCTGGTGCCACGTGCACTTATGGACACCCTTGTGCTCGAACATGGTGTTCGTTATGGACAAACTGTAACTAGCACAGAAGTCCAATAACAGAACACCACTCGGGTTCAGATCGGGGAGGCCGTTCTTCCCCATCACCCCCGTCCAGGTCTCACTGTCGTTACCACGTGGGCGTTGAAGTCCCCCAGTAGAACAATGGAGTCCCCAGTCGGAGCACTATCTAGTACCCCTCCCAGGGACTCCAAGAAGGCCGGGTACTCTGCACCGATGTTGGGCCCGTAGGCCGAGACAACGGTGAGAGACCTGTCCCCAACCCGAAGGCGTAGGGACGCGACCCTCTCGTTCACCGGGGTAAACTCCAACACGTGGCGGCTGAGCTGGGGGGCTATGAGCAAACCCACCCCAGCCCGCCGTCTCTCCCCGCGGGCAACTCCAGAAAAATGGAGAGTCCAGCCTCTCTCCAGGAGTTGGGATCCGGAACCCAGGCTGTGCGTGGAGGTGAGCCCGACTATATCTAGCCGGTATCTCTCAACCTCCCGCACAAGCTCAGGCTCCTTCCCCCCAGCGAAGTGACGTTCCATGTCCCGAACGCCAGAAGCTGCGCACGCGGACCAGGTCGTCGAGGCACCCGCCTTTGACTGCCACCTAGTCCTCTCTGCACCCGACCCCTACGGATCCCTCTACGGGTGGTGAGTCCACAGGAGGGCGGGCCCACGTCATCCCTTCGGGCTGTGCCCGGCCGGGCCCCGTGGGCAAAGGCCCGACCACCAGGCGCTCGCATTCGAGCCCCAACCCCAGGCCTGGCTCCAGGGTGGGGCCCCGGCTGCGCCATACCGGGCGACGTCACGGTCCTTGAATGTTGTACGTCCATATGAGTCTTCTGAACTGCTCTTAGTCTGACCCGTCACCTAAGACCTGTTTGCCATGGGAGACCCTACCAGGGGCATGAAGCCCCAGACAACATAGCTCCAAGGATCATTCGGGCACTCAAACAACCCCACCACGTTAAGGTAGCAGTTCACGGGGTAAATATTTTATGTAAAAATAAATATATTTTGTGACATTTAATGTCACTTAAATACATTTATGTTTATGGTCCATAGCATGGCAAAATGTCAAAAAGTTAAAGGGGACCGATACTTATACAACCCACTATATACACTCACCTAAAGGATTATTAGGAACGCCTGTTCAATTTCACATTAATGCAATTATCTAAACAACCAATCACATGGCAGTTGCTTCAATGCATTTAGGGGTGTGGTCCTGGTCAAGACAATCTCCTGAACTCCAAACTGAATGTCAGAATGGGAAAGAAAGGTGATTTAAGCCAAACTTTCTACAGCTAGATATTCCTCCTGTGATAACGCTGGGTTAATTACAATTAAAGAACCAGGCTGGTTTTCGTAAATTTTTTTTTAGAAATCTTGTATACTAATGTTAGCATTGGAGCTGTGCAGCTATGGCTGAACTACACTCCACGCAAGGGCCGAGTCTAATGTGAAGATCCCGCCCTTATGCCCTTTTTAGGAACATGCTCCGTCAGAGCTGGGGAGGAGGAGTCTGTAAATCTGCCATGAATTCCCCCTCGAACTTAGTTATTATGGCAAACGGGGAGGAGTGAGGAGACAGAGTTGATTATTTATTATGTCTATGGTTCCATTAGCAGCTCTTTTTGGACCAAGGCAGGACACTTGCCTTGGATTGGAAGGAAGTGAGTTAAGGCACTGCCTTCAACAGCAAGGCAAGGCAAGGTACCTAGGCTTTGGGAAACAGCCCTCGTCTCTTCCGTTTACTGCACATGCTCCATCTACAGACTTGTTCTATTTCCTGTGGTAGCGTTACAGCGCCACACACAGGCCTGGCAGACGGATCGCAATGGGTCTCATGCATGTAAACACGCCATGCCGGATCGTAGCCTTAGGCTAATTTGCATCCGTTGTCCCACACTCACACTCTCAAACACTCTCTCATTCATCCTGGCCTATTGTACATGTTTTTAGTGGTAGGGGAAACCGGAATAACCAGAGGATGCATGCAAACTCCATACAGAAAGGCCCTGTCCATGGGAATCGAACCCGGGACCTGTGAAGCACAAGCATGTCGTCCTGATTAGTATTGTTGGTATCACTTTATATTAAGGTGTGTGCGTTAAGTATTAATAAGCATTACTAATCTGCTTAAGGTGAGGGTTAGAGTAGACCATGAATAAACATTATATTATTATTAAAATATTATTATTATAAACATTATATTATTCATGGCCTCTTAGTATTGTTAATAGATAAATCACAATTGATGGAATTTGTATGGAAAGAGTTAGCGAAAGTTAAGTTTCTAGGTGTTATTCTAGATGAAAATATAAATAGGAAAGCTCATACTGATTATGTAAAAGAAAGGTCAGCAAAAGTATTAGCATTTTATATAAGTTAGAGATTTGTTTGATTGCATCTTGTTGTGTATTCTTTATTCCTCTTCCTGAAGTCTGGGGTAACACATACAGCAGAATATCAGAAAGAAAGGTTATAGAGAGCACACCATTCATTTATTAAGAGATCGGGTGAGGAGCTCAGTTACCCGGGAGGAGCTCGGAGTAGAGTCGCTGCTCCTTCACATCGAAAGGAGCCAGCTGAGGTGGCTAGGGCATCTGTTCCGGATGCCTTCTGGTCGCCTCCCTCGGGAGGTGTTCCAGGCATGTCCTATTGGGAGGAGGCCTCGTGGAAGGCCAGGACACGCTGGTGGGACTATGTCTCCGAGCTGGCCTGGTGTCGCCTCGGGGTCCCCCAGAACAGCTGGAGGAGGTGTGCGTGGATCGGGAAGTCTGGGCATCTCTGCTGAGACTGCTGCCTCCGCGACCCGGCCCGGATAAAGCGGAAGAAAATGGATGGATGGATGGACAAACTCCCCAAACCTTAAGACAGCTGCAGGTAATGTCCCTGTTCTAACCCTGAGCTTTTCCACTTTATCAGTTCATATGAATGTGACATATATCACCAAAGTACCTCCCTGATATATTTAGTAGAGTCCTGTAAGATGTGAGAGGTGGTCTGTCATGTGACCTCCACAGGCACGCAGGATCACATGACCGCCCCGACTGAAGAGGCAGGTGACCGGCCAATCAAACAGTGTGCAGTGTGTAACAGTGTGTAAACTGGAGTGGATGAAAGCTGTCCCTGTAAAGCGCGTTGAGACCGTGTCTATGAAAGGACTTACAAGAATGAATTCCCTTCATTGCAGACTGGTTACAGCCATGGGACATGGCAACCCTAAGTGTGGGGCTCATTCTGTTTTCTGGTATTGTTCTGAGAATCAAAAATATAAGATACAATGAATGCTAGAAACTTTTGGTTGTCAAATGTGACTTTCATGTCTCATCATTTCCAGGATGAAGAGTCATAATCTAAAGACTAATTAGGTTCTTAATCATTGACTAAATGTTTAAGAACCTCTAAATAGCCGACTGGGGAGCGTCGGGTCAAATGTTGTGGTGAGGGTTGGGTCACACAGAAGACACTGATGTTCCAAGTCTTTCATCCTTGACTCCTGGTATACATGTTTTGGTGAACAGTGACTGAAGAAGTGGTGGATGGTCTGTAATTATGGATCTTCTGTTTTGTTTGAACCTTTTTAGACCTTCTGAATGCAGAGCCTGTTGTTCTCCTGCTGTTCCCCTTTATCTGTAGGAGGCACTGACAGATCTGATCCATCTGTGATCATGTTTCATGTAGATCCTAAGTTATACTTTATTAATTCATTCTCTGCATTTGACCCATCATCAAAGGGTGCCCTGTAGGAGCAGTGAGCAGCCAGTGTGGGCCGGCACTCAGGGATCCATCTCCATATGTAGAGCCAGGCTAATGGCCAGAGACACCTGGCTGGAGGATTAACTTATTGTACATGTTTTTAGTGGTAGGGGAAACCTATGCAGACATGGGGAGAACATGCAGCCTTCACAGAGAAGGCATGTTTATTTACACAAGGCAACTCAATGTGCCCCGCCCGGGGATCGAACCTGGGACCAGTGTTCATTTTGTCGAAATATTTCACTATAATTTTAGTCAAAGTCATATTTTTGCTCAAATTAGACCAAAACTAAATTAAAAGTTGTTTATGAAACTAAAACTGTGACTAAAATGTCTTCCAGTGAAAAAGCCTCATATTATTTAAATTCACTGAGCTTTGTTCATGTGGGAGTAGACACATAAAGGACCTTGATTAAATATGATTGTAATTAATTATATAAATGCAAACTTGACTAAATTAATCTTAGATTTACTCAACTAAGCTGTAAAGCACGAGCGCTAACCGCTGTCCCACCATGCTGCCGTCTTAGTGGTTATCAGTCAAGTCAAGTTCAGTAAGGACCAACACTACGGTTTACTGGCTTTTGTTTAAAAAAAAACGTTTTCTATGTGAAGAACCTTTTTCACCTTTCAGTATTCTAACTTTGACCTTATAAACCGTCAGATAGTGTCTACTCTTCAGGATTGGACTGACACAATGGGGAGGGTTCAATTCAAATTGGTCAAATTTAGTTTCTATTGAATATTAAAGCCTGGTGATGTGGCGGCATCTACTCATTGTACCCAATGTGACCCAACCCATGAAGCTCTATCCTCATCTTGATTTCCAAACTCAATCCCAAACCCAGTCATAACCCGTTGTGTCTTATGGACTCTCCTCACCTTCCCCAGGGCTCTGCAGAAGTGGATCAGTGCAGCCTCATCGCGCTGCTCTAATCCATGTGTGGGGCTAATCCCTGCCCCGCCCATCACTGTCCTCGCTCTGTTTCTGTCCCGTCAGGCAGCGCTTCATTCCACTCTCACCCCCAGCCTGAGGTAAGTCACTCACATGCTGCCCTACTTCATTATTATCAATAATTACAGCAGAAATGGACTGGGAGAGCTATAGTAAGTTGCATTATTTCATTTTCAAAAGCATGCATTTTTTTGCTAAGCTATTCTAGTCACTAATAAGAAGTTGGACTATGTGAAAATGATCATCTTTACATATGTGGAAAAGGATCTTTTGCAGTAAACTCGCAGCAGTCATTTGAATGATCTCCTCTCGTTTTATTGCATATGCTGAAACACTTTTCTTTGATGGAATGGAGCAAGAGTATGCAAATAAGTCATAATAATCAAATACTAGACATAGGTAGTACTCACATTTACTTAACTTTTGAAAAGAAACTGTACTTTTTAGAGTAGTGAGTACAGTACTTTTTACTTTTACTAGTAATAATATTGTAATGAAGTATCTGTACTCTTGAGTAAAAAATAGTTACTTGTGAGTAAATGTTAAAGTTACAAAAACGTGATGTCAACATAAAGTTTTTGCCTCTATTTCTTCAGAAATATTATTATATTTTAATATGTTTATGGTATTCTATGTAAATATTAGGAATTTTGTTTCTCATCATTTATGTCACAACTGAAACTTTAATCAGACCTTTACACTCAAACAGTTACTCAGTTACTCGCAGTACTCAATTCAGATTTTCTCTAAGTACTTTTTTACTTTTACTTGAGTATGTATTTGGGTCGCTACTTTTTACTTGTACTTGAGTAAAATAATTTCTAAGTAGCGTTACTCTTACTTGATTAAATATTTAGGCTTCTATACACACCTCTGAATAATACAGAGTTGAAATTATCAAATAAAAAAAGTGTGACATATACAGTGCAGAGCAAAAGTGAGTACACTGTGTGGAATTTCTAACTTTTCTGCCTAAATTGGTCACTAAATGTGGTCTGATCTTTATCAAAATCACAAGAATGATTAAACATTGTCTGCTTGAACGAATACCACCCAAACATCTACATTTTTTTATTTTTTATTGACCGGCACAGTAGTACAGTGGTTAGCACTCGTGCTTCACAGCTAGAAGGTCCGGGTTCGATTTCCACCTGGACGGGGCCTTTCTGTGTGGAGTTTGCATGTTCTCCAAATGTCTGCGTAGGTTTCCTCCGGGTACTCTGGTTTCCCCTACCACTAAAAACATGTACAATAGGCCAGGATGAATGAGAGTGTGTTTGAGAGTGCGCATGGGGGACGACAGACGCAAATTAGCCCAAGGCTACAACCCGGTGTGGCTTGTTTACATGCATGAGACCCATGTATGTTCATTAACATGCACTGTCCCGACCAAATAAACCATTAACTAACTGACCATAACTTGTAAACATTCACAGGACAGCGTGGAATAAGTAAGTACACCACCTGAATCTCACTGAACTGCAGCAGTTTTGTAAAGAGGAATGGTCCAAGATTCATCCTGATCATTGTGAGGGTCTAATCTGCAACTACAGAGAAGCAGTTATTGCTGCAAATGAAGGATCAGCCAGATAGTCAATACAAGGGTTCACTTACTTATTCCACACTGTTGTGATGTCTCAGGTTTTTCTGCAAAATATCTTCATAAACTTGTGAATTAATTTTCTATTGATGACAGCACGTTGTCCAGGCCCTGAGGCAACAAAACAGCCCCACACCATGATGCTCCTGCTGCATACTTCACAGTGAGGATAGGGTTTTGATGTTGGTGTGCTGTTACATTTGTCCTCCAACCATGACGTTGTGTGTTCCTCCCAAAATATTCAACTTTGGTTTCATCAGTCCACAGTAGTGCAGTTGAGCATTCAAGAACTCCAACGTTGAACAGTTTGGGAGGAACACACGTCATGTGAGGAGGACAAATGGAACAGCACCAACATCAAAACCCTCTCCTCACTGTGAAGTCTGGAGCAGGAGAATCATTTTGTTTTGTTTCATCAGGGCTTGGACAATGTGATATCATCATCAAAAATAATAATGCTATTTCTCAAAATGTTTACTTTGCTACACATCTTATTTATGCTGATAAATGATGAATGAGATGTTTGTATCTTATTGCATTAACCATCAGTGCAGCGTTTGCAGGAGGAGTGGGGAGTGTGGGTGAGGAAGACAGGTGAGGAGAGAGAAAGGCAGGATGAGTTCACTACTCTACTACTGACAAAAACAAATCATAAAGACATAGTTGAGCCAGAGCAGCTTCAAAAAGAAAAAAAAACTGTCAAAATGATTAGTTCATTTCTTGTAAAGTTACAGTTTGTTACAAGGACAAAAATGCAAATATTAAACTAAAAGAAACATATTTTGGTGTAAAATTAGTCATATTTATTTTCTAAAAAAAAAATCAAAGACAATCAAAATTGGGAACTTACAATCGGAAATTAAATTGAATCTCTAGTGAATAATGAAGCTGGGAAGTTGAAATGACCTCCAAAAGGCATGAGGATGTAAATGAGACATTCCTGTAAACATTTCCAAAATTTTAATTGCATCATTTACATTTTCAAAATATTATTTATGTTAAAAAAAAACGCCAGAGCAAAAGTTTGGGCAGCAGAATTATGTCTCGTCTACATCCTCATGCCTTTGGGGGGTCATTTCAACTTCCCCGTGCTTCATTATTCACATTATTAGACATTTTGATCTGAGGGGACAAAACCTTCGAAAAACCCACTGTATGTGCGGAGTGAGGCACCTCGGTGACTTGTGTCATGTGAGAAAAGCGCTTTGCACATAAACTTCCAGTCCATCCAAAAAACAGCATTGTATGTGAGTGCGAGGGTGGGACAACCGATGCAAATTAGCTCATGGTTCCAATCCGGCGTGGCGTGTTTACATGCATGAGTCTCGTGTGTTCATTGAGCGTGTTAACATCGCTCTGACGCAGCTCTCGTGTCCAGAGCTGACAGTGAAGCTCCTTGTTCCTCTTGCAGGTCCGTGCAGAGAAGCAGAAGCATGGCTGCGGTGAGTATAGCTCAGGTTGTTGTTATTGTGTCTGTTTTAATGTGTGTGATAGGGACATGACAACACTTTCTGTAGCATGTGGTCTCAGAAGGACACACCAGGGGGCTATGCAGGGGCCTGGGTGGGGGGGTTCCACAGCCTAAACCGAACCACCCTGCGCCGCTCCAGCCTCAGGCCACTCCCACAGAGGGGTCTCGACAGCACAGTCTGCGGACAGTTCGCTAACAGGGGAGCTGTCTGAGCAAATATTGTAAAAAAAAAACACCTAAAAACATAAATTTGTCACAACAAACTGGACAAAAGGAGGTTCCTCTTGTGACTATGACACAATTAAACTTCACAAAACCAACCAAATGATCGCACTGTAGATTTAGGAAATGAAATGATAAAACTCACCACGGAGTTAGGGAGGTGTGGTGTGAAAATAGAAGTACCAAAGGCCAAAACATTGTAAATCCTTTCAATGAAAACCAGAAGCTATTTCCAAGCTGCACGTTCTGAGACGAGGGGCAGGAGGGCAAGTCACCTGACAACTCTCAGCATGCAATTCTTTGCAAACATTTGTCTCAAATGTATACAAAAAAGGCCTGAAGTTCTGTGGTCCCTGGAGGTTGTTACAATAACCTCTTTTCACTTACAATGGTAAATATGATGTGAGGGACAGGAGTAATATGTTATCCGAGAGGTCCATTGCTCAATATACTGTATACGAGATTATCTGAGAACCATAGCTCAAGAAAGGATGCCAACGGAGGGGTATAAAAAGCGTCAGATACATCTAGTGGACTAATTGTGTAATTGCACTCAAATAATGAGGAGCACATCAATGGAACATGCAGCATCTCTTGTGGGCCGGAATGGTGCAACACGGGCCTGATCTCTAGTCAGGTCAGCCCGGCCCCAAAGTACGTCGGCCCATCGGGAAAACTCCCAGTACTCCTGATGGCCAGTCCAGCCAGGGCCACAGCTGTTTCCGCTTTGAGAATGGTAAATGGTCACATTTTATATAGCGCCTTTTTACCTGCTTTAGGCACTCAAAGCGCTTTACATCAAGGAACCAGTCACCCATTCACACTCATTCATACACCAGTATACGCAGACACTGGAGGCAAGGTGGGTGAAGTGTCTTACCCAAGGACACAACGACAGTGGGCACCTGCGGGATTCGAACCGCCGACCCTTTGGTCACAAGACGACCCGCTCTACCCTCTGCACCACCGTCACCCCACGCCAGAATGACATGATGTATGGCTTGTTTGGAAGCATTTAGAAAGAATTGAACACTAGATAAAGCGGGGGGTCAGAGCGAGGGGTCAGGTGCTTGGTGGACCTGCTGAGTGGATTTCCTCACTCCTGTGTGTGCAGACTGGCTCGTTTCGGATGGTGTCTGAGGAGGAGCAGAACATGAGGTCCAAGCTGGAGCACCTGACTGTGAAGGACCATGGCCCCGTGTTTGGGCCCTGCCCCAAACTGCCCCCCACACTGTGCAGAAGGCAAGGATCTGTTCACACTCTCTGTGCCACTTTTCATTCAGACACAAACTGAATAGAGTGTGTCTGAATGCATTTATATTTTGTTGTGACTGCTGTGGTGTAAAGCTGTCACCTCCTGGTTGTTCCCTCAGGCTAAGGATGAGCTGAACGAGACGGCGGAGAGGCGGACGTCCTGTCTGAAAGAGCTGAGGAAGCTGATGCGCGACAGGGCGTCCGAGGGGGAGGAGCTGTCCAAACTGCTGCTGGAGCAATTCGGGGACAAACCGGACGCTCTACTGCTGCGATTCCTCCGTGCCAGGAAGTTCGACGTGCTGCGGGCCCACGATCTCCTGAAGGGTGAGGCTGAGCTCAGGCGGTCAGCTCTTCAGGGCCCTCTACGGATGAACACTCCGCTGAATAACCTAATAAGCACTGTTTCTGGTTATGTGACACTTTTCTCATTAACAAAGAAATGTGTCTTATTATGTCCTTGCTTCTGTCTGTCTGCTCCATAGGAAACTGTGGCTACATACTACGTAGATTACCACCAGCGTGTGTGGCGTGGTAAGTCGCCCAAAGCCCTTCCCAGTGTGAAGTGCTTTGGACGACTTGTGTCATGTGTCAAGCTGCCACTCCATTTGGATTTAGTCTTGGATATCCTGTGCAATTTGTGCCATTTTATTTCTAAAATGCTTTTGCAATGCACGTTGTTGTTTTATGTCAGTGAGAGTGGCACACGGAGAAAGTAGAGGGAGGTTAATGGGAGTGGACATCATTAATTAGGACCAGAGTGGCCCCTGCGCCCCGCTCTCACAGAGCTCCATTGTGCCCAAATGGGGCCTTACTTTGAACCCTGTGTTCGAGCTGGGAACTAGAGCCTCAGAATAGTTTGGACACCATTAAAGCTGCTATTGTGACCATTAGCCCTGTAGCAACTACAACCAACCAACTAACCTACCACCTACATCCAACCAACCAACTACAACCAACCAAACAACCTACCAACTACGACCACCCAACTAACTACAACCAACCGACCTACCAACTACAAACATCCACCCAACTACAACCAACTAACCTACCAACTACGACCACCCACCTAACTACAACCAACCGACCTATCAACTACAAACACCCACCCAACTACAACCAACTAACCACCCAACTACGACCACCATCTAACTACAACTAACCAACCTACCAACTACATCCAACCAACCAACTACAACTACCCACCCAACTATAACCAACCAGCCACTACAACCAACCAACCAACAACCACCAACCACCCAACTACAACCAACTAACCTACCAACTACATCCAACCAACCAACTAACGTAACAACTACATCCAACCAACCAACTACAACCAACTAACTTACCCATTACGACCACTCATCTAACTACAACCAACCAACCTACCAACTACATTCAACTAACCTACCAACTACATCCAACTAACCAACCAACTACATCCAACCAACCTACCAACTACATTCAACTAACCTACCAACTACATCCAACTAACCAACCAACTACATCCAACCAACCTACCAACTACATCCAACTAACCTACCAACTACATTCAACTAACCTACCAACTACATCCAACCAACCTACCAACTACATTCAACTAACCTACCAACTACATTCAACTAACCTACCAACTACATCCAACCAACCTACCAACTACATCTAACTAACCTACCAACTACATCCAACCAACCAACTACAACCAACCAAACAACCTACCAACTACGACCACCCAACTAACTACAACCAACCGACTACCAACTACAAACATCCACCCAACTACAACCAACTAACCTACCAACTACGACCACCCACCTAACTACAACCAACCGACCTATCAACTACAAACACCCACCCAACTACAACCAACTAACCACCCAACTACGACCACCCATCTAACTACATCCAACCAACCTACCAACTACATCTAACTAACCTACCAACTACATTCAACTAACCTACCAACTACATCCAACTAACCTACCAACTACATCCAACTAACCTACCAGCTACATTCAACTAACCTACCAACAGTGTTGGAGAGAATACTTTTAAAATGTATTCCGTTACAGAATACTGAATACTTGCCTGAAAATGTATTTTGTAACGTATTCCGTTACTCTGGCCAATCAGAGTACTGTATTCTGAATACTTTAAATACTTTTTAAATACACCATATATTATTGTAGTGTATACTCTTGATGTAGGATTAAAAACATGTGTAAGTTCATTGCACTGCCATTTATTAATGATTAATTTGCTTATTTATCATGAATTAGACAAGAAGAAAGTGCTTAATGATCACCGGGAGAAAAGGTTGTGTATCTGCTGTCGCAAATGTGCAGCCGCTCCAGTCTGCAGATTATAACACTGATAAACCATGGCTCGCACAGGGAGCATGTTTGAATGCTCCATGGATACGTTTTCATCTTTATTTTTATATTGGGAGGACAGTCTTTTTATGAACCATTGGAAAATTGCTACATTACTTTGCATCCCATTCGACAGAGGAGTTTGAGAAAGTGTGACAAACTGCAGCCTGTAGCAGCTAACCGCTAATTTAGCTTACTGCTAACAACAACAACCAGCTTTCACTCTAAATGATTGAACACTGTGAAAAGGTAAGAGGACAGAGATTTGCATCTACCTTGTGTGTTCACTCTCCCCTCCTCCTCTGGGCTGCTCCTTGGTGTGGTGTGTGTGGTTGTGTGTGTGTGTGTGTGTGTGTGTGTGTGTGTGTGTGTGTGTGTGTGTGTGTGTGTGTGTGTGTGTGTGTGTATGTGTGTGTCTCTCTCGTGTGTGCGGCGGTGCGAGCCCCAGCGTCAAGTCGTCATTGTGTGCGCGCTCAGCTGCGCCTCCACTTTATTTGGACTAATTTAACCTTTTCTCTTTCTCATGAATGACAAGCGGTACGATTGGATGATGAAATTTAAACAACGTATGTATTCCCTTGGTATTAGCAAAGTAACCGTATTCTAAATACCCTCTGACTAAAGAGTAACTGTACCGGAATACAGTTACTCAAAATTTGTATTCTAAATACGTAACGGCGGTACATGTATTCCGTTACTCCCCAACACTGCCTACCAACTACATCCAACCAACCTACCAACTACATCCAACTAACCTACCAACTACATCCAACCAACCTACCAACTACATCCAACTAACCTACCAACTACATCAACTACATTCAACTACGACCACCCATCTAACTACAACCAACACTACCAACTACATCCAACCAACCAACTAACCTACCAACTACATACAACTAACCTATCAACTACATCCAACCAACCAACTACAACCAACTAACTTACCAATTACATCCAACCAACCTACCAACTACATCCAACTAACTACCAACTACATCCAACTAACCTATCAACTACATCCAACCAACCAACTACAACCAACTAACTTACCAATTACATCCAACCAACCTACCAACTACATCCAACTAACCTACCAACTACATTCAACTAATCTACCAACTACATCCAACCAACCAATTACAACCAACTAACTAGTGCTGGGCGATATGACGATACATATCGTGGGGACGATAGAAAAGTGCCTATCGTGCCATTTCTCTTCTATCGTTTCTATCGTTTCTAACCTAATTTAATCAATTATTAAAGCAATATTTCATTAAATAGGCCACAAGAATGTATTGGTGTTGTCTTGTCACTATACATCGTCTAAGTTTATATTAAGTGATTATAAACAAGAATAAAAAAGAACTTTTTCGCAAAGAAACTCTGCCTTGCCTTTGCGACACCACCCTGCTTTACGATATCTCTGTCCGCCGCCACACCTGCTGTAGCAACGGCGACATCTAATGGACGTACACGCGGGGCTCTCTCTCCCTGTTAAACACCGCGTGGTTTCACTCTGCTTTACGCACGGCAACTAAACAGCTTTTTAGTGATGGATCTTTTTAGCGCGTGGATCTGGATTAAACACACGAGAGAGAAGAGAGGAGAGGCGTGGTGCTGGAGGTAAGAGACGGATCAGGCAGCGCGTAGAGCAGCTAAAGACGTACGATGCAAACTGCTCGCCCACTGTTTCTTAAACATTACATTAAAGTTGAGAAAATGGCGATAATAAGCTCCAATTTACATTTGTTTTAGTGTAATATGAGCGTTGATATTGAGGAGCAGATGATGCTCTGAGTAAGTCGTTCTCTACGCACGAGTATACACATTTCTGTTGTTAAATTCGTGTTGACTCTGGTCAGATCATGTTTAGCCCATTTATCCTGCAGTCTCACATTTTCCTGACATTGACAATATATGCTATATCCATAGCAAAACCACTGCTTCAAAATAAAGTTGAAAAAAAGTAAGCAATGATATTTTTGTCAACTTTTCAAAGAATAACTGAAAACTGACTTATTGTGGTATATCGTGATATGTATCGTTATCGTGATATAAAATAATCCATATCGTGATATAAGTTTTTTCCATATCGCCCAGCACTACAACTAACCCACCAACTATGACTACCCATCTAACTACAACCAACCTACCAACTACATCCAACCAACTAAAACTATCCACCCAACTACAACCAACCAACTACAACCACCCACATAACTACAACCAACCTACCAACTACATCCAACTAACCAACTACAACCACCCACCGAACTATAGCCAACCAACTACAACAACCAACTAACAATCATCACCCAACTACAACCACCCAACTACAAACAACTAACCTACCAACTACATCCAACCAACCAACTACAACCAACTAACCTACCAACTACAAACACCCAACCAACACAACCAACCAACTACAACCAACTAACCTACCAACTACAAACACCCACCCAACTACAACCAACCAACCAACCAACCAACTACAACCAACTAACCTACCAACTACAAACACCCACCCAACTACAACCAACCAACCAATTACAACCACCTAACTACAACCAACCAAATTATCAACCACCACTTAACTATAACCAACCAACCATATTAACAACCAACCAAACAACCTACCAACTACGACCACCCAACTAACTACAACCAACCGACCTACCAACTACAAACACCCACCCAACTACAACCAACTAGCCTACCAACTACGACCACCCACCTAACTACAACCACCCACTACCAACTACAAACACCCACCCAACTACAATCAACTAACCACCCAACTACGACCACCCATCTAACTACAACCAACCAACCAACCTACCAACTACATCCAACCAACCAACTAACCTACCGACTACATCCAACTAACCTATCAACTACATCCAACCAACCAACTACAACCAACTAACTTACCCATTACAACCACTCATCTAACTACAACCAACCAACCTACCAACTACATCTAACTAACCTACCAACTACATTCAACTAACCTACAACTACTTCCAACTAACCTACCAACTACATCCAACTAACCCTACCAGCTACATTCAACTAACCTACCAACTACATCCAACCAACCTACCAACTACATCCAACCAACCTACCAACTACATTCAACTACATTCAACTACGACCACCCATCTAACTACAACCAACCAACCTACCAACTACATCCAACCCAACCAACTAACCTACCAACTACATCCAACTAACCTATCAACTACATCCAACCAACCAACTACAACCAACTAACTTACCAATTACATCCAAAACCAACCTACCAACTACATCCAACTAACCTACCAACTACATCCAACCAACCAACTACAACCAACTAACTTACCAATTACATCAACCAACCTACCAACTACATCCAACAACCTACCAACTACATCCCAACCAACTAACCAACTATACACACCACAACATAACAACCAACCAACTACAACCACCCACCTAACTACAACCAACCTACCAACTACATCCAACTAACCAACTACAACCACCCACCGAACTATAGCCAACCAACTACAACCAACCAACTAACCAATCCACACCAACTACAACCACCCACTACAAACAACTAACCTACCAACTAATCCAACCAAACCAACTACAAACAACTAACCTACCAACTACATCCAACCAACCAACTACAACCAACTAACCTACCAACTACATCCAACCAACCAACTACAAACAACTAACCTACTACCCAACTACATCCAACCAACCAACTACAACCAACTAACCTACCAACTACAAACAACCCACCCAACTACAACCAACCAACCAACCAACTACAACCAACCAACTACAACCAACTAACCTACCAACTACATTCAACTAACCTACCAACTACATCCAAACTAACCAACCAACTACATCCAACCAACCTACCAACTACATCAACTAACCCAACCAACTACAACCAACCAACTACAACCAACTAACCCTACCAACTACATCAACTAACCCTACCAACTACATCAACTAACACCAACTAACCACCCACCAACTACAACCAACCAACCAATTTACAACCACCTAACTACAACCAACCAATATCAACCAACCACTTAACCTATAACCAACCAACCATATAACAACCAACCAAACAACCCTACCAACTACGACCACCCAACTAACTACAACCAACCGACCTACCAACTACAAACACCCACCCAACTACAACCAACTAGCTACCAACTACGACCACCCACCTAACTACAACCAACCGACCTACCAACTACAAACCCACCCACTACAATCAACTAACACCCAACTACGACCACCCATCTAACTACAACCAACCAACCAACCTACCAACTACATCCAACCAACCAACTAACCTACCGACTACATCAACAACCTATCAACTACATCCAACCAACCAACTACAACCAACTAACTTACCCATTACAACCACTCATCTAACTACAACCAACCAACCTACCAACTACATTCAACTAACCTACCAACTACATCCAACTAACCAACCAACTACATCCAACCAACCTACCAACTACATCCAACTAACCTACCAACTACATTCAATAACCTACCAACTACATCCAACAACCTACCAACTACATCTAACTAACCTACCACTACATTCAACTAACCTACCAACTACATCCAACTAACCTACCAACTACATCCAACTAACCTACCACCAGCTACATTCAACTAACCTACCAACTACATCCAACCAACCTACCAACTACATCCAACTAACCTACCAACTACATTCAACTACATTCAACTACGACCACCCATCTAACTACAACCAACCACCTACCAACTACATCCAACCAACCAACTAACCTACCAACTACATACAACTAACCTATCAACTACATCCAACCAACCAACTACAACCAACTAACTTACCAATTACATCCAACCAACCTACCAACTACATCCAACTAACCTACCAACTACATTCAACTAATCTACCAACTACATCCAACCAACCAATTACAACCAACTAACCACCAACTATGACCACCCATCTAACTACAACCAACCTACCAACTACATCCAAACCAACTAAAACTATCCACCCAACTACAACCAACCAACTACAACCACCCACCTAACTACAACAACCTACCAACTACATCCAACTAACCAACTACAACCACCCACCGAACTATAGCCAAAAAAAAAAAAAAAAACCAACTACACACACCCCAACTACAACCACCCAACTACAAAAACTAACCTACCACTACATCCAACCAACCAACTACAACAACTAACCTACCAACTACAAACACCCACCCAACTACAACCAACCAACCAACTACAACCAACTAACCTACCAACTACAAACACCCACCCAACTACAACCAACCAACCAATTACAACCACCTAACTACAACCAACCAAATTATCAACCAACCACTTAACTATAACCAACCAACCATATTAACAACCAACCAAACAACCTACCAACTACGACCACCCAACTAACTACAACCAACCGACCTACCAACTCAAACACCACCCAACTACAACCAACTAGCCTACAACTACGACCACCCACCTAACTACAACCAACCGACCTACCAACTACAAACACCCACCCACTACAATCAACAACCACCAACTACGACCACCCATCTAACTACAACCACCAACCACCTACCAACTACATCCAACCAAACAAACTAACCTACCGACTACATCCAACTAACCTATCAACTACATCCAACCAACCAACTACAACCAACTAACTTAACAATTACAACCACTCATCTAACTACAACCAACCAACCAACCTACCAACTACATTCAACTAACCTACCAACTACATCCAACCAACCTACCAACTACATCCAACTAACCTACCAACTACATTCAACTAACCTACCAACTACATCCAACCAACCTACCAACTACATCCAACTAACCTACCAACTACATCAACTAACCTACCAACTACATCCAACTAACCTACCAACTACATTCAACTAACTACCAACTACATCCAACTACCTATCAACTACATCCAACCAACCAACTACAACCAATAACCTACCAACTGTAACCAACCAGCCAACTATAACCAACCAACAACCACCCACCTAACACAACCAACCGACCTACCAACTACAAACCCCACCCAACACAATCAACTAACCACCCAACTACGACCACCCATCTAACTACAACCAACCAACCAACCTACCAACTACATCCAACCAACCAACTAACCTACCGACTACATCCAACTAACCTATCAACTACATCCAACCAACCAACTACAACCAACTAACTTAACAATTACAACCACTCATCTAACTACAACCAACCAACCAACCTACCAACTACATTCAACTAACCCTACCAAACTACATCCAACCAACCTACCAACTACATCCAACTAACCTACCCAACTACATTCAACTAACCTACCAACTACATCCAACAACCTACCAACTACATCCAACTAACCTACCAACTACATTCAACTAACCTACCAACTACATCCAACTAACCTACCAACTACATTCAACTAACCTACCAACTACATCCAACTAACCTATCAAACTACATCCAACCAACCAACTACAACCAATAACCTACCAACTGTAACCAACCAGCCAACTATAACCAACCAACAACCAACCACCCGACTACAACCAACTAACCTACCAACTACATCCAACCAACCAATTACAACCAACTAACCCACCAACTATGACCACCCATCTAACTACAACCAACCAACCTACCAATTACAACTAACCAACTAAAACTACCCACCCATCTACAACAAACGAACCTACCGACTACGACCAGTGACCACCCAACCAACTACAACCACCCAAACCAACTACAACCACCCACCTAACTACAAACCAACCTACCAACTACATCCAACCAACCAACTACAACCACCCACCGAACTATAACCAACCAACTACAACCAACCAAAACTAAACCAATCCATCACCCAACTACAACCACCCAACTACAAACAACTAACCTACCAACTACATCCAACCAACCAACTACAACCAACTAACCTACCAACTACAAACCACACCCTACCTACCAACTACCACCAACTACAACCAACCAACCAACCAACCAACCAACCAACCAACCAATTACAACCACCTAACTACAACCAACCAAATTATCAACCAACCACTTAACTATAACCAACCAACCAAATTATCAACCAACCAACCAACCAACCAACCACCTAACTATAACCATCCAACCAATCAAATTATCAACCAACCAACAACCAACCAACCAACCACCTAACTATAACCAACCAACCAACCAAATTATCAACCAACCAACCAACCAACCAACCACCTAACTATAACCAACCAACCAATCAAATTATCAACCAACCAACCAACCAGCCAACCAAATTATGAACCAACCAACCAACCAGCCAAATTATCAACCAACCAACCAGCCAACCAACCAACCAACCAACCAACCATCCAACTACAACCAACCAACTGCCCACCCACCCTCCAGCACTGCAGTGGGAGTAAAACTGTAATCACCTGCTGTATGTGTATGTAGCTGAGGCTAGGATAATCACCTGCTGTATGTGTATGTAGCTGAGGCTAGGATAATCACCTGCTGTATGTGTATGTAGCTGAGGCTAGGATAATCACCTGCTGTATGTGTATGTAGCTGAGGCTAGGATAATCACCTGCTGTATGTGTATGTAGCTGAGGCTAGGATAATCACCTGCTGTATGTGTATGTAGCTGAGGCTAGGATAATCACCTGCTGTATGTGTATGTAGCTGAGGCTAGGATAATCACCTGCTGTATGTGTATGTAGCTGAGGCTAGGATAATCACCTGCTGTATGTGTATATGTAGCTGAGGCTAGGATAATCACCTGCTGTATGTGTATGTAGCTGAGGCTAGGATAATCACCTGCTGTATGTGTATGTAGCTGAGGCTAGGATAATCACCTGCTGTATGTGTATGTAGCTGAGGCTAGGATAATCACCTGCTGTATGTGTATGTAGCTGAGGCTAGGATAGAGGGTCTTGTCTGGTTATTGTCCGCCGCGGGCAGCTCTCATGTGAACCATTATGGGCCACACTGTAGAATGTGGTACTCAGGCCTCACAGATCACACACTGGAGGTTAATTGGAGTAGGAGACAGAGGCCCATTGTGTTATCTTTGTCAGTCCCACACTTAGTCCAGCGAACGCCCCATATGTGAAAGAATGGAATGGAAGTGGTTCATGTTCTTCATCATGAAATAATGATCACAAAGTCAGTGTTTACACATCAGACAGACCACAGCCAACAGACTCAAAGACGATCTGGTTCTGCTCCACAGAGGTTAGATTTCCCTCTAGTAGTGCAACCTGTCCGGATCAGGATTTATGATATAAGGCAACAGTAAGGCAAAGTACTGACTGACAGGGTCAGGGAGCGTAAGGACAGAGGGAGTTCCTACCAGAGAGTAGGCGCCACCACTTTAAAGGATCTGTTTCCTCAGGTTTAAAGGGACTTCAGAATCTGACCCGAAGAGACCCCAGACTACAGGCAGAGGTGATGGGCAGGAGCCTGTCCATACAGGAATCTGGGCTTTTATAAAGTGACAAGACAAGACTATTAATAAACGTGATTATCAATAAACAGCCCTAGCAGGCCGGGTAGCGCAACAAAAATAAATTTAATTCAAGCTCAAGGCAAGCTGTGATTCTATTTTTTGTTGATTTCTTATTGGGTTTCTGTGTTAATCTGATCACATTAAAGGGATATTTCAGCATTTTTATCTATATTTGAAGAGTTTCATGGCGCTAGGCTAGCGCATTTCTATGGTAACAGCTAGCCTGCGTTAAAAACAGTCTGACCCACTCCACAGTGCACCTGATGCAAATCACTTATAATGCCAGACTAACAATATAAATGTCTGTGTTGATAGAACAATTTAACCATTTTGCATTTAAATTTGAGCAGCATCAGCTTTATGGTTGTAAGCTACGCAGCGGCGGAGTGATCTGCTAGAAAATAGTGCGATAATTAATGTGATACAAGGTCAGTTTTATTTCTAAAATGCAGGCAAGCTGTTACCGTAGAAATGCACTAACTTAGCACTAGCCTAGTGTCACTAGACTCTTCTCCAGAAATCAAAAACACTCTGGATAACTAGGACATGAGGCCCTATGTCAAAATCCTGAAATATCCCTTTAACATTAGAGTAAAGTTTTAAATACTGGTATATGTTTTAGTTTAGGCTAGTGAAATCAGCTGCTGGCTAGTAACTTTAGAAAACCACTAGCCACAGTAGCCGGTGACTAAAAAAGTCAATGTCAAGCCCTGGTTGTTAAACATCCACATGTGGAACACCAGGGCTGTGAGCATCATTGACCGTATGTCTGATGGCTGTGCTCCTGTGCAGGCTATGTGCGATTCAGGAAGGAGTACCCGGAGCTGTTTGAGAACCTGACCCCTGAGGCGGTCCGCAGTACTATCGAGGCAGGGTACCCCGTGGTCCTCCCCAGCAGAGACAAGTATGGACGGGTGGTCCTACTCTTCAACATCGACCAGTGGGACCTGGAGGAGATCACCTTCGACGAGGTACCACAGCACTACGAACATGACACTGGAGGGGCCTCAGGGTGTTAAGGTCAAGGTCAAGGTCAAGTTTATTTATAAAGCACATTTACAAAACAGTCATCACTGCCCCAAAGTGCTGTACAGATACACAGTACAATAATACAAAACTACAAAAACACAGCAATATAACACGATAAGAAAAGTAAAAAGGTAAACTGTAAAAATATGAAAAATGCTCATCTTGTGTTAAAAGCCTGCGTAAAAAGATAAGTCTTTAACAGAGTTTTGAAGCTTTCAACTGATGTAGCCTGTCTAATGTTCACAGGGAGGGAGTTCCACAGTTTAGGGCCTGCTACTGCAAAAGCTTTATCTCCTTTAGTTTTTAAATGAGATCTTGGACGATCCAGCAAACTTTGGCCGAGGATCGTAGAGCTCTGACAGCGGCGTGCAAAGACAGCAATTCAGATAAATAAGGCGGTGCCAGTCCATGGATGGATTTAAAAACAAGTAATAGAATTTTGAAGTCTATTCTAAAAGCAACAGGTAACCAGTGAAGGGAAGATAGAACAGGAGTAGTATGTTCATGCCGTTTGGTTCCTGTGAGCAGCCGCGTTTTGGACCATTTGGAGTCTGTGAATCGATGACTGCTTTAGACCAAAATACAAAGAATTACAATAATCCAAACGAGTCGTGATCAATGCATGGACAACCTGTTCAAACTGGTTTAAAGGTAAGTAGCGCTTCACCTTACTTAGAAGCCTAAGTTGGAAAAAAACTAGTTTTGACTACTGCATTGATCTGTTTTTCAAACTGGAATGAACTGTCAATATGAAATCCAAGACTTTTGGCGGATAAACAGCAGTGGGACGCAAGTGGACCAAGAGCACTGCCGGTGAGGTCAGCCTCACCAAAAAACACGATTTCAGTTTTTTTCTCATTCAAATTGAGAAAATTCAGTGACATCCAGTCTTTGACCTCTTTAAGACATGTCAATAAGGTGGCAGATGAGTTAGATTTGAGGTCCAAAGGCAAATAGATCTGTACATCATCTGCAAAGCAATGAAACCAATGTTGTTACAAAACTATCCAAATATGAAACAAAGTACAACATCACAGGCATTCCATGTCACTGCACATGGACATGGACATGCATAAGTCATTCTCAGTGCTAGCAGTAGTATCATTTTGGTGGTGGTAGCTAGTTGTAATTGTATAGGGATAGTAGTAATGGTAAAAGGAAAGTGGAAATCCATGTATACTGAACCCAATACATTAGAGTAGGCCTCGGATCATTTGACACTGATCCCAGCCTGGTGCTCTTCACAGTTAGAATGTCCTAGGTTCAATCCCTGGCCGGACGAGGCCTTTTTGCACTCCAAAAAATGTATATCTAGATTAGTTTAAATGTCTCAATTTGAGCGTAATATCTTAAGATTGAGTTGTTTTGACCAGTTATGGTTTAGTTGGGCATTTTATCCATATTATGTAACAGGCAGTGTTACTTTATTATGTTAGAACCAGTTGTAAATGTCCTAAAACAAGCTAAGTATTCTTAGTCCGATCAGTAGAAAAGTCCAAATGAGTGAAAACCACTCCAAACAAGATTAATATATGAGATCAATCAATCAATCAATCTTTATTTATATAGCACTTTTCATACATTTCATGTAACACAAAGTGCTTTACAGATTTAAAAACATTCTCTCACACCCACCTCCTCCCACAAATACAAACACATTGTTGTATTCACACTCTCCCCACCCACCTTCCCAGAGACACACCACACAAGCACACAACACACACACTCAAGGTAAAACAATGGACGCAATGGACATAAGGCTGGGATCAGGCTGAGGTAAGGCTGGGTACAGATAAACCAGGTAAGGAAACACTATCCAACAGCCAATGACCACTCCCGAGGCAGAGGGCTCCTCCAGAGGAAACTGGGAGAGTATAAAAATTGTTAAAATAAATAAAAAGTAAAATTGAATAATAGGACCACTAAAATAAGACCGGTATCCACACTTACCATGAATGTCCTGTCTGTGAGGTAGGATGTAAACCATTTGTGGACAGCACCAGAGAGGCCGATGTGTTTTAAACGAGTTAAAAGAATAGTGTGGTCGACTGTATCAAAGGCAGCGCTCAGATCCAGAAGAACCAACACTGTGACCTTCTGTGAGTCATCATTTAATCTATGATCATTTAAAATCTTTCAAAGGGCCGTCTCGGTGCTGTGGTTTACCCTAAAGCCAGACTGGAATTTCTCAAGGACATTATGTGCAGTAATGAAATCATTAAGTTGGATAAAGACGAGTTTTTCTAAAATTTTGCTTAAAAATGGTAAGTTGGATACCGGTCTAAAATGGTTAAAATCATTAAAATCTAAATTGCTCTTCTTCAGCAGGGGCCTCACCACCGCCCCCTTAAAGGCAGCAGGGAAGACCCCCGTCTGAAGGGAGCAATTCATCATGTGTAAAAGGTCATCTCTAAAATATGTCCTCAAGAAATTTAAATTCAAAATATTAGAAAATATGACAGCATCAATAAACAACTTGCTTGAATGCTTATCAATTGAAATTATCAATGAAAAAAGAAACACGTAATAGTTAGTTGTCTATACAGGTCACCGGGCTCATGCGTGGAAATATTTTCAAATTGGGCAGAAAAAACATTCTCAGAAATAAGTAACAAGGTATTACTAAGAAACTATATTATACCAATCTATTATATAAAAACAAGAACAACATGAAAGGGGTATGGGGAATACTAAACACTATAATCAAAGGTAATGCAAAAAATTATTCATATCCAAACTATTTCACTGATGGGAACAATGACAATCATAATATGAATGATATTGTGGAAAGTTTTAATAGTTTTTTTGTAAATGTTGGACCAGATCTGGCAGCAGAGATTCCGGAGTGTAGTAACAACGAAATGGAGTCATTGATAGACATTAATTCAAAAACGATGTTTTTGTCTGGAGTAACTGAAACAGAAATATTATTATAATAGATGTCGTTAACGGGTGTAAGAACAAATCGTCTACAGATTGTTTTGATATAGATATGACACTAAACAAATTATATATAGTATTGTGAAACCATTAACCTACATATGTAGGTTAATGTATCAACTTATCGTTTGAAACAGGAACATTTCCAAATAAATGAAAATTGCAAAAGTTATACCTATACATAAAATGGGAACAAACACATCTTCACTAACTACAGACCTGTCTCTCTGCTCCCCCAGTTTTCCAAAATCTTAGAGAAACTTTATAACAGTAGAATGGATAATTTCATAGATAAGCATAAACTAATTAATGAAGGTCAGTATGGGTTTCGAGCAGCAAGGTCAACTTCAATGGCCATCATCGATGCAATAGAAGAGATTACTAATAGCTTAGAGGGAAAGAAACATGCAGCTGGAATATTCATTGACTTGAAAAAAGCATTTGATACACTTAATCATTCTATATTAAAAAAATTAGACAGATATGGCATAAGGGGAGTGGCTTTGAGTTGGATTCAAAGCTATTTAACTGGGAGACAACAGTATGTGAAGATGGGGGAGTTTACATCAGGATATTTGGACATTGGTTGTGGGGTCCACAGGGATCTGTCTTAGGCCCAAAGTTGTTCAATTTATATATTAATGACATTTTTAATGTGTCTAAATTATTAAAATTAGTGATTTTCGCAGATGACACAAACATTTTCTATTCTAATGACAATTATAGTACTTTAGTAACTAACATAAACTGTGAATTAAGGAAATTAAAAACATGGATGGACATTAACAAATTGTCCCTCAACCTAAATAAAACAAAAGTAATGTTTTTCGGTAATTATAATGGAAAACCAGACCCAGTAAATATAGATGGTGTAGTCTTAGAGACCGTATCAGAAATTAAATTCTTAGGAGTCACCATTGACAGTAAATTAAGCTGGAAACCACACATAAGACACATACAAGGTAAAGTCTCCAAAAGTATCTCAATCATTAATAAAGCAACGTTTTTCTTAAATTACAATGCATTATTTTTATTATATAGTTCATTAGTTTTGCCATATCTAAATTACTGTGTAGAAGTTTGGGGCAATAACTATAAAAGCTCATTACACCCCCTTGTTATACTCCAAAAACGGGCGGTAAGAATTATATATAAAGTAGGATATTGTGATCACACTAATATATTATTTCTGCAGTCTAAACTGTTAAAAATGCATGATTTAGTTGATTTCTCTACTGCCCAACTTCTGTTTAAAGCTAACAAAAATGCGCTACCTGCAAGGATACAAATGCTTTTTGCACGAACAGAAGGGGGATATAACCTGAGTTGGTGTGATAACTTTAAGGTTCAAGCAGTGTCTTCCACTAGGAAAAGTATGTGTGTGTCTGTATGTGGAGTTAAACTCTGGAACAAATTAGGGGCAGAACTTAAACAATGTCCAAATATTCATCATTTCAAATCAAGATATAAAAAAATGGTATGGTCAAAGTACCAGAAGGAGGAAACGGGTAATTGAGTGTTAATGGGTGTTACAAAGTGCTGTATACTTTAAAGGTCAGATCTAACTAATGAAGTATATTGTTGTTATTACTATTATACTATTGCAGTTGTTATTATTAGGCCCGAGCGGCCTGCCGTCGCAAGGGCCTATTGTAATCGCAACGCAGTGCACGGAGCGCACTGTACCTAAGTGCGTGGAGCGCACGAAAACAGCGCGAAGCGCTGTCCCCCAGTCAAACGTAACCTCACCGTCTCAAACAGTGACTGCCCACACCTCTGGTGTGGGCCCTTTATACTTGTTATTGCAGGAAAATTAATGGGTAAACGCAACGCAGTGCGCGAAGCGCACTGTACCTAGGTGTGCGGAGCGCACGAAAACAGCGCGAAGCGCTGTCCCATGTCAACCGTAAACTCACCGTGTAAAACAGTGACTGCCCACACCTCTGGTGTGGGCCCTGTATACTTGTTATTGTTATTGTTATTGCAGCAAATGAATGGGGGTATATGGCCAACTGTCATACGGAGGTTGATGACGAGCGCGAAGAAGCGCTCGTCATCCACCTCCGAGCCCCATGGCTGCGTGGGGGTGGTTGAGAGCTTTCCAAAAATGTATAATATGTTGTCGTCGCTTTCGCGACGACATTGTTTTTGCAAAAATGTTATTAGGCCCGGGCGGCCTGCCGTCGCAAGGGCCTATTGTAATCGCAACGCAGTGCGCGGAGCGCACTGTACCTAAGTGCGCGGAGCGCACGAAAACAGCGCGAAGCGCTGTCCCCCAGTCAAACGTAACCTCACCGTCTCAAACAGTGACTGCCCACACCTCTGGTGTGGGCCCTTTATACTTGTTATTGCAGGAAAATTAATGGGTAAAAGCAACGCAGTGCGCGAAGCGCACCGTACGTAGGTGCGCGGAGCGCACGAAAACAGCGCGAAGCGCTGTCCCCATGTCAACCGTAAACTCACCGTGTAAAACAGTGACTGCCCACACCTCTGGTGTGGGCCCTTTATACTTGTTATTGCATGAAAGTGAATGGGGGTATATGGCCAACTGACATACGGAAGTGGATGACGAGCGCGAAGCGCTCGTCATCCACCTCGGACCCCCACGGCTGCGTGGGGGTCGTTAAGAGCTTTCCAAAAATGTATAATATGTTGTCGTCGCGAAAGCGACGATATTGTTTTTGCAAAAAATATTATTAGGCCCGAGCGGCCTGCCGTCGCAAGGGCCTATTGTAATCGCAACGCAGTGCGCGGAGCGCACTGTACCTAGGTGCGCGGAGCGCACGAAAACAGCGCGAAGCGCTGTCCCCATGTCAAACGTAAACTCACCATGTAAAACAGTGACTGCCCACACCTCTGGTGTGGGCCCTTTGTACTTGTTATTGCAGGAAAATTAATGGGTAAACGCAACGCAGTGCGCGGAGCGCACTGTACCTAGGTGCGCGGAGCGCACGAAAACAGCGCGAAGCGCTGTCCCCATGTCAAACGTAAACTCACCGTGTAAAACAGTGACTGCCCACACCTCTGGTGTGGGCCCTGTATACTTATTATTGCATGAAAATGAATGGGGGTATATGGCCAACTGTCATACGGAAGTGGATGACGAGCGCGAAGCGCTCGTCATCCACCTCGGACCCACACGGCTGCGTGGGGGTGGTTGAGAGCTTTCCAAAAATGTATAATATGTTGTCGTCGCGAAAGCGACTATATTGTTTTTGCAAAAAATATTATTATTATTCTTTATTCTTTCTTTCTTCTTCTTCTTCTTCTTCTTCTTCTTCTGCTCTTTGAGCAGCAATTTGACCCCCTGAACATGGTCGAAAACTCACCAAACTTTGCCCAAAATTCAGGTCCGGTGAAAATTAATTTAAATATGTGTTTCGTATTGGGGAAATAAAAAATGGCGCGACAGCGCCACCTACAAAAGTGAAAATACATTGCGCCTATGGAGGAGGGGCCAACGTCAACTTTGTCATAGAGCGACGGGATTCGGTACAGACATTCGTCATGTGACGACAAACAAAAAATATTATTGTGGCCACGCCCCCAGACAAACCGGAAGTCCGCCATTTTGACAGGAAGGTGGGAAAATGCTGAGTCAGCGTTTTCGCTTACATCGCATTTTAACGAACTCCTCCTAGGGCGTTTGACCAAATGAGCCCCAAATTGCTCCAGCTCATCTCGAGATGTGGGGCATCAAAAGTTATCCAAATTTTTTGGCTAAGTTTTACGGTTTATGTGCGGCGAAGCCGCAATCTTTACGAAGAATTTTGCGACTTATCGGAAACAACAAAATGCTCCCATTCGCACAAACAAACTCCGATTAAAAATCGGAAATATACATTTTATTGACCTTTCACCCCCGGACACAAAAAATGTCAAAAGTGACATTGGGCGCGACAGCGCCCCCTCTAGGCTAAGAAGAAAAAATGCATTATCGGAAAAAAATTAGTTTCTCGGAAATGGATGAAATTCGGCACAAAAATAGTTGATGGCATCCCGGTCAAAAAAGCCAATGGGACCCATACCGTATTTTGTACGGTGTTGCTATGGGGACGACCGAAGCCCCCCATGTTATCCTAATGGGACCGACACATAAATCTCATATTATACAAATTACACTGCGTTAACGCCCTCTATAATGTACGTGTGGACAGTGGTCATAGAAGTACGGCCCGTTAGGGCCGTCTGATGCTGACTGTGAAATAAAAAAAGATTTGGGGCGCGCTAGCGCCCTCTGCAGGCTGGAGCCATTATTCACATGGAGAGGCTAAAATGTTGTTTTGATGTTTACTCACAAAGATTAATGGTACATCAGGGCAATAAAATGTAGTGGGCGTGTTAGCGCCCTCGGTAGGGTTACATAGTCGCGGCAATGGAGGCACGGCCCGCGAGGGCCGTTTGATGCCGCTTGCGGCTTTAATTCTTCTTTATTCTTCTTCTTTCTTTCTTTCTTTCTTCTTCTGCTCTTTGAGCAGGAATTTGACCCCCTGAACATAGTTGAAAACTCACCAAACTTTGCCCAAAATTCAGGTCCGGTGAAAAATTAATTTAAATATGTGTTTCGTATTGGAGAAATAAAAAATGGCGCGACAGCGCCACCTACAAAGTGAAAATACATTACGCCTATGGGGGCGGGGCCAACATAAACTTTGCCGTAGAGTGACGGGATTCGGTACAGACATTCGTCATGTGACGACAAACAAAAAATATTATTGTGGCCACGCCCCCAGACAAACCGGAAGTCCGCCATTTTGACAGGAAGGTGGGAAAATGCTGAGTCAGCGTTTTCGCTGACGTCGCATTTTAACGAACTCCTCCTAGGGCGTTTCACCAAATGAGCTCCAAATCGCTCCAGCTCATCTCGAGATGTGGGGCATCAAAAGTTATCCAAATTTTTTGGCTATGTTTTACGGTTTGTTTGCGGCAAAGCCGCAATCTTTACGAAGAATTTTGCTACTTACCATAAACAACAAAATGCTCCCATTCGCACAAACAAACTCCGATTAAAAATCGGAAATATACATTTTATTGACCTTTCGCCCCCGGACACAACAAATGTGAAAAAGTGACATTGGGCGCGATAGCGCCCCCTCTAGGCTGAGAAGAAAAAAATGCATTATCTGAAAAAAATTTGTTTCTCGGAAATCGATGAAATTCGGTACAAAAATAGCTGATGGCATCCTGATCAAAAAAGCCAATGGGACCCATACCGTATTTTGTACGGTGTTGCCATGGTGACGCCCGGGGCCCCCATGTTAATCTAATGGGACTGACGCATAAATCTCACATTATACACAATTACAGCTCGTTAACGCCCTCTGTAAGGAGCTTGTGGACAGTGGTCATTGAAGTACGGCCCGTCAGGGCCGTCCGATGCTGCTTGTGAAATAAAAAAGATTTGGGGCGCGCTAGCGCCCTCTGCAGGTTAGAGCCATTATTCACATGGAGAGGCTAAAAATGTAGTTTTGATGTTTACTGACAAAGATTTATGGCACATCAGGGCAATAAAATGTAGTAGGCACGTTAGCCCCCTCGGTACTGTTACAAAGGCGCTAAAGGAGGCACGGCCCGCGAGGGCCGTTCGATGCCGCTTGCGGCTTTAATTGATATTGGTATTATTAGGCCCGAGCGCCATCATGGCTGGCGAAGGGGCTCTTGTAATCGTATAGAGTGCGCGGAGCGAAGCGGAGCGCACTCCCCCAAAGTGCGCGGAGCGCACAAAACGAGCGCGAAGCCTCCTCGCCTCCTCTCAAACATGCACTAACGCACTCCTCTCCTCGTGCACATGTATCAGAAAACGAACGGTGGACGGTGCGCGGAGCGAAGCGGAGCGCACTCCCCCAAAGTGCGAACAAAACGCACAAAACGAGCGCGAAGTGCTCCCCTCCTCTCAACACTCACTAACACACTCCTCTTGTCGTGCACGTCCCGTGCACATACATATATAATGCAAAAATCAACATTGTAATTGTACAGAGCCCATAAAAGTCTTCTTTCTTTCTTTCTTTCTTTCTTTCTTTCTTTCGCACCGGCGCAATTTTCACCCAGTGAACATCGACGAAAAGTCACCGATTTTGGCCCAAAATTCAAACCCGATCCGAGGCAACTTTTGACTATTTCCAAATTTTGAATTTCCAAATAGTGGCACGATAGCGCCACCTCAGTTTTTTTTTAACATTGCGAGATAGGACTTGGCCAAAAATGAAGTTTGTCGTAGAATCATAAAAATCGGTACAGACGTGCATCATGACAAGATGAGCAAAAATATTATTACGGCAACGCCGTCCGCCATATTGGGTGTCGGCCATTTTGGATGAAAGCCCGCGAAGCGGGAATCCGCCTTTATTTTTCACTTTGTACAAAATCTATCTCCTCCTAGAGCGTTTATCGGAACGACCTAATTTTGGGTGGAAAATAATCTTGAGAAGTAGAACTTTAAAAATTATCCAAATTACTTTTCTAAGTTTTACGGTTTTTCGCAAACAAAAAATGGCTCCCATTCGCATATATGAAGCCCGATTTCGCTCATTTTGTTATCAGTTGTTAAAGTCACAGTCCTAAACACTTTCATTTGGCAAAATTCTAATTGGGCGCGATAGCGCCCCCTATAGGAATTATATGGAGAGTACAAATTTTAGTTTTACGAAAATTAAAATAATTTGGCACAAAATTCTATTTGGTCGTTCCGATCAGAAAAGTCAATTACACCCATGCCATATTTTTCACGGTGTTGCCGTAGCGATGACCAGAACGTCCCATTTTATTCTGATGGAAAAATGTTAAACACCATAATTCAGCGAGAAGTGAGGAACCAAAGGTTATCCAACGTACTTGGATAACCATTGTGGATGTTCTGCGGCACAGCCGCAGCCCTAAGTAAAATGTAAAAATATGCTTCAGTTTGCAGATATAGTGTGATACAAATTCATACCAATTTTTCTCTGTATAATGTCAAAATTGAGCGCGGAGTGCGCGTTAGCGCATTCCAAAAATCCTAAAACTAAGACCCTTGGGAAAAAAAGTTAAAAACAAACAAAGGCAGTAGCAATACCATAATTTTAGATTGAGGGAGACAAAAGGGCGCGAAGCGCCCCCTTGCTTTAGGCAGGGCGGTCGGCGAGGGCCGATAATCGCCGCTTGCAGCTATATTTATCATTATGGTTGTTATTATTGTAAGTGGATATAACATGTAATTCAGTAAACAAGAAATAACTAAGTGATTATATTGTATTAGTAATATCTTACATTAACTATATGTCTTGACTGTTTTTGTTGTTTTATTTTTATTTTTATTTCTCTTGTTTTCTTTATTTTTATTAATGATAGCTATTAATAATGCATTGTGTCATATTAGTATATGAATTGACTAGGTGGGGTAATTGTAATTGTTATTGCCATTGTTATTGCTGTTGTGTTATTATCTTATCTATTATATTATCTAAACTTTAACTGTAACAGTCTAGGATTAATACCTAACAATCTATATATTATTCTTAGAATCAAACTTAAATAGATCAGACAGCGGTATTGCTATTGATGCTGATGGTAATATAAAGGAATTAAATTCTTAGAAGTAAAACATGCACATATCCATGTACTCTGCATTCAACATAACCCATAGTACAGGGTAGACATGTGGGGGCCGGCAGCTTGAGGAAACTCTCTTCTGGCAGCAGACTCCTAAAACTTGTCTCTTTTAATGCATAGTATGGGACACTCAACAAATGATGGTCCGGTTGCTCGGGGGCTGCTCCCCTCTGGCAGCAGGTCCAGTCACAGAAAAGGAAAAAGAAAAGCCCCGAATCCCTTTTAACACACATCATTAAGACTAATCTTGTTATCATGAGCATCAATCAGTCTGCGATCATTGTACCTTTCATGAATAAAAGTGGAGTATGTTATGTATCATTCAAACACTTTGATACAGAGTAATCTTATATGGGCTGTAATGGTGATGGTGAATAACAGCAATACCAACATGGTAATAAATTCGGTATAGGAAACAAATTATACACTTGTTATAACGTGTAAGATACTGTGAATGTTGACCTAATATAATGCATTGTTGCATCTGTTAATATGTAACCAACTCAATTGTTAATCGTTTTGTAAGATAAGAACTAAACAGTGTTATTGTTATATATTGTTATTTAAGTTTATGAACAGGGGTGGGAGTCAATAAGCTTGTCTTCTTCCCACTCCTTTTCGAGCCAGAATGTTAATTATTTTTTCTTTTATTATATATATATATATATATATATATATATATATATATATATATATATATATTCTTTCTTTTTTGGCTTTTGTGCCTTGTGTGTAGCTCGAAATAAAAACCCAATCAAAAAAAAAAAAGATCCATAAAATGTTTTAAAAAACGGGGTTGGGACCGGGTCTAAAAGACATGTGGTGGGCCTCACTGAGGAGAAAACTTTATCAAGCATCTCAGCCTTAACCAGGATAAAACTGTGCAGTGTTTCCTCTGGAACAAATAGACAGCCAGACGCATTTAGAACCATGTTACTTTGGGTAGATAAAATATTACATCTGATAGTGTCTACAGTGCCTTGCGAAAGTACTCGGCCCCAAGGGGGCCGGATACTTTCGCAAAGCACTGACACAACTCCTACAGGCTGGGGAAAAGTCATCCAGGCAGGGGGCTAAGTTCCCCAGCCCGGTCCTAACACCTCCTGCCCGGCCCAAACACCTCCAGGCTGGGCCTTAGTCCTCCAGCCCTGCCCCAACACCTTCAGGCCAGGGCTTCAGTGCAGTGAAGTGGTCTGCAAACTCCTCACAAAGGGAATCTGAGGGAGTTTCACAGAATGCTTTAGGATCATGGTGAAGAAGGTTGTCAATGGTTGAAAAAATAACTTTTGTATTATTTTTATTGTCCGAATGAATTTCTTGAGTTTCTAACTGCTTTATTGTATGTTTTCAACTGTTTGGCGTAAATTTGGTAATTGATTGATTGATTTTTCCTCCATTTTCTTTCCAGCACCCTGCAATTTCTTTTTGTTTTTTGAGTTTGTCATTTCTCCACGGAGGCGTGGGTTTATTTTATGTTTTAGTTTTAGAGGCACAACCAGGTCAAGGGCGGATTGAAGCCTACTGTTAAAATCATCAACAATAAAATCACAGAGTGCAGGTAAAACCAAGGGAGGGTGTTTGTCTAAAACATCAATAAAACTTGCAGCCACTTCAGGGGTTAGATGGCGCTTCCTTACAGTTCTCAAGGAGGTCTCACGCTGGATGGAAGTGGTGATTTTAAAAAACACGCAGTAGTGGTCAGAGACAGCCAAGTCAACGACAGAGGACACACCAGTGGACAGGCCATACGTGATGACCAGGTCCAGGGTGTGTCCTCTGTCGTGAGCCGGCTGTGTGACGTGCTGAATAAAAGCCTTATAATTAAGATGTTTAAAATGTTTAAAAATGTATAATAAATAATATAACGCTACATATGCTAACGTTAGCTTAAGTGCCATTTCTTGCTTCAGTTGAAAATGTTAAATGCTGTGAATAAACATCCATATGGACCTGACTTTTGGCCTGACTTTATCGGGTGTGATAAATGTGTTTATAGGCTAAAAATGGTGACTTCTATTAGAGGCTTTTTTCCCCTCAGCTAGGCCACGCCAACTTGTATGACATGTTGCCGTTCGCTTCCAGATAGGAATTCAGACTTAGAACAGACAAACGCATATCGAGAAACGGCTAATGGGTTTGGAGTGAAGTTTACAATTCAGAGTAAATCCTTCTTGAGTAATTGTGAAGTTTTGATGACTTTCTGGACTGATCTGAGCATCTGGGTTCACAGTGAAGAAGTGTGCCACTGACGGCGTGTTGTTATGCTGTGTAGATCCTTCGGGCCTACTGTGTGCTCCTGGAGAAGCTTCTGGAGAATGAGGAGACCCAGATCAACGGCTTTGTCCTCATCGAGAACTTCCGAGGCTTCAGCATGCAGCACGCCTCAGGCATCAAGCCCCACGAGCTGAAGAAGATGGTGGACATGCTGCAGGTCAGGCCGAGGGCTCAGTGAGGGCGCTGTGGGGAGCGTGGGCTTTAACATGTGTCTCCTCTGTCCAGGACTCGTTCCCCGCGCGCTTCAAGGCTGTCCATGTCACTCACCAGCCCTGGTACTTCACCACCACCTACAACGTGGTCAAGCCCTTCATGAAGAGCAAGCTCCTGGAGAGGGTATGCTCTCAGCAGGTCCTCAGGGCTGAGGTCCAGTTCATCCCAACAGGCGAACTGCTAACTGTGCTGTTAAGATCTTTACAAACGTGTTTGAGTCTTAGTTAGTTTAGCTCAGAGACAAAAGCTCGCACAGCTACAATTAGAGGAAATGTTTCCAAGCAAAGGTCCAGACCATCACAAGGTCATTATTTCGATCACTCGAAATAAGTACAGACACTTGTATGTTTTGTGGCATTTTCTTTGGAAATATCAGGATTTGACATCATTTCATTTGTCTCATAATTTAAGTCACTACAAGAACATAAATAAATGGCGGCACAGTGGCTGAGTGGTTAGCGCTCTTGCCTTACAGCTAGAAGGTCCCAGGTTCAATCGCCTTTTTGTGGAGTTTGCATGTTCTCCCCGTGTCTGCGTAGGTTTCCTCCGGGTACTCCGGTTTCCCCTACCACCAAAAAAACATGCTGGTAAGGTTCCCAGTGCGTAGAATCGCAGCAGCTCAGCATCTGATCTACGCAATTCGTACAATTATATAATGACAATAAAATTATTCTCTCTTGAAGTACACAGTACTCACAGTACTCAAGTATCATTTTCCTCCTAGTACTTTTTCCATCAGGTAATCCAGTTTCCCCCACCACTGAAAACATGTACAATAGGTTAATCCTCCAGCAGGTGATACTGACCATTAGTCTGGAGGACACATTTCCTTACGGGGACAATAAAGAATTTCTTAATGAAAGACCTCCTCTGTTCTGATCAAAGATGTGCTTCACGTTACAGCAGAGCTCAAATCTCTTGTTGCTGTGTTGCAGGTGTTCGTGCACGGCGAGGAGCTGGACTCGTACCTGAAGGAGTTTGACGCGGAGATCCTTCCCACGGACTTCGATGGGAAAGCCCCGGTGTCGGACTGTCACACCATCGCCTCCAAGCTATTCGGCTCCGAGGACACGGCTCTGTGACCCGGCTCTGTCTGATATGTAGGGATTTGATAGAACTCTGTCGCCGTAGCAAAGGGATAGAACGAGAGTAGACAGCGATATTAGCTGAAGGAAAGGCACGTTTAGAGCCAGAGTAATATGTAGTTAGCTTGTGCTTTGGTAGAGCAGTGCACGGGACGGAGGGTTAAGAAGCTCTTCCCTAATATTCCCTCATGAACACTCTCTTCCACTTGATGATGTCACAAGTTGGTTCCCTCCTTCTCCAGGAAGTGCTCTTTTTTGGTCCATTCACCTTCAACCACTTACTCAGAGCCCAGTTTGCCTTCACCGCTGAAGCCTGTCTTGCCATTTTAAGTGTTTTGTGTTTAGTCTAAACCTAATACTGGGTTTACACATAGGCATGAAGCGTTACCTATGGCATTTTCCCGTCATTCATGACATTTGGAACATTACGTAATGCCTCTTAATCGGGTTCTTAACAGAGCGCATTGGCTCGTGTCAGGATTCACGCTCCATTCATGGAGTTCGCAACAGAGCGTGTCCTTTCGTGATGATTAGTGGTGAAGCATAATTCGTAATTCTGCGCAATAGCATTTATAGTGTAATTAGGCCCGAGCGCCATCAGGGCTGGCGAAGGGGCTCTTGTAATCGTATACTCCCCCAAAGTGCGCGGAGCGCACAAAACGAGCGCGAAGTGCTCGCCTCCTCTCAAACATGCACTAACGCACTCCTCTCCTCGTGCACATGTATCAGAAAACGAACGGTGGACGGTGCGCGGAGCGAAGCGGAGGACCATGAGGTAGGAATGTGCGAGCGCTTTCCGAAAATATATAGTTTATGGTACCCGCGTAAGCGGGAACATTGTTTTCGTATGGGAATATTCTTTCTTTCTTTCTTTCTTTCTTTCTTTCTTTCTTTCTTTCTTTCTTTCTTTCTTTCTTTCTTTCTTTCTTTCTTTCTTTCTTTCTTTCTTTCTTTCTTTCTTTCTTCCGCACTGTCGCAATTTTTACCCAGTGAACATCGACGAAAAGTCACAGATTTTGGCCCAAAATTCAAACCCGATCCGAGGCAACTTTTGGATGAAAGCCCGCGAAGCGGGAATCCGCCTTTATTTTTCACTTTGTACAAAATCTATCTCCTCCTAGAGCGTTTATCGGAACGACCTAATTTTGGGTGGAAAATAATCTTGAGAAGTAGAACTTTAAAAGTTATCCAAATTACTTTTCTAAGTTTTACGGTTCTTATGCGGCGAAGCCGCAAACTGTATGAAGTATTTTGAGATTTTTCGCAAACAAAAAAAAATGGCTCCCATTCGCACATATGAAGCCCGATTTCGCTCATTTTGTTATCAGTTGTTAAAGTCACAGTCCTAAACACTTTCATTTGGCAAAATTCTAATTGGGCGCGATAGCGCCCCCTATAGGAATTATATGGAGAGTACAAATTTTAGTTTTACGAAAATTAAAATAATTTGGCACAAAATTCTATTTGGTCGTTCCGATCAGAAAAGTCAATCACACCCATGCCATATTTTTCACGGTGTTGCCGTAGCGATGACCAGAACGTCCCATTTTATTCTGATGGAAAAATGTTAAACTCCATAATTCAGCGAGAAGTGAGGAACCAAAGGTTATCCAACGTACTTGGATAACCTTTGTGGATGTTCTGCGGTGCAGCCGCAGCCCTAAGTAAAATGTAAAAATATGCTTCAGTTTGCAGATATAGTGTGATACAAATTCATACCAATTTTTCTCTGTATAATGTCAAAATTGAGCGCGGAGTGCGCGTTAGCGCATTCCAAAAATCCTAAACTAAGACCCTTGGGAAAAAGTTAAAAACAAACATAAAGGCAGTAGCAATACCATAATTTTAGATTGAGGGAGACAAAAGGGCGCGAAGCGCCCCCTTGCTTTAGGCAGGGCGGTCGGCGAGGGCCGATAATCGCCGCTTGCGGCTATATTGATCATTGTTTTCTTTCACACGTGCGCTCAAAATGTATAGAAACCCACGCTGTGCTGTTTCGTACCTGCAGTATGCCGTCGAAAAGTGGTGAAAAGTTGGCTCCTCAATGCGGAGGAACCAGAAGGGCCAGATGAGTCAGGCGAGAGCACAGCGCAGCCAGATGTTTCGTGGCTGAGCAGCAGATGGATTCCTGACAGAAGACGATAATTCCAAATGGCCCACAGCAGAGTGGTACACTTATTCGTGACCGTGTGTAATTTATGCCAATAATCGCAACACGTGGTAACAGGTTGCAATAGTTTGTGACAGCTTCACTGCCCGGATCATCAAATTCCACCAAGACTTGTGCTCATTCGTGATCCTCAACAATGAATGTGGATTCGTGGCATTCAGACTTGTTGTCGTTATGTCTAAAACCAGCATTAGTCTGAACAGTTTCTCCCTCACCCACGCAGCCTTCTACTGCAGTAAAATAATTCCCAGCTCAAAATGTCATCATTTCATTAAAAGCACAGTTATGTAGTTACTCCCCACCAGCAGCCCCTGACAGAAGTGTATACTGAGTCCAGAGCAGAACATGTGCCTATAATTGTTGATTATTGAACAATGTACTCAGGGCTGGACGTCCAGTGAGTGACATTGGAAATGACGCTGTGCCTTGAAATGCAGTGAATATTTAATAAAACATTTGCTTTGGGTAATTTTCTGTTTGTTCATCTTTTGCACACTGAGGCGAGAATAAGAAGTCAATATCCCCACATATATACAGGCGAGGTACACACTTGAACACAGAATCCAGTTTTTGTGTCATGAGGTCAGGGCCATTGTAACCATAGAGTAGGTGAAGACATCTGCGCCCTGACAGTCACAGGGTCATATTTAGACTGGGGCTGGTTGTCACACTTTCTTTTGTTCCACAAGAGACACACTTACATTAAATAAAGCTTAAACCCTCGGCTTAAAGTAGATTTTGCTTCCTTTGTTATTTCTTATTGCATTAGATAGTTATTAACCAACAAAGAGATATATCCACTGTGACCCTGGCTGTTTCCCAATTGTGAGGATCCTCAGCGTCTCGACCACTTCGAACATAATTCACGTCATCACAGCGCCGCCTAGTGGTGTTCCAATTCACTCAGACCACTCGCCTCCTCGCAGCTCGACTCCTCCGTTTGGCTCATTTATGAAGGATACACCGGTGGTTCCTCCGCTGCCTCGGAGAGCTGACATTACCCATGATGCACTGCAACACTGTTTTTTTTCTTTCCTTTTCTCGCAAAACTTTATTAGTTTGAAGTTTTGTTCCACATTTGTGCAAAAAATCATTGTAATAATAAAATCATTGGTAGACGTGTTGTAAGCAAGTAAAGATGTAAAAAAGAGGTTTATATAAAGTTAATAAATAGGCCTATTTATTGATAAATCCTATGATAGGCCTATGGTTGTTCACGTAAGTCTGCAATTGTAGCGATTAACAACTGGACCTGCTAAATATATTTGATATTTTAATTGAATTTCTTACAAATCTTTGCAGAAATTTTATTATTTTATTCAGGCCAAATGTTCAAACAGTAAGACTTCCAACCAAAACCAGTTTATAAACAGCTTTTATTCATAAAACAGTCGTTTTTGTAAAGCATGGATTGACATTTAATTATATGATTTGACACGTGACATGACGCAGCCGCTCCGGAGGCCTTTCCAACTGAGCTCAAATGCGGCGGTGAGAGGACACGCCTCCGTTTGGGAGGAGCCACCGAGGACGTCAACGAAGTGGACAAACGGAGGACGGATCCTCGCAATTGGGAAACAGCCACTGTGCCCCATGTGTGGGGCTGGTTGTCACAGTGAGTGGAGCTGGTTGGCTCCTATTGTTATTAATGATGTTTTTGGTGCAAACATGAATTTGGGGGGGACAAAAAGTGTCATTTTTTAGTTTCTTGAGATAAAAAAAAGTTTTTAAACACTCACCAATAAATGCCTGAAGTAATTTTCTGCTAAATCCTCTGTAATGAGCTGAACAATGCAGAAAATCAGTAGAATAAGTGTAATGATAAAATCAATCATAAAAACACAGTTTCTCCATCATTTACACTCTGTGTGACGACCAACCCCGATCCGCCTGAGACAACCAGCCCCAGGTGACAAACAGTCGGAGCAGCTCTCACAGACTTTAGCTCCACAGTTCAATTATTGTTCAAAGCTAGTATGATCTACAGCTTTTAACCAAAATATCACTTCCAGCTTTAAAACAAAAACATCAGAAAAAAGACCAATCCTCCTCATTTCAGTGTCCTAGTGTGGCTGGAAGCATATCACAGGAGAATCAGGATGTGGTTAGCACAGCGCCTTTACTTTTCATGTTCACTGTGAGTCCTGCCCTAAAGGAAACGCCAGAGGTCATAAGGGCGGAGCTTTTATCTTGGAGCTAAAGGCTAGTTTATCCAAAAATGATAATATAACATGTAAACAACTCAATATAATTTAAACTACTTACAGGCCAATTCTTTATTGCGCAGGCTCATTTAAAACTTAATATTGATTTTGTGTTAGCCGTTAGCCTCAAGACAAAAACTCCCACCGTTATGAACACGGAGGTTTCCTCCAGTCAAGTCGTTACGTCTCATGTAATGTTTTTAACCTGCTCCAGTCACATGTTATTGGCCCCATGCTGGGCTATACAAGACTAGTGATTGATTGAATCCGATTGATCAGGATAATTCTCTTCAATTTTAGTCTAGTTTTAGTCGACTAAAATAGCATCTAAATGTAGTTGACTAAATCTAAGATGAATTTAGTCAACATTGATACTCTTTATTAGAACCAAAGCTCAGAGCTGTTCCAGTGAATTTAATCTGAGGTTCTTTTAAACTGTCAGTGGACGTTTGTATGATTTTAGTCTCTTCACATTTTAGTCATATAGTTTTAGGCTCATAAACAACTTTTAATTTAGTTTTAGTCTAAGTTTAGTCAGCAGAAACAATGACTTGACTAAAATGCAGGGTTAACTTCGTCGACTAAAATATTTAGTCTTAATTTTAGTCAAAGTGATATTTTTGACGACTAAAATTGGACTAAACTAAAACTATGACTAAAATGTCCAGATATTTTAGTCGACTAAATAAGACTAAATAAAAATGAAAAGGAGAGACTAAAATCATCCAAACTTCTATTGACCGTCTGAAAGAGCCTCATATCATGTAAATCCTCTGCCAAAGGAACAGCTCTGAGCTGAAGCTCCATGAAGCAGAGGAGCTGATTAAATATGATTATAATGAATATTATAAATGCAAAGTCGACTAAATTTGTCTTAAATTAAGTCGACTAAATTTACTTGCAATTTTAGTCGATTAAAACTAGACTAAAACTGAAGATTTTTTTTGACTAAATCTCGACTAAAATTGAATTACATTTTCGTCAAAAGACTAAGACTAAAACTAAATTAAAATATGTTGTCAAAATTAACACTGCTAAAATGATGACATTGATGACTCATTCCTAACTTTGCAAACATACTTCTAACATCCCAGTTAAATGGAATAACACCATAGATTTATCCAGTCAATGAACAACACTGACACTATCATAACAACAATAGCTCTGGTACCACCCGTAAAAAGGCTTTAGCATTACACAAAGGTCTTCTAACCTGAAAGTGACAAAGTAGTCACCACTTTTATGTTTGTGCTGACAGACCGAGCTTTGTGCTAGAGTTTGTTTGAGAACATTTCCACAGTTTGCCATCATTTTCTTTCAGCCTTCCACTCACGGTATTATGACAATGACTTTGTTTGGCCATTTGGGGGCGCTGCAGCAGAACCAGAGGGAGATGAACACCTTAATACTCAGTGTTGGAGAGAATACTTTGAAATTGTATTTAGTTACAGAATACTGAATACTCAACTTAAGATGTATTTTGTAACGTATTCTGTTACTTGGTCCAGTCATACTGTATTCTGAATACTTTCATATTGATTTGCATTACAGTTGTAGAGTATGATTTAAAACATGTTCACTAAGTTTGTTAAAACGCCTGCTATGAACTTTTTAGGAACAAATAAAAAGCACTTTATATGTGCACGTCACATGATGCACAGTGCACATGTGTTTAAATGAACTCAGAAGAGTGCAGACCAGTGATGAGAGTGATGACCAACACCACTCACTCACTCACTATTATAAATTAACCCATCCATCTTTGTGTTTTGGGAGGAGAGAGGCATTAAAAAGATGAAGACTTTTCTTTATTAATAATGTGTAATATGAAGTTGAAATGTAACAACTGAGTTAGATTTTAGGAAACTGTATTCTAAATACCCTCACATCAAAGAGGAACTGTACCAGAATAGTTACTCAAAATGAGTATTCTAAATATATAATCTGACTACATTCCAAATATTCAGTTACAACCCAACACTGTTAATACTCAAGCATTTACTAAAGTACAGTCCTGATCAAATGTTTAAGACCAGTTGAAAAATGTTAAAAATGTACATTTCTCATGGTTCAATATGCAACAATTAGAACAGGGAGAACAGTAAGCAAAGCCTTTTTTACTTTAACTGTTGTCTTCAATAAAAGGTTTAGTCTTTCTTTTGTCTCACTGTCATTTCTTCTTGTTGCATATTGAAGTTCTACTTGGAACATGAAGATCCAACCATGAGAAATGTGAATTTGTAACATTTTTCAACTGAACATTATTTTAGAAAATAAAGTTATATCTGTTAATCAGATGGAAATCCAAATGAGGTAAAAGTATCCTCTTTCAGACAAAGTAAAAGTATTTCCCACAGATATTAAAACTATCGAATGTCGATGAAAACAAAGACCACACAGGCAGAACTTCTTTTGAGAAAATAATTTATTTGCAACAATATCTCCAGTAGTCTCCCACGTTTGGAGCGGCTGCGAGCGCATGTGTGCCCGGATATCTCTCATAAACAACATACTGCATCTGAGGGGAATTCATTGTTCAACTCACAAGAAAATATGAACAAACGACTGGGAGAGAAACAGAGGCACACATCTCAGAGAAAGAGTTTGCAGAAGGTCCCGTGAGAAAACAGTACGATTGGTCAAATACATATACGCTTTATTGCCTTAACGTGTCGCCCGTGGTCCCTTTAAATATCTACATTTATATCACCATCATATATATAGATTTAGAACATCTCTGTACACATAGGGTTTTGGTCACTTACTCCATCTTCAAATTGAAACGGCTGAGCCCATACTGAACAAGACAAGAACACAGAACATGAAACAACACATCCGTTCACTGTGCAAAGAGCCAGGCGGGACCGGGCTGAGGCTGGTGTCGGAGGGGGCCAGGGGGGTCCCGGCCCAGGCACCGTTAAATGACACCAGTCTAGTATCGGGGGGAAAACAGTTTAGGTTCTACTGGTATAAAAAATATGAAAGTATCAAAAGCAGGAACCAAAAAAAAAAACGTCCATCTTTAGATCTAAAGTTTTGATGCTGTTGGTCCAGGGACAGGATTAAAGGAATAGACTTGGTTGTTTCAGCTCAAATAAACTTTATCAATTGTTTTATTGCCCAATTTTCCCCCTTTTTTTTTTAGCACATTTCCCCCCCTTATTTTTTAGCTAATTTTTTATTATAACATCTATAACATACTAACATTCTCTCCATTTCCCAATGAACCCCCAAATTACTCCCCATGATATTGCAAATGTGCAGATCTTCCACACATCATTGTTCTGTTTCCTGGTTGTAGACATGGGCGATTCTCCACCCCCAAAAAAAAAAAAAATCTGCGATTTAAATAAAATAAAAACTCGATTTATGATTCGATTTTTTTCTCCCCCATTTTAAACAAAATAACGGCAAACTGTAAATATATTTTAAATATATTTAATGAAAGTGCATCAACATAAACAAAATTGCAAATGCAACCCTTTCTCTGACAAGTCACTGTGCAGTGTGCAACAAAGATTGTTAAACATCCAAATTATTTATACTGTATTAATAATAATAATAATGCCTTGCACTTGTATTGTGCTTTACAAGCCTGTGTTACCAAGTTTCTCAAAGCGCTACACTGTCGTCATTATTCATTCACTCCAGACTCGGTGGTGGTAAGCTACTGTTGTAGCCACAGCTGCCCTGGGGTAGACTGACGGAAGCGAGGCAACCAGTCTGTGCCATCGGCCCCCCCGACCACCACCAACCACTCACTCACTACATTCCCCCAGGCTTCCTGCTGTTACCAAACGGTTTCCCATCCAAGTACCGACCAGGCCCTTCCTGCTTAGCTTCAGAGGTCTGACGGGATTGGTCAGAGCAAAGGTATGGCTATTGCTGTATTTCCATTGAGCTAATAAAACAAACATCCTGAGGTGGGCAGTGTTCTTCTTGGCACATTCATACAGCAGGACCTTCTTCAGAGAGGTGGGCAGAGAGCTAAATAAATAAATACAAAATTATAAAAAAAAAAAAGTATATATATTTAAAAAATCGATTTAAAAAAAAAAATGAATCGATTTGACCTACCAACTCGATTTGTAAATCGAATCGATTTTTTCCCCAGCCCTACCTGGTTCTATATGACAACTATCCGAATATAGGTATCAGAAACCAAGTATCGTTAATTACCCTCATCCAAACCTAAAAGCTTCTTGACTGGACAGCAACAGTGGAACGCCTCATTTGAAAGAAAACTGATTGTTACTTGTTGCGTTTTTGTCACTTTTTTTGTTTTTTGTCATTGCTTTTCAAGCACTTTTTTGTCCTTCTTTTATGGCTTTTTTTTTTTTCATTGCTTTTTGTTGCGTTTTCATCCTCGTTATAGTCACTATTCTGGTGCTTTTTTCAAGAATTTGGGTAATGCCAAACTGGAGAAAATGTGAGGGGGGGAGGGGGGGGGGGGTATGGGCAGAGCTAACTGTTCACTGAGGGCACAGAGACTGGCACTTGAGTATCGGCCTCCCTGGCAGCAGATGACAGCACACACAGTGAAATGAGGAGGCTGACTCGGGCCTTGCACACTTGTACCTTCGTTCACTAAGCTAGGATGGAGGGAAAATGTTCTGAAGTACAGTAGATTGATTTGTGTCCAATGTTCATTTGCACCATCCATCCATTTTCTTCCACTCGTCCGTTGCCGGGTCGTGGGGGCAGCTGTTGGAGCTGCACAAATCACATTTGCACCAACAAGTGCAATTTTATTATTGAGATTTGTAAGCATTAAATCAAATAGGGGGATGAGGGGAAAATGCTGATATTCCAAACTAAACTGGACACAACTGGAAACTTTGGAGCAAATGAGAGTGGAGCTGAATTTGTTTCCCAACCAGGGGTACCCGAGGAACTATTTCAAATGGAGCAAAAAGGGCAAACTGGATATTTTTTTGACAGGAAAAGCCAGATTTTGCAGTAAAACGTGTAGGTTTTTTTTTTTTTTTTTTTTTTTACAACACAACATATTCATTGTGCTATTAAGTAATTGCTTTCTAAATAAACTGCAACATCCTTGAGATAGAGGTACACGGACGACCACTGAATAGTCCAAGGGGTCCGCAAGATAAAAGAGGTTGGGAACCCCTGTTTTAGACCAACGTTTTTGACAAAAGTATGCAGTAAAAACAGTTAAGTGATGTCATTGTCGTGGGTTCTGTCTCTAAAGAAACATCAAGACATTTAGATTCAGTGCCAGTTTGAATCTGATTTCATGTTTTTTAATGCCTGCAGAAACCCTGGACAAAGACAGAAGTGAGACTCATGGCCCTGATGTACAGTATGGTTGCAGTGATAGTTATGGATGGTGTTCTTCTTCTTATGTCACATCTTGTGCCCATTTTTGCTTGTTTCTTTTTTGTATTTTTAAGCAAAATATGTCCAACCCGGGAAACCGGTCACAGCTGATCTATAGCTTTAATACTTTAGTGTTAACTGTGTTGTGGTGAATAGCGTCTAAAACAAAACTGGACAGTCCTTTGAGCAGGTGCCTGTTGGACACACTGACTGCAGCTGAAACTTTTGAATTAACAACAATGATCATGTTTGAAGAGTAGTATAAAACTGGCGCCTGGTAAATTTGAAGAAACTACTAAAATTGTGTTAGAAAGTATCAAGGGTTTTCCTCTTTGTTAGAGGATAACATTAAATCGCTATTTATCATACTGGGTCAAGCTGTACAGTCGTACCATCTCTGTCATAGCCTTGACTGTGGTCCTCAGGCACCCACTCTCAGCCACTGAATGTTTTGCTTGTGTATCAGTATGACGCTCTTAGACGGTATTTATCCCTCTTCTGTGGAAGCATAGACAGACTTGAATGGTATGACTAGCGCAATATCTCGAGTTCATGTCTCCGGGTCCTGTAACGATGGTAAATAAACTTCTCCTGTATAAGACATCCTGACTGCTGCCTATTCTTCATCAATCCTCTCGAACATCATTGTTATTTCTCTAACACTCTTAGTATGAAAATGTAGTATTGTGTGAAAAGTCCTGTGCACGTTACGCCATCTGCTGACCAACAGGAGGAGAGCGCGAGGCATGGCTCCGGCTCTCCGGCCCTGATCTCTGCTCTGCTCATGTGTTTAATGTTGAATGAACCTGACGAGGCGCATCGTGCACGGAGCCTGTGGGAATGTGCTCCACCTCCTTATCCAGTACAGCCCGGCCTTACGCCACTCAACACGGAAACACCAGCCGCAGTGTTCAGTCCGCCAGCTAACGGTGCTCTCCTTTAGACACAAGGCGTTACACTCTTTGACCTGTTATTCCACTTTACCTTTTAGCAAATGTACGAAAAAGCAGACTTGTGGTTTGTGTCCACTAATCATCTGCATATTTAGGAAGCACCGACATTCACTTGAAGACATTGTACTTTTATTTAGCTATGACATGAAGCCATTTTGACTTGAGTAAAGTGATTGTCTACTTTTACATTGTTTGGGACAAAAGCTTCATGTTAAGATTTCAAATATCCTGTACATTTCCTTAAAATAACATTTGTATCTTTTTTACTGCATATTTATAGAGAATACAAATGTTTCCATCATTAATAAGATTGTGAAATTTGCTGAAAAAATCAACACTGCGGCGGCGGACACTGTGACACATTCTACAGCAAACAAAACCACAGAGATCACAGAAGCAGACAGCCACCGACACAAGGTCCCACAAGGTCACACTGAGAGACAGCAGACCAGGACCAGACCAGGACCAGGATCAGGACCAGACCAGGGCCAGGATCAGGATCAGACCAGGACCAGACCAGGGCCAGACCAGGGCCAGACCAGGGCCAGACCAGGGCCAGGAACAGAGCGGAGACACGGCCTTGGCGTTGGGAGCAGTTTGCCCCATGGATCCGGGGGACATTGTGCTCTTAAGTTTATCTAAAAGTGACACATCTCTCACCACAGAATAATCCTTGTTCCCAAAGATTGTTCAAAGCGGCGCTCCTTTGAGGCTTTCCGTGCTCTGAAAAGTGTCCTCTGGTCAAGGCATGAGTGCACCGGAAGTGTAGCAGCACCCAAAGGAGAAGGCAAGTGGAGAAAGCGCGGTTGGTCTAAGGTTTTGGTTGGAGGTGCTGGCTGGTGGGGGGGTTCTACGCCGTCTGTGGGAGGCATGACCCCGTCTGGCTTTGGCACTGCGGTTTCTGCTTCTCCCAGTGGCACATGGCGTTGGTGTAGCCCACGATCACCTTGTCCATCCAGGTCAGCGGCTGCGGGAAGAGCACGGCGCCCTCGAAGAAGCCAAGATGGCCGCCGTGGAGCGTCAGGCGAAGATGACGTTGGGCTTCTTGGCTGGAGGACAAAGGGCAAGGATTAGGAAGAATAGCGAGATGAAGGTTTTAGATTTGGACAGTGCATCCTAATGAGATCTACAAAGCCAGATTAGATTGTTTCCATCTGTAGTCCCTTTGCCGGTGACAGAGATAAAACACAAACACGTGGCCATGGGTCAACACTGAAAGTGTTCACAGCCTGGTTTTCCTTTAGCCGCTGTCTTCACTATGATTTATTATATCTTTTTCATTTGACCATTGTTCATCCAGGAAAGTCCCACCCCTACATAACCTGTGAGTTCACAAACTCGAGACTAGAGCTGGGTAGTGTTAAACAATACCAGGATGGTTTCAGAAAGGTTCTACTGGATAAAGTTTATATCTTCAGATCCATTAACCTCTAACGTCCCGCTTTAATCACAGCTGATTTTCTTCTGTTCAACTTTACCCAAATCTAAAAGCTTCTGGATTGGAGAGCAACAGGGCAACGCCTCATTTGAAACCTAAGGCCTACAAAACTGACTAACTTTGTTGCCACATTTTTGTCATATTTTGTCGTGTTTTTGTCTCTTTTTAGGCCGCTTGTTTGTCATGTTTTCGCCATGTTTTTGCTTTTCTGGCAAGCTTTTGTCACTCTTTTGTTGCTGCTTTGTTGCATTTAATTTGTCACACTTTGTTGGCTTTTTTTGTTGCTTTTACAGCATATTTTTGTCCCTCTTTTGTCCCTTTTTTTTTTTTTTGCATTTTCGTCATGTTTTTGACACTTTTGTTTCATTTCATCCTTGTTTTTGTTGCTATTTTGACACTTCTTTCAAGAAGCTTTGGCTAAAGCCAAACTGGAGAAAGTGTGTTCAGTTCAGGTGGGGGTTAAGAGGTTAAAAGGAAGTGACTTGGTTGTTTCAGCTCAAATAAATGATACAAATTTAAGACAAACAGTTGTTAACGGTATAAATGAACATTATTGATCTGTTTTATGGTTCCGGGTGACAAATATTATAGTAAAGGTATCAAAAAAAGTATTATTCAGGTACCAGGATCGGGATTGCACAGAACCCAGCCCATATCCCGACAATCCTCAGCTATGATTGGCTAAATGCATTTAGCCAATCACACTGTAGTAAATGGTCACTTTTATATAGCAATAAATCTGCAATAAATCCTACCAATCCTCCAGTTCAGTCAGCTCATGTTGAAAGTGTGCAATTTGTTTTCAAATCCAACCATGTGTGAAATGCTCAAACGCTCCAGTCCGTTCATCTTGAGAGTATGATACCTAGTTAGATAGAAAATGGGTCAGTAGACAGATGAAAAGTTAATCTGAGCTGCGGTGTGGCAGAGTAAGCCCGGCTCTCCGTAATTACTTTTATCTGGGTTAGCGCGCAGGCTGCCATTACGACCCGCCACTGCCTATCACACCACAACCTGTCCTGGACTGGCTAAGGCTACGCATCACCCTCACAAACACACAACCTGTCCTGGACTGGCCAAGGCTACGCATCACCCTCACAAACACACAACCTGTCCTGGACTGGCTAAGGCTACGCATCACCCTCACAAACACACAACCTGTCCTGGACTGGCTAAGGCTACGCATCACCCTCACAAACACACAACCTGTCCTGGACTGGCCAAGGCTACGCATCACCCTCACAAACACACAACCTGTCCTGGACTGGCTAAGGCTACGCATCACCCTCACAAACACACAACCTGTCCTGGACTGGCCAAGGCTACGCATCACCCTCACAAACACACAACCTGTCCTGGACTGGCCAAGGCTACACATCACTCACCCCTCCTGCGGACAAATCACACAAACCTGTCCTGGACTGGCCAAGGCTACACATCACCCTCACAAACACACAACCTGTCCTGGACTGGCCAAGGCTACACATCACCCTCACAAACACACAACCTGTCCTGGACTGGCAAGGCTACACATCACCCTCACAAACACACAACCTGTCCTGGACTGGCCAAGGCTACGCATCACCCTCACAAACACACAACCTGTCCTGGACTGGCTAAGGCTACGCATCACCCCACACCAACCTACGCAGCTACACCCTCACAAACACACAACCTGTCCTGGACTGGCTAAGGCTACGCATCACCCTCACAAACACACAACCTGTCCTGGACTGGCTAAGGCTACGCATCACCCTCACAAACACACAACCTGTCCTGGACTGGCTAAGGCTACACATCACCCTCACAAACACACAACCTGTCCTGGACTGGCTAAGGCTACGCATCACCCTCACAAACACACAACCTGTCCTGGACTGGCTAAGGCTACACATCACCCTCACAAACACACAACCTGTCCTGGACTGGCCAAGGCTACGCTACACATCACCCTCACAAACACACAACCTGTCCTGGACTGGCTAAGGCTACACATCACCCTCACAAACACACAACCTGTCCTGGACAGGCTAAGGCTACACATCACCCTCACAAACACACAACCTGTCCTGGACTGGCCAAGGCTACACATCACCCTCACAAACACACAACCTGTCCTGGACTGGCTAAGGCTACACATCACCCTCACAAACACACAACCTGTCCTGGACTGGCCAAGGCTACACATCACCTCACAAACACACAACCTGTCCTGGACTGGCTAAGGCTACACATCACCCTCACAAACACACAACCTGTCCTGGACAGGCTAAGGCTACACATCACCCTCACAAACACACCTTTCACTTCCTCCAAAGCTCCCTCAACTTCTGCCTACTCTTTTTGAGTATCAACAATGTGTGTGTCTTTCCTTTCTGTAACCTGTTGATATGGTGCTCCAACCAACAACAACAAAAATAATAATAATAAGACAAAAATATAGATTGTACATTTACACATGGTCCACCCTCCAGCCCTCTGAAGAGTGACCTGGGCTCCGCTGACAGTGTGGACGAGATTGTGGCTGGACATGTCAAAGAGGTATGTGAGGTGACTGTGAGTGAACACATTTAGTCTTACACAGCATCTGCTGCTCCTGTTTAGGCCTGGGACACACTGGCCACATTTATGCAAGTGTAAAGACCCCGCATTGTGTGAAACAGAATGTTTTAGCTGCGTTTAGAATTAACTTTCTTTGACTTGGATTCAAGAGGCCACACTGACTCTGCGTTGCCACAATTTCGCAAAGTAGAATCACTTCAGTTTTTCAACATATGTGTCAAGCCTTAGGTGCATCTTCCATTCTTTACAAGCGATCGGGGGCTGTGGTAAGCAATTCACTGTATTAGATAAATAATAATCATTCTATGATGGCAAAAACAATGTTCATAAAGCCAGGCATTGCTTTCCTCGCACTGTAACTGAGCTGTTATTTTATATGACAGCGTTAGAGGCCTGGATGTATCAGCTGTTGCCAAACAATTCACCAAAACATCCGGCAAAAATAAATGACAGCAGTCGCTACTAGAAATGAAGTTTGAAGAACTTTGTGGGTGAGAAACACCAAGCTCAGCAGCAGCTGGGGGGACCACTGTTGCATGGGAACCTCTGGGTACTTCACAATTCGATACACGGCTCACGTTATGTGCGATAACTGATACAGCGCACAAAATAACATAATATATCACGATTATAAAGAAACATATGCACTTTTTAACCCTTTTTAACATTGGTACGCTCTACAGAACTACATGTGCCATAGTTTATATGTCTAACATTGGTTTTCATGAACATTGTTCCACTTTCTCTGCATAAATAAGTGAATACCTAACTCAATGAAAATGGGCCCATTGACCCTCTGTGTCAGTGGCACCACTCAATTTACTTTTAAATACTCAAGAAACTAGTCCTGTTTCCAAAGTGAATACATTTATAAAATAAATAAAAACTACTACTAAAAGTCATGTATTTGTGTGACAGTGTTTGGTCCAAATGTTTAGCCTTGAAGTGCTGCCCTCTACTGTTCTGGCTGACTACATGACCATTATTGGCTCTGTTTGACTGCAAAGGAGGTGGACCATTGTAATATCAGATTAAAAAGTAATGATATTGCAAAATGCATATATTGTCACAGCCCTGGTTGCCATGACACCGAGGTTACAGGAGCTCACACACTTAAACCTGAAGACCCTGGCTCCAGAGTATTTTCTAAAGATCCAGAGGATTCCACTTAGGCCTGCCGCGATAATTACTATATCGACTTATCGCTCGATAAGTAAAATGAAGGACGATAACATTTTTAGTGTCGATAAATGCACGTGCTGCGTGTGCTTAAAATAAATACAGAAGAATGAACGCTATCACAGCGCTGACTGAGCGGAGCGTCCAGCCTACCCGTCTCCAAGTGCGTAAAGACAGCACTGAAACACATCAGCCATACGGCTGATGTGATCAGCGCTGCTTTTGGAAAGAGGCGGGGTGTAAACAAAGTGCCGTGCTGATTCCGACACTTTCTGTGAACTTTATCGCGGAGCAAGAGGGACTCGTGTGAAAACACTTGGAGTTCCAGCCAAAAGAAGCATCACGGAGAGAATAACAACATTAATGCGACTGCAGGTTTGTCCAACTGAGAACGAAACGAAACCACCGCCCAGTCAGTGTATCAAAGCTAATCAGAGCTAATGTTAGCGAGAGGAACCCGAGCGCTTTAGCCACTATCCAAATACAAGCGTGATAGTCCTGAGAACATATTACTGGTCCACACTTTTCAAAAGCCAGAGAAACGCTGCAGCAGTTTGACAAACAGTCACTAAGTCCCCCCCCCCCCCCAAAAAAGCTGCTTTACTCCGACAGCCGTGTGTACAGGAGGTGAGATTTGAAAAGAAAAGGAAAAAAACAAAACATATGGCTACTCTATTTTTGCAGTAATACAGTATTATCTGAATCCATACATTTAATATACATTTTATTCTAACCAGGTTTAATTCAACATAGAAATGAGTTTTTGTCGGGGAATATTTAACCAGACTAATGTAGATGAAATATCAATATTGTTATTGGGATATTTTTTAAAGAGGACACTGTATATTGGCTATTTAAAAAAAATGTCATGACAGACCTAGTTCAAACACAGAACCTGGTGAGAGAGTAAGTTATGTTAAAGGTTGAGAAGCACAGATGGATACAGTGTCCTAGAATATATCGACCCTTCTAGTTGGCACTTTGTTTGGTATAAGGTGTTAATATTGAATGCCAAAAGTTCAATACATTTCAATTAAAATAGTTGCTTACAGTTTTCTTTTTATTGCCTACAGTATTTGCTTTATACTCAATATTATCGTTTATCGCGATATTTTCTGAGACGATATATCGTCCTCAAAAAAAATGTATCGTGGCAGGCCTAATTCCACTTCAAAGTGCCTTTAGGACTCACTAAAGTCACATTGTAATAAAGGGACATTTGTAAATGAATAATCTCTAAACACAACCGTCTCTAGGAATACAAATATCTGTGTAATTATGTCATTTATTGTTGTTGCACCATTTCTGTCGGCCAGTAATATGATTGATGAAGTGGTTGACAAACTGTCAGAGCAGCTGACAGGCCCAAAGGCAGTACTGGGGGAAAAGTCACTCTGTGATCATGTGTTACATAATGGGCCACACCTCGTCCTGCACTCCTTTAGCCATAACTAAAACAGGCGTCTACACTTAACGAATAAGACACTGCTCACAAACAAAGCAGACGCACATTAACACGGTTGCCTAGTTACCTGTGAGTACACCAGGGCCTTTGTACACGACCAACACATGCCACATGGGAAGGTTAACCTTGCATAGACTGAGCTGACCAAATATTTGCCTATAATGTGTCTGTGACAGTGAGGATCTTTTAGAAAATGGGACTTCAATGGATCTGGTGGCAATAACACTTGGTATGGTTCTTTTGTTTTTCCTTTTGCATCTTTGCTTGATTACTTGTTTTATTTTTAGTTAATGTAAGGGGGAAAAAGGGGATAAGAAGTATTATATTTGCATGTAATATACACTGCAATCCTAAATAAAAAGAAATGGAAAATTAAAAAAAACGCCTCATCGACCTCCTCTCCGCTTACCTGCCAGCGTGCGAGGGATGTTGAGCAGCGAGTCGTGCACCAGAGGGTCGTCTGCAGAGTTGACCAACAGCAGAGGCACATTGACCTGCAGACAGAGGGCAGACCATCACAAACACACACAGAAACACTCAGGTACAGGAGAGGGGATCGCTCTTACATTGTGGATGTAGTGCACACAGCTCTCCTTCTCATAGTACTCTTTCAGGGAACGGTGGCCATGGAACTTTCTGTTCAGAAAGACACAACGTTAAGCAGGCAAGGCAGAAAACCAACTAATGTGAGGTACAAGCTAAGGTCACAGAGAGAAGACTGAAATATCAAGGATTAAATTAAACAAGAACACAGTTCAACATGTTTGTGGAGGGATATCGTGTGAAGAGAACTTTTCAATTGCCTACATATCAAACCTTTTGACTTTGTTGTATTTCAAAGCTCCTAAAATATGCACTGAAGGATACTGATTGCAGGCAATAGCAGAGCGCACAAACCTCATGATGATGTCGTCGATATGCATGAGTGAGGTTGCTGTGAACAGGCGGCTCAGGTCTGCCTCGATGCTCATCACTGATGCGCCTCCAAACAGACTGTGCCTGGACACAAGCAGCATTACACTACATTATAAACACTCACAATTTTACACCATAAGATCATAGCCTTGTTTTGTACAGCTTACAATCAGGGCATTGCATTGTAAAACTAGTGTAGGATTTGATGTCGATACTAGAGATGCACTCATCCAGCTTCTTTGCTTCCAATACCGATACTGGGGGTTTGAGTATCTGCCGATATCCGATACTAACCAATACCAAGAGACTTTCTTAAACGTGGCTTTCTCTCAGATAAAAAGTGAATGTTCCTCTTTTCTCCAGTGTGAGATCAATAAAGTCTTATCTTGCCAACAAGATGTCACATGTCGGGCGGCACGGTAGTGCAGTGGTTATACCCCGTGCTTCACAGCAAGAAGGTCCCAGGTGGGGCCATTCTCTGGAGTTGATGAAGTGATCTGATCATTGCAACCTTTGCATGACAAATATCCACAGTGGCCAATATTATTTTATTATTTTAGATGATCCAATCATAGTTTCTGTCCCAGCTTTGAATAGTTGGCGTTAGCATTAGCATGCAGCTTGTAGCTGTGATTGAATTCTCCAGGTTCTGAGGTTCAAAATGAGGTGCAGCATGTCCATTAACTGAGATTTAGTTGGTGAAAGTTGTGTTTTTAAAAAGAAATCAGGTATCGGTTCAGTATCAGATAATTATAATTGATACCCGATATCCCAGAATCGGCGGCAATATCAGATACCAGTATCGGATCGGTGCATCTCTAGTCGATACCACAGATTTTCCAGGTATTGTATCAGTGAGAATTCCAACACACTGTATTTTTCTAAAGAAGCTGCCGTTGTTTACGGCATTGTGGCTAATGCTAGTGCTAATCCCTAGAACAGGTAAATAATGGCTGTGGAGACTCTGCAGACACTAAAAACTAAAATCAATCGTAGAGAAAAGATGTATGTTACCCCTTAGATACCTTCACCCAGTATACAGAGTGTAAGAAGAAATAGTGACAAGTGCTCTGGCTTCAGCATCTTTTTCTAGGGCTGGGTTCCTTTAAATGACACCAGTCTGGTAATGTCTGGTATCAGAAGACAGCTTCAGGTACTGCCGGTGTCAAAGAAATTAAAGTATCACAAGCAGGTACGGAAAGAAAATCTTCTATCTTTATATCAAAGTTTTGATGCTGGTCCAGGGAGAGCTTTAAAAGGAAGTGACTTGGTAAATGATTCCCCCCCCCCCCCCCCGTTCTTTTTCTTTGCTCAATATTTGCCCCATTTTCCCCCATTTTTTACCCAATTTATCTTTATTTTTGCCACAATTGATCAAAATTTTGCCCCAAATTATTCCCCATTTTTCACACATTTTTTGACATCGCAGATGAACCTGATAACGTAAATGTGCAGATAACCCACACATTATTGTTCCGTTTTCTGGTTCTCAACAACAAATATTTTAGTATAGGATATGGGAAAAAAGTATTGTTCCGGTATCAGTATTGAAAATGAAGTATTGTTAAAGTTCAGGTATCGGAAAAAAAATATGACAGTACCCAGTCCCATCTTTTACAGGCTCTCGTTTCTATTCACACGTGGTATCGGACTGGTACTCTGGAACAGCAGCTAACCTGAGCCCAAGTAATAGTACTGGAAAAAGTGGATATGGAACTGCAACCATATTTGTTTAAAAAGCTGAGGTTTCAATTGGTTTGATGTTGCAAAACTGTAGATGTTTTTCTGTCGGCTCAGGTACAGCAGCTGATTGAGAAGGCAGTCTCCATGTTAAAGGTTATTCAATGATTCTCCTCTCAGTTAGCTGCATCATAGGTTCTATGTAAGGATTAAACAACGAGGAGCCGTTGAGGAGGAACACCTCGACTCCGCGTCGTGCATTATAACCGTCTAATGCACGGCTCAGAGTTGTTTAATCCGCTTATACCATGGTCCCACAAACGTAACATTTTATAACAAATGTTTTCATTTACTAAACTCACTAAATATACCAAACTACAGGGACTATTTTATGTGGGCTTTTAAGCAGCCACTCTCTGAAGGCTCGTCTCAGAGCGAGCCATTCTCTCGCTGCTGCGAGAATCTCCGTCAGGCTCAAGGAAACAACATAACCACATCGCATCGCCAGACTCACAACACAACAGGACTAAACTGCACTTTTCCGTGGAAGTAAACACCGATATGTGGCGCTCCTGGGCAGGAGTTATTTCACTTTTACGCTGTTTAACCTAAAGCTAGTTAGCTAGCTAGCAACATGTAGCTCAACAAGCTCGACTGTTTATGGAAACAGCTGCAGTGGAGTCGCTTACACCTTGGCCCCACAAACTGAAACTTTTATATGTGACTTTACTAATCCAGCCAAATATGCTTAAGTGCAGGGATCATTTTATGTACGTCTGAAAATAATGAATAGTGCCTTAACCGTTTTCAACATAAATGGAAAGCTCATATTTTATTAACAGAAGCCTAACCTAGCTGCTTGCTCTCCTCTACTTCCCATTCATCAAAAGTTTTGTTTTGGCCAAAACGTTGAAATTAACCACAACATCCATCTCATTGGTTCATGTCAGTCACTAATTAAGCGTTTGTCTGATTCAGCTGTGTTATGCGTTGCTATGGCGATGCCCGCAGCGGAGTGATATCCCAGTGATTTAACCACCGGACTACGTGTGCGGTTATACGAAAATAATGCACGCTTGTCAGCACCCACCAGCCAATCAGAATCCAGTATTCACCCAGGCCATGGTATATTTATGTTTAGATTTCATGCTTTCGTAACAGTCGCTCACTTTCTCCTGATATTTCATGTCACTTACTGATAGTACATGTTATTTGCGGTTTTGAAAATGTTCTACTTCAACGACTGTATGAAAGTGCGACCTACATGTGAACATTCTGGACCGAACTGCGTCTGACATGACACGGGAAAGCTTTTAACACATGTATCCCATTGTGCGCCCAGACCTGTGTGACAGTATGATCTTCTTCATGTTGTCGGCCATGAGAAAGTTATAGAAGCGTCTGAAGTGGTCCCACTGAAGGAAGGTCTCCTGAGCCCTGTTGGAACACAGACACTCAGGGGTTAGAGCGGTCAGCAGCCACAGCAGCAGAGACAGGGTCGTGTTTCTAATCCATCACTGTCAAATTTCAACCACTCCCAGATGCCGTGATCCAAAAACTAAAAATGTCACAGTTTGAACAGAAAAAAACAGTTCCTCCAGCTTTAAGATTTAAATGGTAATTATAGTCAAAACTTCTTTTAATCATGTCCCACAGCCTTACAAGTACAAGTAACGACAATTAGCTTGCGTTGCGTTCACGTGACATCACAACATTCTAAAGAGCCTTTAGTTTAAAATTGAGGTGGAGCAGCTGAACATTCCACGGTGGTAACTATGGTAACTGTCAACATAGTTTGTTGCTCATTTCTCTGTAATTCATGGGCCATTTCACATGAAACAAAAAACTGTCCCAAAGTTCAAAGTCCTCTCCTCCAGCTCATATGAACTATGGTTTATTTATTTCCTCATAAAGGCGTCTGAAAGTGGAGACAATATTCAGAAACATGAGCGTGATGTTGGTCAGTAGAATAAGAGTAATGTTTGTGAATCCAATCACTGTCAAATAATGACCGGGAAATTTTATTCAGGAACCGTTTCTCTCTTATTGCTGGGTTGCAGGTGACATCACAGCGTTCTAAAGGCCTATAATATTATTTAGAGGTAAAATTTTGTTTTTGAGGAGATTTTTGGTCTTGTACAGAGAGATCATGGAGTGATCAGTGACTGATATTAATGATCATTTTGTAATTCATACATTTTCTTTTTAGATACGACTTGTGAAAGTGTAATGCTGTTAATAGGAAAAACTGGCTCCTCCCCCACTGGGTCCTGTGACATCATCACATTCTAGAACCTGCAACCCAGCAATAGAGTTGAACTGGCACCTGCTCCAACTGAAATAGAATTGTAGAACATTAACTATTGCTAAATATTGTTAATAATATGCTGCAGACGCCAAACACCTGTTTTTCCACTAAAGTCTGCTAATACAATGTACTACATGTACTATTTATATGTACAAGTAAATAAAAGTATATGAGAGGTTTATTTTATAGTCTTGGCTGTGTTCAGGAACCATATTACCACAGAAAAAGGTTTGTGTTTACTGTGACATGATAAAACTTAATACACATTTTAGATTGACTGGTTCAAATGACATTCAAACCAAGCCGTACCTGGACTTTCTCTGTGAAACAATGACAAAGGCTTTCCTAATGTGATAGTGTATTGGTTTGTTGCTCCAGGTTATGGTAGAGGCTTTTCAAGGAACCGCTCGCTTTGTTTATTTGGAGAACTGAAAAGAATGGTGGCTGTTACTTTAAACTACTTCAAAATCGAAAACTTCAAAAGTATTCGGGACGCAATGAAGTTTCTCATAATATTTACAGTTGGCCATTGATAAACATGAATGAGACTTTCATATGTAACCTGCAATTATTGTTTTCAGATCATGTAGAGCCAGTTCTTTCTGGATAAGCTGGTGACTCATCCAATACAATGTTATTTCTACAGCACGTTTCATCACGAGGATGTGCTCACTCGTTCTTGATGCCATTCGTCTGGATAAAGCTCCTCATTCAGTTTTTCAAGGGGACATATTGCATATCCTGTAAAATCAACTGTTTGGAGTTTTTTGAACTCGTTACAATGTTGCTCTCAGATCTGGAGTAGAATTTTGCTTCAATCACGCAATTCTGACTAATCCTGTTCACTTAGTCTTCGGTCGTCTTTTCTTCAACTGCTGAAGCGCTCCCATTTGTACTTCCTAGATTATGTTGCGTATTAGATAAAGCCCAGAAACCATTGCCACTGTGCACTCGAATTGTGTTAATTGATTTATTGATTGCACCATTGATTTGTTAGCATGCCACTGAGTAACAATGGAGGCTCATAATTTATTGTCTGCCAGCAGAGGGGTCTCTAACCAAAATGCAAAGCAACACAGCCCTTTGTGGTGCAGCAGTCATTGTCATTAGTGTCTAATTAGAGCTGCTGATCATGCAGCTTAGAAATCCATCCATTTTGATTGTTGCTCATAAACGTAGTTGGGCCTTACCGGAGTGCGCTGTAGCCCTGGCACACACTGACACAGCACAGCACCCTCTCCTGGTTGGTGCGGTTCTCTCCCAGGAATTTGCAGACGATGTTCCCGCCAAGACTGAAGCCCACCACGACGAGCTTAGTGTGAGGGTAGGCCCGCTTTATGTACCCGACCATGGCCGAGTATTCCCACGTGCAGCCTGCGAGGGGAACAGACAAGCCTCCGTTACACAGTCTGCTCCGCTCAGCACAACCGCCACAAGGTGCCTTCTATTAGGGAGATACTGTAAACTGATACATATAAAGAAGAAGAACAACAGCAGCTGTTGGTGAGGTCACTTCCCCTTTCCCTGGGTAAGGACGGTGGAATTGGGCAAATGCTGCTGAAGCTCTACTTCACTAACTGCATAGAGATCTAACTGCTGACCCCATGAAAGGTTAACGATTAGCTGCTAGTGTTAGTGCTTAGAGGCTATAATTTAACAGTTTCAGAATCAGCCTGACACTAACGTGACGTGAACAGACTGAGCTCTGATTGGTCAGAGGAGAGAGGACCGCCCTCACTGAAGCAGACTGAGGCTCTGATTGGTCAGAGGAGAGAGGACCCTCACTAAAACAACCAGGTCATACCAGATTTAATATTTTTACATCATATGCTGCTAAAAAAGGTGATTTTGCCGATGTTAGCATTAGCCCAACTTTAGCTGCTGTTAGCATAATCTATATGTAGCCTAGTTTCATAGTTGTCTTTTAGCTGTTTCTTTCCTCTAGTATTTGCCTTGGCAGTTGGCACCTCTGAATAATTCCATTAACTCTACCAAAAGGCATTATTTGTCCACGTTGTGGCTCATACAACTTTTCATCGCCGTTCTGTTGTCCTTCAGTAATGTGTAATCTAGCTTGCGTATCCGCCCCCAACCACAGCAGTCCATTTGGAAATGCTACACGTGAAAAACAAAACTGTCGTGTATGGCAACCAAACAGCGTACCACAAGGAAAGACGGCAATGGCTTTCTTCTGAAAGACCGCACAATTAATGCAATATCTACAAAGTACCTGCAGTCACACACACAAAAAGCAGATATATTATAATATTAATATATTAATATTTTGAGCACATATTCAACAAAAATGTCCACAAATCTTGAAAAATAGCAATAGTATTTGTAAGTAATTTACTACGGATTTTTCCACAAAGAACATTCTTCACAAAATGAGTCGAGGAAAGATATTTACGTAGATGTAACTCTAACCCTTATTGTGGGGGGAAGAGTGATTCTCTAGTGTCCTGTACTTTAAAGACCTCTTTTGAACAGAGGGAACTGAAACGTCTCTCCTGCCTAATGCTAACGGGCGGACAGCAGCTGTGTACCGTAGGTGAACATGCGTGGGGAGGTGAGCTCAATGTTGGGGAGCGCCCCCAGGTGGTTGAGCACTGCGCAGCGGTAGCCCTCTTTCTGCGAGTGGTCCACAAACGTGCGGATGTAATGCTTCTCACTGTGGTTTCCTATGCCGGGGCAGATCACCATGGTGATGTCCTCTGGTGAAGCAAAGGAAAAGGAAGTTACTCAAGTTAGGAGCAAACACAATCGGCACGTTAACATCAGCACTAGACTACTGCCTGACTGTAAGTAGAAATCCTTAACACAATCATCATTTTACACAGTTTAATCAGGTTGTTACCAAGCTGTGGTCTGTACATGGATTAAGGAAGAACATTACAGAAACAAACTAATGACCACTTTGAATCCACAATATGGAAATGATATGTGATCCAAATAAATATGATTCAACTTTTGATTGTTTGGTTCTGTCCTTTTCCAAGCACAAATGTTTCAAATGTGAAGTGCACGCTCGAATTTAGATATTTGGTGTGTGCTGCATTCACAGACAGGGTTATCAAGGGCAAAGCCTGCCTCAGAGGGGACCGGACTCTCAAAGGTTTAGAAACCTTTGGTAAAGCAAACCATGGGAGGATTTGAAGTTCGCATGAGGCAAGAGAGTCAGCAGCAGTATTACGGTAATTAGGCTTGGAGCGTGCGCCTAGATATGTTTAACTTAATAAGATCATGTGTGTTTATGCCATAATGACCTGGATGCACCGGTGTGTGTAAGAGAGCAGCTGAGGACAGGCAGCTTTTAAAAAGACAACAGAAGAGGACCATTAGGCAGCAATGAATACAAGGCAGACGCCAAGAAATGTTTCAGCAGCTACAGGCAGACATGTTAGGGTTGGTTCATTTTGAACATTAAGAATCTAATTGAAGTTTTCTCATGTTTCAATGAGAAACATTAGCCTGTTCCTATACTGAAAACAAATGTCTTTAAAGTGTGATCTATCCGTACCAAAACAAACATGGCTGCTTAAAAACTGACAGGGGGGGCTGGTATCAATGGGCTAGGTGGGCTAAGCCCCTCCTGTCATTTTTTTGACGAGAGAAAGAAGAATAAATAAGTTGTATTTTTCATTTATTATAGTTAATTTTATATCCTAACTAATCGCCTAATGTCATTACTGTGTTTAATCATTGTAGTTTTATACATCTGATCACGATTTTTACCACAAGAACAAAGAAAAAAAAGAGCTAGTTCTGATTAGTCCTGAGAACGCACATGAATGTGACAGTGATCGACAGATGGCAGTGCTGCAGGTCCCGCCTCCAGCACATACACACACATACACTCGGCTCTGGGACTGAGCTGGATTTAGCCCTGGACCCAATCACAGAGCATGCACACCACGCAGAAGACTCCTCATTGGTTACTTTCACTCGCATGGCGCACGCGGTCTCTGTAAACATTATGAAGAACTAGCTAATAATACCGGCGGATTACTCGGATATTCTTCATTTTTTGGACGACTCCTCGCAACGGGACTTTTCGCTGGCAACACAAGATGAAATGTGGAAGCTGCTGTGCGTTTATGTACATAAGGATGACGTGATGCCGTTAACTTTAGCAGGACATAAACAACTCCTTTATGCTCTCATGTCATTTGGGTGATAGCATTGTTAGGTAATCTGCTGGTTCGTGGTCTGCTGTTTAAATTATGTTTGGAGCTGTTTGGCTGCCTTAATGATGGTCTGATGCTCTGGGAATAAGCATTGTGTGTAATGCTTGTTCTGTGGGTAAATTTGCTGATATGTGGTTACATGCTTCTTTTTAGTCTGAGTAGTGGTGCTAAATGCATTTAGTAGATCTGATAGTAAAAATAAAAAATAAATGGGTTAAGTACTCAATACTGTTTATCAGAGGAGAGAGATAGCTTGGTTACACACCAAACAGGAAGCCTTAATAATGAGCTCATCAAAAGTCTAAAGTACACCAGTTGGCACAAAGTGAAGTGTAGTCCAGTTCTGAGCATCTCCCTGGTGTCTGTAAGTGCATACCTCCAGTCTGGTGGTCGCCCAGCGGCTCGAACAGATCGAAGGTGGCGGTGGCTCCGTCCATCATGGGCAGGTACTTCCTGACTCCACAGGGGTGAGGAGCGCTCACCCTGCCCAGCTTCCCATAGAGCGCAGTCTGCAGGTGGCCGCTCTTCCCCCACAGCAGAGGGGGGATGTACCTGAGGGCACAGGAGGCATGGATACATTCAGTCAGTGCTCAAAATGTTAGCCTATTTGAGCCAAATAAAGAAGTACAAATTGATTCTTGTGGGAGCTGTGGTTTTTAACTGGAGGCAGAGAGCAAATACACACAAGCACAAAGCACTTGTTCCAATGGGCATTGAATGTGAGTGAGATGGGACTCCAAACTCCAACCTGGGGCCACCTCTGCAGAGGGGTCTGGAGCAGTTTGTCTGGGAGAATCCCCACTCGAGTAAATACAACAAGCCTTAAAACAGTCATAAATAGGAATTTGTCATATTTAACCAAGCACTGACCCATTTGACATCAGCGTTGTATTTCATGAGAATAATAGTTCATGTTGAGCTCAAATGTTTAGTAAAAAAAAAAGCTGATGTGTTGGAAATAGCATGTAAAAGTTCAGTCCAATATTGAGGAGGAGTTCAAATGTCGAACAGTGAGGCAGAGATGAAATGAATATAAAGTGAGTGATAAACACAAAGTCGTTTCCTTCAGCTGTAGCTTGGTCACTCCGACAGCAGTCTCGATCTCTTTATTCTAACAGACTCTAAAACACAAACCAAACCAATCTGCCCTCCACTGACCCGCGCTCTTCTGCTGTCTTTGAGGAGGATGTTCAATGAACCATTTCACATTCCTAACCTTGAGCTTGTTCAGCTCTTACATACTATGAAGCCATACAGCTTCATTTGAGGCGTAGTGTGTGTATCCTGAAGTGTGCACTGGGTTAGTTCCACACGGTTTACTTTGGTAAAAGTGCTGGATCAGAGACACCACAGGAATACATTTGCATCACATTATCTTCCCTCATTTCATCAACTGTAAAGATGAGGAGTGGAGGACAGCCGAAATATGAATCCATATCCAAATGCAGATGAATATTTGGCTCGGTCAGTGCGTTTGCTTGGCCCATGTCTGACCCCTCACGGAGAGGAGCGGGACACAGCCTAGTAGAATCCATGCCAACTCAGTATTCTTCACAATTATATACGGCACACATTTTACACCAGTAACACACATGGCTGTTACTGGTGTGAAATGTGTCAGCTCAAGGTGCATATCTGGTGGCAGGGTTGCCATTTGTGTTGTGGAAATCATGGCATTTTTAATGCCTTGGACTTTGTCATAAAAAAATATTGCAAACTCATTACACTTAGATGTAGAGATTAGTTCTAAGGGCAGTGAAACTGGAGGGTTAGTTAATCTGTTTACTGTGGAAAACAGAACACGAGAATTGTTTCTCCAGTTTGAGATGATTTTAGAGAAATACTTCTGTTTCTCCACGCAAAATCTGGTTGAACTCACAAAGCACTTCTTTGTATATCTCAAAATGAACCTGGAGCTTTGACTTTGACTTGCGCCATTTCCGTTTGGCTTTTCGGCACTCCCTTTTCTGTGCCCTGACTAGGGATGTCAAGATTAACCGGTTTTACGATTACCACGATTATAAAAGGACGCGGTAGGTTATCCGTAAGAATTTCAGAAGCCACGGTTTACCGCGGAAATTTTTTCACGCTGACGCACGAGCCGCTGCACGCCATAAACAGCGCGTAAACTCATCGGTAGTTAAGCAAGGCAGAAGGACGCTCTCCTCCAGTGTTGTATCCACCCAAAAACGATTGAAGTCAGCAGAGTGGGACCTCTTTAGGATCCAAAAGATGACAAAGACGTTGTTGTTGTCGATGGACATTCGTTATGCAAACCATGTCGTCAGAAAGTTGCAGCAAAAGGCGCTGATATCGGCTACGTCGAATATAAACAACATCTTGGAGATAATCCTTCGCTGTAAATGTCCAGGTCAAGGTAATGAACTGCATAATTCCAAAAAAGGTGTCCAAATGTTCGGAAATAGCCGCCACAACTGGCTCAGGATGTAAACAAAAACTAACGCGCTCTGCTCTGCTTCAGCGATGCGTAGGAAAGGAAAGTGAAACCGCGCACATGTGGAAATCAGCTGTTCAAAAGAGTCTCCTTAGTCATTTTGTAAACACGTTTCATTCTCTGTTCATCAAAACATCTGACAAATAATTAAGCAACAGCATAACTTTTGAGAACAGGAAACCTAGTCTAGCTTGTGGCCTAATAATGTATAGTAAAATAATTATGATAATTATGGTCATTATAAAGAAGTAAAGTCGACATTGTTTTATATTATTCAATGTAGGCCTTTTTATTTTATTGCAAAACAATCTTAAAGCATTTTTTCATTTTTAGAAATGGTGAATGTTTACAAGTTTACAAGTATTAAAAAGCTTTTTAAAGACAAAACCTAAAAATATCAGTTCTTTCCTTTCATTCGGTCGATAATCGTGAATAGTCGTCAAATCGCAATATTTTCTCACACAATAATCGTGACTCAAAAAATTGAAATCGTGACACCCCTAGCCCTGACCGAATCTTCACTTCTCCAAGGTGCCTTTTGCCTATTGTTAACCATTTTAACCTTGACAGGAGCAATAGTATCCAAAACATTTAAGACGCTTGATGTGTAAGAGTCCAACAGATTATCAACATTAGAACATGGGGGATTTTCAAATCTGATCATTTCCATAAACTGTGTTGCTGTATCATTTATGTGTCTTCTTTGAATAACTCCAGGCCCAACCACTGGTTTGGGTGCAACAGACAGGTCAAAGAAGACACAAAAATGATCAGACAAAGCAACATCAACAACATTCACATTTGATATATTAATACCTTTTGTAATAATTAGATCTAGAGTGTGACCCTTGTTGTGGGTTGCGTCTCTCACGTGCTGAGTTAAGCCAAACATTTCAAGAACAGCATTAAGTTCTTTTGCATGCCTGTCATTGGTCACATCCACATGCACATTAAAATCACCTGAAATTACTAAACAATCAAACTCAGTGCATATAAATGAAAGTAATTCAGTAAAATCTTCAATAAAACAATTCTGTGGTGGTTTGTAAATAGTCATATAAAGTATGGAAGATTGTTTTATCTCCATTTTGAAAGACACATACTTAAACGATGGAAAAACCCCAAATGACAATTTGTGGATGACCATATTGTCCCTGAATATGGCACAAACACCCCCACCCCTTTGGTTTTGGCGTGTTTGACACAAAATTAAAATTTGATGGACTACACTCAATCAAAACTGCGTTACCAGTGTTTTTGTCAAGCCATGTTTCAGTTAAAAACATAAAATCTAGATTATAAGGAGGAAATAAAACTATAAAAAGGACTTGTTTTTTAACAATCTGACATTGAGCACAGCATGTTTGAGATGTATCTGTGTTTGAGTGGATGGAATCTTTTTGCAAGGGATATGGATTATGCTGCGTCCACACCAAACGCAGCCGACGCCTTGAAAGCGTCAGATTTACATTTAAAATACATGGAGGACGCAACTCGGGGAGCGTCAAGAGGGCCCGCAGCACGGCACGCTCGTCCTGTGCGGCGCGTTTTGAAGATTTTCGCGCGTGGAAAGCTTTTGATGCGCCTCCAGGCAGTTGGGAAATGTTGAACTTTTTTGAGAAATTCGTGAGCGTACACCAATCAGGAGCTTTCTCCAACAGTGACGTACGTTGTAGCTGAGCCACCATCTGGGGCAGATCCTATGCCGGCCCACAGATGTAAACAAGTCATGGAGGTGTTGTGAACCAGAGCTACAGCAGCTCTGGGACTTTTACAAAGACAGGCATCAGTGTTTCTTTGACCTAAACACCCAGGATTAAAAGTGGCGACAAGAAAACGTATTTCAATGGCTGAATCTGCGCTGGGAATGTGTTTTGATGCCCTGATAGCATTACCACCGGAGAAAGCTAATGCTACAAACAATCTCCGGTCATCATGTGAAAATGAGAAATATGCACGAATAAAGTCAATAAAACCACCATCGACGTAAAGAACCGTTTACCAATGATCACACACTGAGCTGGGCTGGCTGATTTTGTAGTTTATTGCCCACATCATCTACAATTCGCTCCGGGAGAAAACCATAGCTTCTTAGCTCAGGTGGCTCGCATCGAGCTCCGGTTTTCTCCCCCGTGAAAACAACTATTATATACTAACAACATCAGTGAAGCCATAACTACATAAAGCAGCCTTTATTATGATCCGGGCTTGACGCATTTGTGGTTTATTGCAGACTTTTCATCAACAATGAGCTGTAGGCGATTGTAACGTGCTAACGGGGGCTAACCTAGCCTAGCCACTTGCTACCGGCACAAAATTAGCTGGATTTAGGCTAAAATACTGGGGAGATTTCGCGTAGACCATGGGGATATAGTTAAAGATCCATAGGACATGGTAGTAGCAAAGAGGGAGACTAGTTTGTCCTAAACAGCAGGCATTCCTCAGGCAAGGGGTACTTCCAAGATGGCTGCAGACACACTCTGAGCTGACGCGTGGCCAGAGCGCCTTGATGCTTGGTGACATTTGTGACAAGCGTCTGACTTCAGTAAGCACAAGGGTCCAACTACTGGCTTTAGGCGCGTTTTTTACGTCCGAAAATTTCCTTTAAACATATCGTCGTGTTGCCAGAAAAGATTAAAGTTCTCTATGAAATACAGTCCTCTTCACTCACAGACATTGGACAGCCATGTATTCAACTGAAGCAGCCGGGAGAATTTGTTTATTCTCCCGTCTACGTTTGGGATAGGGTCCACTGATGAAAATTGGTATTGCCTCTTTATCCAGACAATCAAGTCTCTCAGAAAGTTTACTAAACTTTTCTTTCAGGGCTTCAGACTCTCTACTTCTTATGTCAACAGCACCGACATGTAGAACAAGTTTATTAATCCCAGGGTTATTTGTAATTTCCTTGTTTAGAACGTCTGTGATGTCAGAAACCGTGGCTGCTCGTAATAATTCTCTCCATGTTAGATATGGCTCCGTCTCCAAGCACAAGGATCTCTGGCCTTGACACTTAGTAGTAAGTAGTAAGTACATTTCTTATCGATACATCCGACAGCTTTCACAAGGAGATGTTTGCGTTACTCCCTCAGCTATGTTGACAAGATTGTAATCGCTGGTTCGTCAGATGAGTTGTAAAAAAGGCATAAAAAATTTAAAACTCTTGGTTCATTTTAAAGAAGAAAATAAAATCATATCCAAGACATGTGCCAAAAAATAGAATGATTAAAAAGTGAATAAAGAGGCAAGCAGCAGCAGCAAGCAGAGATACGTCTACAGAGAAACAAGTGAGTTAAACACAACTAAACCTCAGTCAATATGAATTCAATCGCTGCAATTGTATTTTTGATTAACAGTATGCTATTCCTAATCGGCCACTACTGGGAAAAATCCCAGAAATAAATATCGGTCAAAAATATCAGCATATCAGCCAATTAAAAAAAAAAGAAAAAAAGAATCGGCATCTGCCTTAGAAAAACAATATCCTGACCTCTAGTTGTCAAAAGACTGACTAATGAATATTCAAAATAAGTCAACTAGATACTCAGGTATCAATACTTTATATGGCTATGAATATTGCAGCAGATACAAGTACACATGCTGCCAAACATTAGGCCTCATCAAAATGAACGAAATGAGATTGTTCATGCAGACTTAAAGGAACACTTTCATTTTGAGGTAAACATTTATTTATATTTTTCATACACTGAAATAAATACAATAGAGATGGTAAAAAACTACCACCCATGTATCCAAAGTGTTTTTTTCCCTGGTAGTGAGTTGAAAATATTGAGTCCAAAAGAGTGTGAATTTGTCTTCTAACACATATGTTTACATTACTGGTTACACAAGTGCGTTGCTCGACCCGCCCTCGTCTTTCCAACAGCCTTTAACAAACACAACCTTTAGGAAACACTTTCTTACATAAGACAGGTGTCCGGCAAACGGAGTCCGCTTCCATTTGCAGATAATGTAATCCAGTCTGAGTGCAGTGGCTCCTCTGGAGTAGACTTAATCTAGGACCACAACAGATAATGATGCAGTATTCTGAGCTTATCAACTATCTAACTGCAATTTTCAAACAACTATTACAATTACAAGTATGTGTTAAAACGAAGATTCAGTTCCCTGAGCACTTTTTGAACGTATCACGCACACGAGGCTAACAACATTCTTTTGTTGACCTCAGCATTGATACTTTATTCTACTTCACTTTCACTTGGCAATGGCATATGAAAATTATTTATTATGTTTTTATGGATGGAGCCTTTTACGCTCCAACAGTTGCTCAGTTGTAATACTTGAGTGTGAGCATATTGATAAAAACACGGTGATGACAGTGGACACATCACCGGGAGTTGTCTCTCAAAGTCCACATTACTGTAATGGACTATACCATACCACATGAAGAAAGCAAATAACGGCTTCCTGTCCACAGATACCTGCACTTTGCTCTGTTGACACAGGTGCATAACATGCTTCCTCTTTCTACTTCATCACAGATACAAAAGCCTACACTTTACTCTGATGATTTTAGATATAGTGACTTCATCATCCTCACACAGGTTTACTCTGAAACGTAAAAGATTTGATGTGAGGTAGACTGGCGCAGAGAGGCCCCTTAAAATGAAGCTTTAGCTCATGGTGCACTCGAGAAGACGTCCAATTCAAGCCCACATTTCCTGCGAATGTCAATGTCCCGTCATGTGATAAGCGCTCTCCTCTGTGAAAACACTCCACTCGCCTCTGCTCGCCTTGCCGTGTGGCCCCAAAGCTGCGGGAGCCTGTTCCCGGCCTCGGCAGAGTGTCGCCTCGTGCCGTTGTTCCCGCTGTGTGCAAATCGATCTGTTATTATGCAACTTCTCCGGGTGTCGCCGGGTCATGTGAAGTCTCGGCAACAAAGTCACAACACGACACCGACACGAAGGGAGAGGACGACAACATCCGCCGGCTCTTAATCCATCGTAACAAACACCGGTGCGCACGTAAAGGATGGACACTTTAGGCCATCTAATCTGAGGAGACGGAACCAGCTCCAACCAGGAACATCATGCAAGTCAGACTTTTTAGAGCCCTTACTCATGGGCTTTTACTCGTGTCATACTGACTTGTCAAAAACAGACCTATAGTGGTATTTTCTTGATTTTTTAGGTTCTGCTTCTACAGAACATGTTGTTTTGTTGCGCAATAGATAAAATCCAGAGGAGACCTTCAAATGTTCATAGCCCATAAGCCTCACTGACCCGTTCTGAGCAGTTCTGCACTCAAACGGGGATAGTAACAATTAACTGGTTAACCATGAACATCTGTACTAATTACATAACCCATTAAGAGTCCTTTGCCTGGTTAAGTGCTTCATTCTTAAGTCTACTCTGCTACATAATGTGATTTTAGCTTAAGTTTGGCGACACGTTTCCTTTTCTAATCAGCGGACACTGACACACTGCTCACACATCAGAGCACACTGTCCTTCCACTGCCGAGGCCCAAAGCTACAGGCAGATCCATTAACATAGTGCTGGATTAGGCTGATGATGATGACCGCTTAGCGTACAGTGACGTGGCGACGGGATGTAATATGTCCCACACGTGAACAGGAGACGATCGAGAAACAAAACAACCTTTACACACTAAGAGCGGGATCATCGTGGCTCCGTCTGGTTCCGTACAGCAGTGAGTGAGGTCGGGGTAAACGCTGTATTTAGTGGATCTGTCCTTAAAGGAGAATATTTACAAAAGCATAAAGCTAATGAAGAAATGGCTTGCATCGTCTTTGTCACAGTGATCCAACACTCACGTGAACACTTTATGTCCCCAATCGAAGGCGCACATGATCTAAAGAGAGAAAAGTGGCTCGAGGTGCTTGAAGAAGGACAGGCCCGACATCTGGACTGTTGTTTTGAGCAGCCCAGCATCAGAGCACTCCGACAGTGAAATGAGGAGTGGTTTGTGCGTCGATCACAACCAGACAACCCTTTAGCCAGCCACATACTGTAGGCCAGCGGGTCACGAGGCCTTGAGTGGGGGTCCCCAGATGATTTCAAGATGAAATAAAAAGAAAAATGCTACTCCTTTTAGTATATTGTTGAGAGTAAAACGGCATATAAATTTATGAAATCCATTCAAATACTGAAAACAAACGGTTTAAATACATATAAACTTGATTTTAAAATGTTTTTTTCTGCCCTAAAGCGGCATAAGAGGCAATAACTTTATGCAATGGGGTCCCTGTTTACGTGTCAATTTTTGGGGTCCCAGCCAAAAAAGTTTGGGAACACAGGCTGTAGGTGATAATACACTTTAGCAAAGGGTTCAGTTTTAATGCGGGGATTAACCTATGAGGACCAAAACAGCCTAAATAATAAATCAATGAATAAATAAATAAATATATTGGCGAATAATTATTAAAATATCACTGCAAACGCTGAACTCAAAATATATTTTTTAACAACATGCTATTTTTGGGTTAACATTAACAAATAATTATTTTTTTGCTGCCTAAATGCTGAAGTAAAAATATATAAAATAGTTACTAAACGTCTGGATGTTTACACCAAGTGAAGCAAATTTGTCCCGGAGTGAAGAGAGGATTCAAATCTCCAGGACACACAAGTCGCTCTTACAGTAAAAAGTCACAAAACACTGGCTAACATGCAAATCCTGCACATCGTCCTGCCTTAGACAAAACATCAGAGAAGCAAAAAGGTACCGCGTGGTGTTTAACTGATGCTAATGCTAATTTGACTTTATTTATTTTATATATATCCAAAAGGAACCTTTACATTATTGAATTTGACACCAAGGTCCAGTATTAAGCTTTTCTTTTCAGGTTTTACTGGGCCCGTATCTAAAATGTCTCATTTGAACTGCTTGCCGGCCATCTCTTTATTTTTCAGCTGTAAATCTTTCCAACGTCCACCTCTCTCTAAGACTGCACCATTTTGATAAAAATAGTTGCTATAGTAGTTAATTTTAATATTTTGTATAGTCTATGTTTTATTTTTCATCCAACTGAGCTGCATATAAACTTCAGCTTCATCAGCAACAAGATAGACATCTGCGAGAGACAAAGAAGCATTTTAAGGAGTTATCAGTAGTTTTAATTATTCTCTAATAAACGTGGCGCCTTAACATTCTTTCTCACAAACGCTGCTAGTTTGATGAAAATCTGCCTCAAATTTACATCAAAAACTGTAAAGATCTTACATTTAGACACAGTTTAATACAATGCTACGTGCGTACACAGAGGCGATCGGCTTTTTTTTGTTTAAACCTCAACCTACTCCGCGAACAGATGATGATTCCGTGACACAACCATTCCTGCAGGTGGTGAAAATACTTTGCATTTCGGACAGAGCGAGACGCACGTGGAGTTTGTTTTCCGTGACTGCAGCGCAGACAAACAGGATTCTCCTGCAGATAGTCGTGAGGTCGTGAGGCTTGATCATTCATGTCTATCGCAGCGCAAGGCAGGGGAAAAAACTAAAAACTCTGAGCCTTGAGGTTTGGTTATCGCAGGAGCTAAAAGCTCAACTCCGATTTGACACAGGTTCATCGTGCAGCCCTACCTCTCTCCTCCTCAGTCACCCAGGACACAAGCACAATCCCAAACTCTACTAGATACTCCGGGCCAATAGGGCTGGAAAGTCTCGTACCAGAAGCACTTCCGGTTCTTCGCTCGGATACAAACAAACAAACAGCTGTTCGAGGAGGCGGCTGAATTGAATAGTGCAAAATGCTTTCATGACATAGCGAGTGATTAGCCTTAGCATTTCAACACAAAATTCCAATCAACGCCAGCTGGAGACGACCAACACCAGCACATTAAGGCACGTAGGTCCGTTGTTGATAAAATAGTTCACAGAGGCAATTTATACCAAAGACTTGAGTTTATTTTACTTTTTCTTTTAGTTAAAACCTCTTAACCCCCACCTTAACCGAGCACATTTTCACCAGTTCAGCAACAAGCATAACGCACAACAAAAAAGCGACAAAAACGTGACAAAAAAAGTTATAAAAACATGATAAAAAAAGCGACAAAAAAGTTGTAAAAACATGACAAAAAAATCAACAAAAGCCAAAGTGATGTAAATGTACTGTGATGTGGTTTGTTTCACAGTTCTGTTGTTGAGTACTTAGGGCTTCAGTCACCGTAAATGACCACAGTCCGTCCGCAGAGGTGTTGCCCTCACACACGGAGCTCCACATGTCCAGTGACAGGGGAATAATTAAAAAAGCGAATCAAAGGCAGAGGAAAAGGCAGGCGGGCGTGTCGACCCTCCTTGACCAAGGCGTCTACAGATATAAAAAGGCGCATGTCACTACGAGTATAACTTACTTGAATATTATCACTAAATGGGACCGTGCCACAAACCTGAGCGGGGCATTTGCCGATCCACTCAGCGACTAGCATGGCCGTATACGAAGATTTTCGTCCCAGTGACGAAATGTGTCCAAAATAACACCGAAAAAGCCATCAGAGCGTATGAAGTCTGCGATATCAGTACAGGACAACCAGCGTGTGTTGTTTGTTTGTATCCGTGGACGGAAATCTCGCAAATTCTCGCACTTCCCCTTTCCAGCCCTATAGAAGATACTGATGACATCTGAAGCCCAGAACCTGCAGACACACCACCACCTTCTCCCTGCCTCCAGGTGACACTGAACGGAAACATCTCACATGACAAACAGCAGAGGGTTAGAGCAGTGGTTCTCAACCTTTTGGAGTCGCGACCCCCATAATAACAATTAATGGACTTCGTGACCCCCGCCCACTGCCGCTACCCCCCACGCACGCACGCACGCGCACACACACACGCACGCACGCACACACACACACACACGCACGCGCACACACACACGCACACACACACGCACGCGCACACACACACGCACGCACACACACACGCACGCACGCGCACACACACACGCACACACACACACGCACACACACGCACACACACGCGCACACACACGCACACACACACGCACGCGCACACACACACACGCGCACACACACGCACGCACACACACACACGCACACACACACGCGCACACACACACACACACACACGCACACACACGCACACACACACACGCACACACACGCGCACGCACGCGCACACACACACACGCACGCACGCACGCGCACACACACACGCACGCACGCACGCACGCGCACGCACACGCGCACGCACGCGCGCACACACACACACACACGCGCACGCACACACGCACACACACGCACGCACGCGCGCACGCACACACGCACACGCACGCACACACACACGCGCAAACATAGAAACATAGAAATAGTATATACTGTAACACTGCACTGTATCATTTATCCACAATAATAACAACACTCAGATCTGCTCAAATAAACAACTCATGAAGACAGACCAATGCAGAGATAATAAGCTTTGTGAACATCCATCTTCATAATAATGAAAGCTCAGTCTTACCTGTAGCAGACAGACTGTTTTAGCTGAACTCTTACAGATGGATGTTTCTGCAGCTCTGTTACAGAGGTGATTGTTATACAGGCTAATGTCCGTAAATGCATGTTCTGGAACTTGTGCTGTCATTGTAGTTTGTCAGGCACCATTCTGTCTGAAGTCCGCCTCATCTCAGGGCTCAGAAGTTTGTTTGAATCCATATTTACCCCTTTGTTTTTATCGCTTCTACGAGGCCGAACGGCCCGGGGCACAAGCCAAAGCGGAATGTGGCGCTGCTCGCATTTACTCCCGCCTGCTAAAAATAACCAATGGCCGTGCGGGACTTGCTAAACAGCAACCGAAGAGAGTGACGCTGACAGGCAGGAAGAGCAGCCAATCACTGTTCAGAACAGAAGCCCATGCTCGAACCATGCAAAAACAGCGTGGTGTGTGTTTACAGCGGAGAGAGAGAGGAGAGAGAAGACACAGATGAGCACAGGTCCGCGGCTCTGGTCTGCGCGCCGTGTCCTGGTACTCTACAGGAGTTCTAACATATTTTTCGGGAAATTTTTGGCAAAATCTAATAATTAAGAACAAATAATACACCTGATTAAATACCACACACATGCTACAATAAAATAATATTTTTCTAATTGATTTTTTTGTCTTCTTTTTTTACTAGCCTGATCTGGCGACCCCCCGAATTGTTTTCGCGACCCCCACGGGGGTCCCGACCCCCAGGTTGAGAACCACTGGATTAGAGAATACTGACTCTTTGGTGAGCTGCGAGCAGGACTTGAGCAGGAAGCGGTTGAGCGCTGTGTCCTGGAAGGTGAGGTCCGGGGGCGCCGTGGGGCTCTTGAGGTTCAGACACCGCACCAGGACGTACAGCACCGTGGCCACCGCCGCCAGCTTCATGCCGTCAAACATGGCCGGCATCTCGGGGGACAAGGGGTGGACAGAGCTGGACTCGTGGGCGCTCATGGTGCTGCAGGGGAAAACAAATGAAACAAAGATTTTACAGACAAATGCCATTTTAATGTATTGGAATTGTGACCTAGGTTTAAAGCTCAAGAGATTTAGGCCCAATCTCAATTCTCTTTTCTACCCCTACCCCTTCCCCTAGCCCTAGCCCTTTCCCTACACCCTGAAACCAAGGGCTAAGGGCGAGGGTTGAAAATACCACCCTAAGAAATGGGACAGCCCTCCATTTGACTGCATTTACTATTAACACAGATGATTAAGGTTATGTAAAATATATATATATATATATAATAAACAAAATAAAAGCAAGCCTACTTGTCTATAGAGCATGTTTCTACTGAACCAGTTTATCACTTGACTGATGCTGTTTTGTAACACCTAAACAACAGGACTCGGTCTCAGCCCAAAACCTACAGATTTTCATTTATTTCTGCTACATTCTCCTTCCCCCTGTCCGTGTGTTGCTGCTTCTACCGCGGGGTCGCTGTGGCTGCAGCCAGAGCTGCGAGAGATCAGCCCATCCGCTCCTGTAGCGCACTCAGCGGGGACAGTCAGAGGTAGACCCACTCGCACTGCGCACAGGGCGGGGACAGGCACCCGCAGCCTCCGCTCTGAGCCCCGGGCCTGAGCGGAGGCTGCCGAGGTGCGCTCAGACCGGGGACAGACCGCCTCGGACCCGGGCTCAGAGCACAGCGGCGCGGGGAGAAATCGAGCGCAGCAGCGAGGCACTGAACCCCTGTGTCATGACAATAGCGACGTATCGAAAGTTTGGGAGCGTTCGCAGCAGCAAAGCGAAAACTTAGAACTGACACGTTTATAGCAATGGACGGTTCTAATTGTTGCACAACGCGAATAAAGTCATGAACGAAGCGTTTTGCAACTTTATAAATGTTGTAAGAGTGCTTATTGATGATATTCGTGAATTCATTTCGCAGCTTATTTCCGTGTTTTGTCAAACTCCTCCTACCCCTTCGTCTGAAGTGTGCATCTGAAAAACCCTCGCTGGAAGGGCTATGTGGCCCTCTCCCTCACCCCTACCCCTCACCGCAAAATAGAATTGGGACACCCCTTCGTCTCTCGTGAACGCGCACAACGAAGGGAAAGGGCTAAGCGGAGGGCTAAGGGGGAGAATTGAGATTGGGCCTTAGTTTTCTGAGCACATTTTAAACATATCCACCCGATACGGCACATTTCTTTCGATACCAGCGCCTCGAAAGCAGGGCAATTCAGATTTCAGGCTTTAATCTTAAAGCTGCCGTAAAAGTGCATTTTGCAACTTAAGATGTGAAAAAAAACGCCGAAAACATTGATATTTGTTTATATTTGACCTTGTAGTGACCCAGCAGTCGTATGAGTGGTCAGCATGATGCCTTTACTTTCCATCACAGTGGCCTCTACAACGCTCCAGGATCTCTGTATTTATTTATTGTCCAAGGTGGGGACACGTTTTGTTTGTTTTTTCTTCTCCGGAAACGCATGGAGAAGCCCTTACGATTGTACACAAAACAACGTATTTTATAATGTGGTACCACACTTTCTTTGCGCAAAACCTGGCATGAGGTCAGTTATTCGGGCCTTTTATTTTTTTGTAAAGATGTCAGCAAACTTTGAAGGCTTTGTAGTTCACTTTTTTTTACGTAGTTTGGGGTGCTTTCTTTTTTTTCTAAAAAATATGAAATATGAATAATAATAGCATAAATGCCTGATCAGCATTGATTTTTTTTTACAATAACCTTTTGACCTGACCTGACGACTTACTTTTTTTTGTGTTGCCGTCATTGTGTCTCTCCGTTGGTGTGTGTGTGTGTGTGTGTGTGTGTGTGTGTTGTTGTGCGTTTCTGGTCATTGATTACAGGGCCCGCAGCAGACACACGGTAACGTCATTGTTCTTTTCCAACAGGCTGAGCGGTGCATTTAATAACAACTAACCACTAACAAACCTGAAAACTAACAAATTGTTGTTTCATTTTTTATTTTTTATTTTTTTTTAGCAGGAATAACTTTAAACTAACGAACCGTTGCTGATTCTTTTGGAGCAGGATTTCACAGCTACACCGGCTGCATACAGACGAGGCGAGGTTGACCCACGTGTCAGAAGAGGGGAATGGAGATATGTTAATGCTGGAGAATGTAGATTGTTTTGCCACAAAATTTGCCTTACAGGAATATCGGCAGCTCAACACGACGCACTGGGTAACCACGGAGAGCCTGGCAGGGCAGGAGCGCCGAGGGGTGACCGCGATCCACGCCAACCGCTGTCGGGCGGGGCTGCAGCTGAGGGCCATAGACGTGGACGCCGAGGGTGGAGACGGAGCAGGCATATTCGCGGCTCCCTACGCTGAAGGGGTCGGCCGGCGAGTGACTCCCGCCGCTGGAACAGGGCCAGAACAACAACACCAGCCAGAGAATCCCACTGCTTGTGCCAGCGTCCCCGAGGCACATTCCCAGGAAGAACACGACGCCCCGGCTCCCCTTTGGCCAACTCCCCTGCCCAAGGCCACATCCCAACTCCCCAGGACTGATGTTACACTCGACCTGTGTGTGTCGGTTCTCCACACGTGTGTTAAAATAAATTACGCTATTGATCTTTCCAGCTTCTTTCCTTTATTTTGGTAAGAAATTCCACGACACTATCACGTTTGGTACTGGAGACATTGGCATTTTTCAGCGCTAGATCGGCTGATAGCCAATACAGCGAAATCCCCAAATATCGGCCAGATATATCGGCCGGCCAATATATCGGTCGACCTCTACCTCATACTCTTTCCGGTGTCTAGTGATCCGACAGTCCCTGTAGATATTGGATTATTAAACAACAACGGCTTACACTTGTATTGCACTTTTCAAGCTTGTTACCAAGTTCCTCAATAAGCCACAGTCATCTTTATTCATTCAGTCCAAACTTTTTGGGGTAGACTGACAAAAGTGAGGCTGTCACTCATCGGCCCCTCCCACCACCACCAGTCAGTCACTCACACACTCATTCTTGTCTATTGTACAATCAAGTAATAGTAAATAGAGCAATCGTATATAGATTTTTTAGAAAAACTTTAAAAGGGGCAAACAATATCTTAGCTTTAACCTCTTAACCCCACCTTGACTGAGCCATAGACCGTTAAAAAGACAACTCTTCCTCACTCCTCCCCATTTACCATAATGACCACGTTCGAGGGGAAATCATGGCAGATTTACAGACTCCTCCTCCCCAGCTCTGACGAAGCATGTTCCTAATAAGGGCATAAGGGCGGGATTTTCACTGTAGACTCGGGCCTTGCGTGACGTGTAGCTCGTGCAGCTCCAAAGCTAACAGGCCGACCCTCATTAGTACGAGATTTCAAAGATTTTCTTTCGAAAACCAGCCTGGTTTCTTTTTTTATGACTAACCCAGCGTTATCTCAGGAGGAATATGTAGCCATAGAAAGTGTTAAAAAATTGAAACCAGACGTTAAAGTTGTTTTTAACGCGTCTAAAGTCCAATGCTTTTCAATGGGGGCCTAGCGGCAATATGGGGGTACTACAGCAATGGCGGCCTCCAGTGTTGCGGCTATAAAGCAGAGGAGCCAGCGGCCATTGGACTGAGCACATTTTCTCCAGGCATTACCCAAATCGAAAAGCTACTTGAAAAGAGCGTTAAAATAGCGACAGAAACGAGAGATGAAAACGCTCCAGAAACGACCACCAAAACAGTGATGAAAAAGTAAAAGAACGTAGCAAAAGAGACCACAAAGAAGTTACAAGAATGTGTCAAAAAGCATCAATGAAGTAATGAAAACGAGATGTAAACAAAGAGCAACAAGCATCAAAGATGTGATGAAACAAACAAAAACGTGACGACAACGCTGCAAAAATGCACGAAAACACATGAGTTACACTTGAGTTACACTTGAGTTACACTTCTAGATTTGGGTAAATCAGAAGCTTCGTTAAAGTGGGGGTTAACAGGTTGATGTTTTTTTTAATTCGCACAATGATTAATATCTTGATTTCAAAACCTAATCGTAATGTTTTTCAGAATAAAAGACAATTCGATATTCTTCCAAAATCACGCAGCTCCACCTGACAGGTATTCTTTCTCTAACAATGTATTAAGTTAGCGGAGTGCCATAATGGACCAGTATCAGTATCATGAATGCCGTCACACCGCGCACATATCACAGATAAGACATGGGTGTAATAGTTATGCAATAAATGAAGGTTTGGCATCAGCATGTCAAAACCAAACCCTGCATGGCAGACTGAATGCAATCAGTTAGTCAATAGCCTAGTTCTTATTTTAACATTCTCACTTTAATGACATTACAGCTTATGTAAATGGATTCAGGTAACTGTAATCCCCATCAATGAACTGACGATACAGGATATTACTTCAACAATCCAGTAAATTTGTGCGCTGAAAAAGAGACCTACGATAAAATCAAGTAATTTAGGATATGATACAGAAAGGGCTACTTTAACAGCTGAAATATAAGGAAACTCACTGTGAAAAGCCTAGTAGAGAAAATGGAATGCTATCATAGAAATCCGCCGTGTTGGTCTATTGAAAATGTTAGCCAGCTCCCTCTAACATTTACTAAAACAAATAAAAAGCAAAGAAATAACTGTGGAACTGTGCTGCTGGCTCACTACTGCTTACGGATCGATGTGTTCAAACGCTTTTACGTGAACAGCATTTTACATTTTGAAATCCCTACAAGTTTAGGGTGTTTGTCTTTTAATTTTGTGAAGATCCTTAGAATGGCATGGAATCTTACAGGAATTGACAAGCGAATCCTTAGCCCAAACATTCAAAGTACCTCGTCACATGGCCTTGGTTACACACAAGAGGTTACTAAATAACACAAGGCTTATGTCATCCTTCCTCCTACTTCTCCAAACTGAGCATGTTGTATCCCGTTCACCGCTTTGAATTCAGTAGTGTCTAGCTTTGTCCCTGACACAGAACCGGAAAAAGCCACAAACAAAGATTTGAATGGTTTTCTCTTGACCACTTTGGAACAACATGTGTACTCATTTACAGAGATGTGATGAGGAATTAATAAACATTTATATCATGCAAACCTGAGAAAAAGAAAAAAACAAACAAGTGATTTGTTAATCTCTTAACCCCCACCTGAACCAAATATTTTCTCATATTTTGCCCAAATCTGAAAGTTTCCTGAAAAAAGTGTCAAATAGCAACAAAAATGAGCTGTGAAAGAGGATTGAAACGACAAAAACGTAACGACAAAGTGACAACGCAACAAAAAAGTGACCCAAAAAATAATAATCACGAATATGCAACAAAAAGCCACAATAGAGCAACAAAAGAGTGAGAAAAAAACGTGACAAAAACACCAAATAAAGAGCAACAAAAACACAATGAAAAGTGTCCAAAACAAATGAGGCATCACTCTGGGCTTTAGGCTGTAACCTTTTAGATCTGGGTAAAGCTGAAGTGGAGAAAATGCACTTGGTTAAGGCGGGCTTAGAAAGTTAAAGCATTTCACTTACCTCTTATCAATATTCCAACAAAGAACTGGTCACAGATCCAATGTCACAGTGATAAGGTCAGACCTAAACAACAAGGACAATAGTTGTTATAGTCACTTCTCTCTTCCCCAGCCTCGTTACGACTGTTACGAGTCACGATCCGCTCGGCTGTCTGTCTTTCTTCATTCACAAACACCGCCCAGATCCTGTTATAGACTTCCCGTACAACTGCAGGTCAGTCTGCGACTATTTAAAGCAGTTTTGACTCATCGGGATTAAAAAAAGAAAAAAAAGAAAAGAAAAAAAGCCTAATTCCAAACCACGGGCTGAGGGCTGACTTTTCTCACCGCTGCATTTTGTACGTAGACTTAGCTCATGTTGTTGGCACACGATCCCAACTGTCAGCAACACGGTGAGGGCGTTTTACAATAAAATAAATAAAAAAGCGTATATAATATAACAAGTCATTGACTCAAAATGTAAGGGAAAAAAATGTAATAACAGATGAAGAGGACATTGTCTAGTTTAATACCACCAGCGTAATACATCAACAATCCTCCTCACCCGCGATATATTTCCCCTTGCTCTCCTTTTCCTGACATTTAACACATTTCTCGTAATAAACCTAGAGATCTTAACAAAAACATATTTAAAATGATGTATAGCACATGCAAGTCCCGTCCAGAACATTAGCGAAGCATTACAAAATGATGAATATTCCCAGTATGACCTACCTCCTCTTCCCCGCTACTCAAATACGCAGCAGATCCGCGCTTTCCTAAAGCCAGTGGAGCCTCATGTGTCCGCTTAGTTGTTCAATTTCTTCTGATAAATGTGAATAAAGTGAGCCTACACCATGACTCGGGTGTGTGTGGGAGCCCTGAGTTGATCCGATGCGCACTTGCCCTGAAACAGTTAGCCACAGTTAGCTTGCCTGGTATAGAATGGTATGTCAGCACTCACTTCCGGGAAGCCTCCTGTATCTGCATACGCCGCTCCTGATTGGCCGCTACAGCGAGTTGTCATCCTCACAGCCCCTCACACTGTTATTATTATTATTATTATTATTATTATTATTATTATTATTATTATTATTATTATTATTATTATTATTATTATTATTATTGGATATGGGCATAACAGCTGCAGTGGACAAACCAGATACATTGTTTTTAGTGTTATAGCAAAACTGCTCATTTGCAACACTTGTCCGTAGGAGGCTACACATTTCACAAAACACAAAGCATACAGTACACATTACAATATTTAAAAAGGTAAACAATACACATCATCACATTTCATACAGCGTGAGCAGCTTTGACTTGACTTTAGCCATTGTTTCAGACCTCTGTAAAAAACTGTTCATGTCAGTCTGCATCTTCAAAGAAGGTACTTGAGTCATCTTCTGTACTTGGTAGTTGAGGTCTCCAAACGTTTCGCCTCTCATCCAAAAGGCTTCGTCAGTGAACAAGATTACACTCAGCACACAGCGTAGATAAACACCAGTTGGGAGGAGTTGGGGTTGACCCGGCTCCTCCCCTCTAATCACAGCTACTCTCCCCTGTGGGTAAACACCTTTGAAGTAGAGCGTCTGTAACGACCTGCTCCCCCCAGTATCGGTCAGCCCTGTCCTATTCATAGATGACCACTGCTCATTACCTGCCTATTGTTCTTTTGTTAGCTGAGGTATCGTCTTCTTGGACTGGCCGTGTCCTGTCGGTTTTTCCCGAAGCAGATTGGAGTAAAAAGCAGAAAGATTAAATCTGAGTCCACCATTTCGGTTCATGGAGGGATTTTCTTTTCTGACAAAAATAGCTTCTTTTACGCCTCTTTCAAACCAACGTTCTTCTTTAGCTAGAATTTTGACCTCCCCGTCCTCAAAGAAGTGATTGGAGGCTTTAAGGTGAAGGTGCACAGCCGACTGAGGGCCGCTTGTGCTTTCTCTTCGGTGTTGATAAAGTCTCTTCTGTAAAACTTGTTTGGTTTCTCCAATATAATGTTCTTTGCATTCTTCTTCTTTGCATCGAATAGAATAAACCACATTGCTTTGTTTGTGGCTAGGAGTTTTGTCTTTGGGATGAACTAATTTTTGTCTCAGTGTGTTCACAGGTTTGTGAACAGCACTTTAGCGGATAGGACACAACTCACTCCTGACCACATTTGCCAACTACTGGAGATCTGTCTTAGCACCACATATTTCCAGTTCAGGGGCAACTTCTACAGACAGATCCACGGCTGTGCTATGGGTTCTCCAGTTTCACCCATAGTGGCTAACCTCTACATGGAGGAAATGGAGAAATTTTAGCTAAAGAAGAACGTTGGTTTGAAAGAGGAGTAAAAGAAGCTATTTTTGTCAGAAAAGAAAATCCCTCCATGAACCGAAATGGGGACTCAGATTTAATCTTTCTGCTTTTTACTCCAATCTGCTTCGGGAAAAACCGACAGGACACGGCCAGTCCAAGAAGACGATACCTCAGCCAACAAAAGAACAATAGGCAGGTAATGAGCAGTGATCAGCCATGAATAGGACAGGACTGACCGATACTGGGGGGAGCAGGTCGTTACAGACGCTCTACTACAAAGGTGTTTACCCACAGGGGAGAGTAGCTGTGATTAGAGGGGAGGAGCCGGGTCAACCCCAACTCCTCCCAACTGGTGTTTATCTGCGCTGTGTGCTGAGTGTAATCTTGTTCACTGACGAAGCCTTTTGGATGAGAGGCGAAACGTTTGGAGACCTCAACTACCAAGTACAGAAGATGACTCAAGTACCTTCTTTGAAGATGGACAACTCCTGTACGACTGAGAACTTACACAGACATGTCAGTCTGCAGTTTTAAATCAGTGGGCAGAGAGTTCCACAGTCTGGATCCATTAAAAGAGAAACTGGACTGTCCAAAAGATTTAGTAAATTTTGGGAGAACACAGTCCCCACTGACTGAGGCTCTGGTGGAGGGTCTGCGGGAGTCCGGACGCCGAACAATGAGGGCGGAAAACAGCGGCAACACCTGACTGTTCCAACATTTAAAGACCAATTTCAGAGTACTAGAATAGAAATAAAAAGTAAAAAGATTTACGTTCGGAAAAAAGTAAATCTTGTCATGTATTTTTCATTTGTTTGTTAAATGTCTTCTTATCCAGGGCTAATGGACCAGGGAGGGCTTGTTTGAAAGCTAAGCTACACAAAAGACAAGTCTCGATATATTTCTGTTCCAAAGTTATGTCCGAACAGCGGCCATGTTAGGTGGCGGGAGCATGGACCTCATGGGGTTCAAAAATTAAAGCTCAATTTGGTGCCGCCTCCAACAGATGGTGCCTTAGGCGGCCGCCTGGGTCACCTATGCCCAGGGCCGGCCCTGCTCTTACCCCCGCATTAACAGAGCGCATTTTATTCAGTTCGGCTTTACCCAAATCCAAAAGCTTCTTGACTGGAGCTTATAGGCCAGAGTAATGCCTCATTTGAAACCTAAGACCTATAAAACCGATTGTAACTTTTTTGTCACATTTTTAAGTGTATTTTTTCGCCCCGTGTTTTAATCTCTTTTGGTACTTTTTTGTCGTGTTTTCCTAGTTTTATTTGTCGTGTTTTTGAGGGTTTTTTGTTGCTTTTTTGACGCTTTTTTGTGTGTTTTCGTCACTTTTTTATCGCTCTTCTGTCGCTCCTTTGTTGTGTTTTTGTCGCCTTTTTTATTGTGTCATTGTTGTTTTTTTACTGCACTCTTTTTGAGAGAGAGACACTGGTGGGGGGTAGAAGCATGTCCAGGTTACTAACCTTATCCAGTCACTTTAGTTAGCTGCTGATCTTTTTGCTTGCCTTTCTTCTCGCAGTGAGGAGTTAAGAGTGTCCCATGCAGGCGGGGGGTCGGGTCAGTCCTGTCCCCGGTTGTCCCTGGAGCTCCCACAAGGACAACCACATACTGCTGCTCCACCTGGAATAATAAACCGCCTGATTGTTTAGTTCAAAAGCAGATACTCATGCACTCGAGCAAGAGACTGTACTTGGAGTCCTTTTATTTTACTTTCCCTTGAGTCATATTATTTCTAAGTAACAGTACTCTTACTTGATTAAACCTTTTGGTTACTTTTTTCACGGAGTACACCTGTAAGCGAGAAAAGCTCTGTTTGGACAGATCTTTATAAATATCAGACTTTCCACTTTACTTTGTGTTTTCATTTTCTGTCCAATGAACATGAACTCTAAAACATGAAGCTGACTTTTACGCTCAGTTACTCAGGCTTACAATACTCCATGCTCCAGATTTTACTTGAGTAAAATGATTGCTACAGTAATTTTACTCAAGTATATATTTTGACAAAACTACTCACCTTTGTTCAAAACTGTGTTACTTTGTTTCCAGACTCTAAACACCTGATCCGAGTCTTTTAAAGTCATCTGCTCAAAGTTAGAGAGAGTATAATAGTAATGATCATAATAGAGATGTTTGGCTCGAGTCGATGTCTATAGCGGCACCATGTAGTAACTGGAATTCTTACATTATCAGCCAGACAAGATGAAAATCATTCACAAATGTACTATTAAATTCAGCCAATAATGTAACACATCAATCAATCAATCAATCAATCAATCAATGGATTTGTATAGCCCAGTATCACAACAGGAGTTGCCTCATAGGGCTGCACCGAACATTAAGGCAATAAAACAGAGCAGTAAATAAGACAATGTAAAGTTCAGCTGAATCAAGTATCCAGGCAAACATAATGTCCAATTAAGCGTCAGCAGTAGGTGGTGACGAGCGGCGCGGGTGTCCCCTGTCCTTAGACTCTCCAGCACGGCAAGGAAAAACTAAAAAACCTGGTGGGAGAAACGAGAAACCTTGGGGAGAAACACAGAAGGAGAGATCCATGCCCATGGACGGACAGGCTACAGAGACCCAGGACCGATGGAGTCCCTTCAGCAGACGGGCCAAGATCGCAGACCGTCCAGTCCTTGTTGTGAACAGTAGGCAGGGTTCCTCCATTCAGCCGGGTTCCTAGACAGACACTCCCGAGGGGGAGTGGGACAGGAGAACACATTGTTACTGATACTGTGTAGGATATGATACGATAAGCCTTTATTGATCTCCTCAAAGGAGTGGTTGGTGGCTTTGAGGTGGAGGTGGACAACAGACTGAGCTTAAACTTTAGCCTTTTGGATGAAGAGGCGAAACGTTCTACACATCAATTGACTTTATTTTCAAAAACATGAAACAGTCTTTTGTGTGTGTCTGTCGTTGTCCATCTTCAGTGAAGGTTCTTGAGTCTTCTTCTGTACTCTGTAGTTGAAGTGTAGAACATTTCACCTCTTCATCCAAAAGGCTAAAGTTTAAGCTCAGTCTGTTGTCCACTTCCACCTCAAAGCCACCAACCACTCCTTTGAGGAGATCAATAAAGGCTTATCGTATCATATCCTACACAGTATCAGTAACAATGTGTTCATAGGACGGCTGTTCTACTCTAACTAATCCACAAGATGGCGCCAGCACTGCAGCTGTAAACATTTCCAGTTGCCACTCAGTAAACCGTCACAAGGGCACAGTGGTATGGAGGCTCATAACATTTGACCTCCCAAGTAACCAACCACCAGGTCTCCATCACGATCAAATCAGTAAAACCCCGATGTAAAAATGATCCATCCATTTTCTTCTGTTTGATCCAGGGTCGGGTCGCGGAGGCAACAGTCTGAGCAGAGATGCCCAGGAAAAATGATCTCAAATAATGAACCTAACCTGAACAAAAATGTGTCTAAACCGGGTGCAAATCAGAAAAACACAACTCAAATGTACATTTCAGAAGCATTCATGAAATTGTCTTGAATCAAAATGAATAAAGTCTAAAATTGCTGATGACCCGGACCACAAGTTCCACCAGCGGGACACAGACCACAGCCGGGTTAGACTGAAGGATCACCATCATTTCAAATGTTTGTTCACCATCTTGTTTATTGAACTAAACAGGTCTAAATCCAAAATCAGGACCATGTTAGATTCTAAGCCTAAGCTAAGAGCAGGTTTAAACTCCTCTAAACAGGAAAAGCAGGGCCTTTAAACTAAGAATACCCCAGACCCCAAAACCAGTTTACTCAGGTCTAAACCAGGACATACATAACAAAGTCTTTACCCACTAACGAAATCAAAATAAACCAATTACCAAACCAAACTGATACTAACCCAGGAGAGAATTTTTAAGATAAAAGTGTGGTCCACAACTATAGGACAAAACCAAAACAGGACCACATCTAAACCAAGAGTAGCCAAACTCAAGCATAAACCAGGGCTAAAATCTCAGTGATGTAGATTTAGTGGACTAAATATGAAATTTGAGTCGACTAAAACAAGACTTAAACTAAAAAGAACAGTGTGACTAAATCCCGATAAACTAACTAAACTAAACTAAATGAAGATCAAAATGTCCAAATGAACACCGGAGGGAGGAACTAAAGCAGAACTAACTGACTCCTAAACCAACCAACAACATCCCAGCAGAGGCCAGAGGCTAATCATTTACTCAACAACATGTGTTAAGTACCTTTTTGAAGTAATTGTACTTCTTACAGCAGTTATATCATATGTAACGCTTTACTTCTACTTGAGTAATATTATTTTGAAGTATCTGTACTCTTACTTGAGTAAACAAAAATAGTTCCGCGTTCCACAGTGGGTAAATCTTTATGTGGCAAAGGCCAAAACAGTTTGAGTTTCATGTTCTTTATTCTTCAGAAAAGAAATAAATCTTTTATCTGTTTTTCTGGCCTTCCTTTTAGATATACTGGGATGTTTTTTTTTAAGCGGCAAATGCTTCATTTTGATCAATAAAATAGATGTTTGTTTTGTTTTTCTGTATTTCCAAGTACTTATTTTACTTTTACTTGAGTTACTCTCTTACTTTTGGTGGTAGGCCTCTGCAGTTTAACCTCTTAACCCCCGCCGTAACCAAGTGCGTTTTCTCCAGGTCAGCTTTGCGTAAATCTCAACGCTTACAGCCTATAGGCCAGTATAACGCCTCATTTGAAAGCTAAGACCTGCAAAACTTATCTAAACGGATCTGTCGCCCTTTTGTTGCATTTTCATCCTCGTTTTCGTCTCATTTTTGTCTCTCTTTTCACACTTTTTTTCAAGAAGCTTCTAGATTTGGGTAAAGCCGAACTATAGAAATGCACTCAGTTCAGACGTCTTAACCGAGTGCATTTTCTCCACTTCAGCTTTACCCAAATCTAGAAGCTTCTGGACTATAGGCCAGTGTAACGCCTCATTTGAAAGCTAAGACCTACAAAACTCATCTAAACTTATCTTTTTCATCTTATATTTTAGTTACTTTTCTTTTTTTTTAATTTTTTTTTCTTTCTTTTTTTTCTTTCTTTTTTTTTCAACTTTTCTTGTTGAGTTTTTGAGAACTTTTATCAGGTTTTTTTTTGTCACCTTTTTGCTCTTTAGATTTGTGTAGACTCCATATGTCTATGCTCCAGAGCCAAACTGTGCTCGGTTGAGGCGGGGGTTAAGAGGTTAAACAGCAGAAAGAAAGTTGTAAACAGAGTTGCTAAGCTAGCCGGAGCCCCGCCCTTCACAGTGACGTCATCCCGTGTGAGCCCTGGTCCGTCTCTGGGCAGAGATCGGAACACTTGAGTAACAAACCGCGCTCTCCTCACACCAGGACGTCCACGACACTCCGAACTATCCTTTCCACTTTGATTCCAAACTTTGTCATCGCCTTTCAGACCGAGACCGGTGTCCGGCTCTACGAAAGCAGACCATGGGACGTGTGGGACGACATGCCTCACTCTTTTACTTCACATCACTGACGCTTCTACTGCTTGTGTGCTCCGCCCGAGGTAAGATCCAGCCAGGGTCACGTTCATCTGTCCTGTGACTCATTATTATGGAGGGAACGGCATCGGGAACTCTGTGAGCGATCATCTCCGATCTCATTAGCACTGAGCTGACGAAGGTCCATCAGTTTAGGTCCCGATCAATTCTGCTCTCACCAAAGGCTAATCTACCTGAGAATGTTCTGACGGGACTGACACGTGCAACAGGTGTCTGGCAGCTTAAAAAAAACCCATTTACAATAATCTCCCAGGACCCCAGTTTATTCCCTGATTATACTAGCGAGATTTAGTGTCTTTACTTGCTTGAAAATGATGAAAGCTTGAGTGTCAGTAGCAGTTATAATAACCTAGTATGTAGTAGTAGTAGTAGTAGTAGTAGTAGTAGTAGTAGTAGTAGTAGTAGTAGTAGTAGTAGTAGTAGTAGTAGTAGTAGTAGTAGTAGTAGTAGTATGTAGTGGTAACAATGTTGAGGTGCCAGATTGATATTGCGGAAGTGACATGACTGATTGGAGAGACAAGAACAACAACAAAAGGGAGGATTGTGATAGTAAGACCTCACCAACAGGACTAGTTCATAACAAGGTAGAAAGAAAGCTCCTCAAATGTCTTAAAAATACATTTACTCACGTATGCACTTGAGTTTTGTAGAAATTGTACTTGTACTTGAGTTCAAATAATCGTTACATATCCACCGTTTAGTTTTTCTGTATTTCTTTATTCTACACAATGTTTTGTTTCACACAATGTACTACGGCATCATTGAAATAAATCAGACTTTTTCGCTCAGTTACTCAGTACATCATCTCCAAGTACTTTTTTACTTATTTCAAAGTAACTTTATTTTACTTACTTGAGTATTTGGCCACTCTACCCACCTCTGCTAATAATAAAGACAACAGAAAGCTTTTGCCAGTGTTTGAGAAGTGACCAAAACACAGCTGTCTGTCTGAGTCGTCCATCTGTCCGCTCCCCTGGGTTTACCTCGGCCTCAGGACAAACACCACTGACCTCTGGGACAGTTGTTTAAATATGATGGGCATCGACCCTCTGAGCCGCCACTATTTATATTCAAACGTCTCACAAACCGTATAGAAAACTTAAATCTATTTGTTTCTTTTATAGTAAAATCAACTCAATCAAAAAGATCAATCGATAATAAAATGTATATTTTTTAGCCATGTTACTCAGCCATAATATAATGAAGGGTCCATCACTTTATTTTTATTCATCTTCATTTTGAACTCGCTTAAACCAGTGGTTCCCAAAGGGGGGGTTGCAAGGTGATTTTGAGACAATATGTGTCAATGAATTTGGTGTACTTTTGATTGAAAACAGCAGAAATTAGGACAAATATCAAAATACAGTCTCCAAACTAACATCATCAAAAAACTGATTTTAAATGTTTCACACCTTAAATGATTATAAATGCTCATTACATTTTACAGAAGGGGGTCCCGAGTTGTTGAGTGATTTTAGGGGTCGCGGCCTGAAAACTTTGGGAGGCAGTTTGTCAGCTAGCAGAAAGCTGTTGGTGTTTTCAACATTGCCAGTGCACAGTATACAGTATGGCCAAATGATTGCAAAATTAGGTGACGTGCAAAAGTTCTATTTTAGTCATGATTTGCTCCTGATTTTGTTTTTCTTAGTCTTGTTTTGGCACAATTTTAATTTTCGTTTAAATCGTAACATTTTGAGCTGAAATGACAAAATAAAGCAATAATCGTATTATTCAAAACAGATGACTATCACGCTTTTTCCCCGAATCCATGTGATGAGCATTACGTTACAGAATAAGTGGAGAATGTTATTAGCACTTTGACTAGAAAACACTGTGCTTATCCTCTGGTGAGCTGCTGCTGCTGCTCTGTCATGTTGTGTAACCACTCGCTCACTTTACCTGGTAATCCTGCAAGCTCTTTATCTAGCAGCACACAGTCAGCCAGGCCCTCCCTGGTTCACCGGTGAAAAGGCTTTTGTTTTCACGGAAGTCTGTTTGTATGTGTGATTGTCAGTGCACCCTGGCGGTTTTATCACTGTGAGGATCAGAAACCGCAGCAGTCCGGTTTGTCCAGTTCAGGAAGGTTCAGGTTGAGCTGAGACATTAAACATTATAAAGTTGTTTCACTCAGTGTTTATTGCATTCATGCATGTTGAAGAAATTCTTTCATTGTTGTGGCTGTGAAATAAACAATCCCTGTGACTTGAGCTCCGCCTACTGTTTATATCCCCTCCTACTCCAGGAAGCCGTCAGCAAATAAGCCTCCTCGTCTGTTCTGTATCTGTCAAAAGTCCAACCCACTTTTAAATCATATTAAAAAATACGAAATATTACAAATCCCTTTTGAAAAGTTACATGAAGGTGAAATTAACAAGGCTGTCCTGGGGATGTTTACGAGTGGTTTCGACCAATGATCAACAATAGTGGCCCAGGGCCAAATCAGGCCTCAGAGCTCCCATTTAGCCTCCTGTCAGTCCCAGGTACATCTGTCATTATAGCTAACCTAATCTGGTTTCCTATGGTGTCACTTTATTTTACACTACCTTTGATACATACATTGTATGTGCCAAATTTAGTACAATGTGCTCTAGTAATGTGTAATAATAACTTGTACCTATGGGTAGATACACGATGGAATATTATGTATAGTAGTTTGGAGGTACATAATGTAATAAGACCCTAACCCTAAGAGTCTTATGTCTTATTACTTTATGTAGCTCCAAAAGACTAATACACATTATTCCATTGTGTACGTACTACGTACTAGTTATTACTGGGACGATTAGGGATGTAACGATTCATCGAAAATCGATTTAAAATCGATTTAATATGCGTAAAATGTGAATCGATGTAAAAAATTAAAGAATCGATTTTAAAGCCACCCTCAGCTACTCCATTTTGCGCTACCGAAATAGACCGGAACATAGCTCGTTGTTTCTAACGACGTTAACTTTTTCTCAAGACAAGCTCCACACCTCCACCCGCCTCACCCCCAACACACGCCACACCATGTAAACACATACACGTGTAGGCATCGAAGCAGCAGACGCAGCTACGAGATTAGCGTTAGCGGCTAACGCAGAGTTTAGCATTTTGACAGAAGTTTACCAAAGATCGTAAACTGACAAACATCTGACCAACCTGCTCTGATTCTGCTGAAATCCTCATCAAATGTCCGTTTGTCAATTAATCCAATACCTACAGGAGCTGTCATGTCTTTTCCTTATGATTACAAAGGCTGCACAGGAGGCTGTGAGGCGTTCGAGGGTGAAAAAACTGCACTGTAAAATTAGTTCTAAGTGGTAGTATTATATTCAAACTGCAAAAAAAAAAAAGGTTTGGTAAAATAAATATAATCTCATAATATTTGCTTTGCAACACATCTTATTTATGATGAAAACATGTACATTTACAAGCACTCATGTCAAAATGATTATAGTTCATTTTCATGTCTTGTAATTTTTTGTAATGTACAGTTCTCTTACTGAGACAGTTGCAGTTTGTTACAAGGACAAAAATGCAGATGTTAAAACAAAAGAAACTTTGGTATGAATGAGTCATACTCTTTTCTAAAAAAAAAAGTTTAAAGGTAAAAAAAATCGGAAAAAATCGAAATCGGGAACTTAAATTTGGAAATCGAATCGAATCGGGGCTTGAGTGAATCGTTACATCCCTAGGGACGATACATTTGTCACGATCCGATACATATCACGATACTCAGGGGCCAATTGAATACTTATTGCAATACAGTAAGTGATTATGATAACATATTTACCTTAAAATGTGTAAAAAGAAAACAGTCATGTGTCCAAAGTTTATAAACCAAATGTGTTAAGACTGAAAAGTGCATTAACACAAAATGTAACAAAGTTCTGTTCCTGGAAAACAAAGGATAAATGTATTAAACTTATTATGATACTTGATGAAGTATCGATCGATAGTGCAGCACAAATTATTGTGATCTGATCCAGTCTGATATTTTGTCCCAGCCAGCCCTAGTAGTAAAAAAAAGTAGTATCATGTATGAAAGTAGTGTTAAATAAAGTATAACCAGAGCTCTATTTATTAAAATTAAACTAGAGTGCAGACGAAAATTGTTTTTATTATTATATTCCATCCATCCATCCATTTTCTTCCACTTGTCCGTTGCCGGGTCGTGGGGGCTGCTGTTGGAGCTGCACCAGCCCCTATGGCTCCTCCTGCAGGTGGTGGGTCCACAGAAGGACGGCCTCATGGTTCTAACCGGGCCTGTTGGTCTCTCATAAGGGGCTTCTGAACCGCTCTTTGTCTGACCCGTCAACTAGGACCTGTTTGCCATGGGAGACCCTACCAGGGGCACGAAGCCCCCGACAACAGAGCTCCAGGATCATTCAGGTGCTCAAACCCTCCACCACGATAAGGTGGCGGTTGTAGGAGGAAATATTATATTCCATTGCATAATACACAATATTAATTTTGGTTAATTTCATGAGAGCAGCCAGCCCAGACGGAGTCAGTTAAGAAAAGTTTTGGCCCTGGAGCAAAATGGTGACCATGGTTTGGAAAGTCTATGAAAGGTGCATTCCCTTTCGATTCTTTTACGCACCTGTTGCCTTCTCAGGTGTGCAGAGCTTCCACTTATCAAGTATTTGTTGCCAGGTACAAAAAACTTCAAACATATTTCAGGACGACATTGTAATTTTACTTCACTTTCAATGTAATGAAGTTCATTAAAAGCTGAATCTCACTCATGGCCTTACAGCTGTTCAGTCTGAGCGGTTACATGGGCTGGTTAAACGGGCTGGCCGTATCAATGTAGTACCAAACTGTGCTAAGTCTGTTAGTGTGGCTGAATTTTTACAGTCATGTGCTGTGACTCATGGGTAAATCCACAGGAAACGCCCAGTGGCCCACAGTCTGAGTCAGCAGCCTAAATCCTCTGTCACCTCAAGGAATCAGGCTTACACCACTCTGATGGGCATTCAAAAGGTTACTAGAAATCTGACACAGATACATGTTTGCAGGTAATCATTTGGTGGTCATTTAGTGGTCATTTGGTGGTCATGTGGTGGTTATTTGGTGGTCATGTGGTAGTCATTTGGTGGTCATGTGGTGGTCATGTGGTGGTCATTTGGGCTTTGTACGGGATTTCTATGTGATTCCTATAGTCCTGTTTATTTGATCCTCACTGATTGTGTGCTCTTGTCTCTCTCAGGGGACTACTGTGAGGTGAACCGGTGCCTGAATGGTGGGACGTGTGTGACTGGAGTTGGAGAGGAGCCCTTCATCTGCATCTGTGCTGACGGCTTTGGAGGAGACACCTGCAACCTCAACGAGACCGGTACATCTACAGACAATAAACTATACTAATGCACCAGTATAAAACTACAACCTCAATGAGACAATAAACTATACTAATGTCCCTGTATAAAACTACAACCTCAATGAGACAATAAACTATACTAATGCACCAGTATAAAACTACAACCTCAATGAGACAATAAACTATACTAATGTCCCTGTATAAAACTACAACCTTAATGAGACAATAAACTATACTAATGTCCCTGTATAAAACTACAACCTCAATGAGACAATGAACTATACTAATGCCCCCGTATAAAACTACAACCTAAATGAGACAATAAACTATACTAATGCACCAGTATAAAACTACAACCTCAATGAGACAATAAACTATACTAATGCCCCGTATAAAACTACAACCTCAATGAGACAATAAACTATACTAATGTCCCTGTATAAAACTACAACCTCAATGAGACAATAAACTATACTAATGTCCCGTATAAAACTACAACCTCAATGAGACAATAAACTATACTAATGTCCCTGTATAAAACTACAACCTCAATGAGACAATAAACTATACTAATGTCCCCTGTATAAAACTACAACCTCAATGAGACAATAAACTATACTAATGCCCTGTATAAAACTACAACCTCAATGAGACAATAAACTATACTAATGTCCCTGTATAAAACTACAACCTCAATGAGACAATAAACTATACTAATGCCCTGTATAAACTACAACCTCAATGAGACAATAAACTATACTAATGTCCCCTGTAATGAAACTACAACCTCAATGAGACAATAAACTATACTAATGCCCCGTATAAAACTACAACCTCAATGAGACAATAAACTATACTAATGCCCTCGTATAAAACTACAACCTCAATGAGACAATAAAACTATACTAATGCCCCGTATAAAACTACAACCTCAATGAGACAATAAACTATACTAATGCCCCTGTATAAAACTACAAACCTCAATGAGACAATAAACTATACTAATGCCCTGTATAAAACTACAACCTCAATGAGACAATAAACTATACTAATGCCCGTATAACTACAACCTCAATGAGACAATAAACTATACTAATGTCCCTGTATAAAACTACAACCTCAATGAGACAATAAACTATACTAATGCCCAGTATAAAACTACAACCTCAATGAGACAATAAACTATACTAATGCTCCCTGTATAAAACTACAACCTCAATGAGACAATAAACTATACTAATGCACCAGTATAAACTACAACCTCAATGAGACAATAAACTATACTAATGCACCCAGTATAAAACTACAACCTCAATGAGACAATAAACTATACTAATGCCCGTATAAAACTACAACCTCAATGAGACAATAAACTATACTAATGCCCCCGTATAAAACTACAACCTCAATGAGACAATAAACTATACTAATGCCCCCGTATAAAACTACAACCTCAATGAGACAATAAACTATACTAATGCCCGTATAAAACTACAACCTCAATGAGACAATAACTATACTAATGCCCGTATAAAACTACAACCTAATGAGACAATAACTATACTAATGCACCAGTATAAAACTACAACCTCAATGAGACAATAAACTATACTAATGCCCCGTATAAAACTACAACCTCAATGAGACAATAAACTATACTAATGCCCCGTATAAAACTACAACCTCAATGAGACAATAAACTATAACTAATGTCCCTGTATAAACTACAACCTCAATGAGACAATAAACTATACTAATGTCCCTGTATAAAACTACAACCTCAATGAGACAATAAACTATACTAATGCCCGTATAAAACTACAACCTCAATGAGACAATAAACTATACTAATGCCCTGTATAAACTACAACCTCAATGAGACAATAAACTATACTAATGCCTTAAAAAAAAAAAAAAAACTATACTAATGCCCTGTATAAACTACAACCTCAATGAGACAATAAACTATACTAATGTCCCTGTATAAACTACAACCTAATGAGACAATAAACTATACTAATGCACCAGTATAAAACTACAACCTCAATGAGACAATAAACTATACTAATGTCCCTGTATAAACTACAACCTCAATGAGACAATAAACTATACTAATGTCCTGTATAAAACTACAACTCAATGAGACAATAAACTATACTAATGCCTGTATAAAACTACACTCAATGAGACAATAACTATACTAATGCCCGTATAAAACTACAACCTCAATGAGACAATAAACTATACTAATGTCCCTGTATAAAACTACAACCTCAATGAGACAATAAACTATACTAATGCCCTGTATAAAACTACAACCTCAATGAGACAATAAACTATACTAATGTCCTGTATAAAACTACAACCTCAATGAGACAATAAACTATACTAATGCCCCGTATAAATACAACCTAATGAGACAATAAACTATACTAATGCCCGTATAAAACTACAACCTCAATGAGACAATAAACTATACTAATGTCCCTGTATAAAACTACAACCTCAATGAGACAATAAACTATACTAATGCCCCGTATAAAACTACAACCTCAATGAGACAATAAACTATACTAATGCACCAGTATAAAACTACAACCTCAATGAGACAATAAACTATACTAATGTCCCTGTATAAAACTACAACCTCAATGAGACAATAAACTATACTAATGTCCCTGTATAAAACTACAACCTCAATGAGACAATAAACTATACTAATGTCCGTATAAAACTACAACCTCAATGAGACAATAACTATACTAATGTCCCTGTATAAAACTACAACCTCAATGAGACAATAAACTATACTAATGCCCGTATAAAACTACAACCTCAATGAGACAATAAACTATACTAATGTCCCTGTATAAAACTACAACCTCAATGAGACATAAACTATACTAATGCCCGTATAAAAACTACAACCTCAATGAGACAATAAACTATACTAATGCCCCCGTATAAAACTACAACCTTAATGAGACAATAAACTATACTAATGCCCCGTATAAAACTACAACCTCAATGAGACAATAAACTATACTAATGCCCTATCCAACCTCATGAACAATAAACTATACAATGTCTTATAACAACCTCAATGAGACAATAAACTATACTAATGCCCCTGTATAAAACTACAACCTCAATGAGACAATAAACTATACTAATGCCCCGTATAACTACAACCTAATGAGACAATAAACTATACTAATGCCCGTATAAAACTACACTCAAAAACAATAAACTATACTAATGCCCCGTATAAAACTACAAACCTTCAATGAGAAATAAACTATACTAATGCCCTGTATAAAACTACAACCTCAATGAGACAATAAACTATACTAATGCCGCCCCTGCTATAAAACTAACCAACCTCAATGAGACAATAAACTATACTAATGCCCCGTATAAAACTACAACCTCAATGAGACAATAAACTATACTAATGTCCCCGTATAAAACTAACCTCAATGAGACAATAAACTATACTAATGCCCCGTATAAAACTACAACCTTAATGAGACAATAAACTATACTAATGCCCCGTATAAAACTAACAACCTTAATGAGACAATAAACTATACTAATCGTATAAAACTAAACCTAAGAGACAATAAACTATACTATGCCCCGTATAAAACTACAACCTCAATGAGACAAAAACTATACTAATGCCCCGTATAAAACTACACCAATGAGACAATAAACTATATAATGCCCTAAACCTTATGAGACATAACATACAATGCCCCGTTAAAACTACAACCGGTTTACATGAGACAATAAAACTATACTAATGCCCGTATAAACTACAACCTAATGAGACAATAAACTATACTAATGCCCGTATAAAACTACACACCTTAATGAAGACAATAAACTATACATAATATAAAACACAACCTATAAAATAACATACAACCCTTAATGAGAACAATAAACTATACTATTGCCCCGATATAAAAACTACAAACCTCAATGAGACCAATAAACTATACTAAGCCCCGTATAAAACTTACCACCTCAATGAGACAATAAAACTATACTAATGCCCCGTATGAAACTTACAACCTCAATGAGACAATAAACATACTAATGCCCTGTATAAAACTACAACCTCAATGAGACAATATAACTATACTAAATGTCCCTGCTATGAAACCTTACAACCTCAATGAGACAATAAACTATACTAATGTCCCTGTATGAAACCGTACAACCTTAATGAGACAATAAACTATACTAATGCCCCGCCTATAAAACACAAACCTCAAGAGACAATAAAACTATACTAATGCCACCAGTATAAAACTACAACCTCAATGAGACAATAACTATTACTAATGTCCCTGTATAAAACTACAACCTCAAATGAGACAAATAAAACTAATACTAATTCCCCCGCTATAAAACTACAAACCTCAATGAGACAATAACTATACTAAGCCCCGTATAAAATACAACCTCAATGAGACAATAAACTATTACTAATGTCCCTGCTTTATAAAACTACAACCTCATGAGACCAATAAACTATACTAAGCCCCGATAAAACTACAACCTTCAATGAGACAATAAACTATACTAATGTCCCTGTTATAAAACTACCAACCTCAATGAGACAATTAAACTATACTAATGCCCCCGTATAAAAACACAACCCCTCAATGAGACAATAAACTATACTATGCCCCCGTATAAAATACAACCTAATAAGACAATAATACTATACTAATGCCCCGTATAAAAACTACAACCTCGACATGAGACAAAATAAACTATACTAATGTCCCTGTATAAAACTACAACCTCAATGAACAATAAACTATACTAAATTCCCTGTATAAAAACTACAACCTCAATTGAGACCAATAAAAACTATACTAATGCTGCTATAAAAACTACAACCTCATGAACAATAAATCATACTAGATTGTTCCCTGTATAAAACTACAACCTCAATGAGCAATAAAACTATACTAATGCCCCTAGTAAACTACAAAACCTCAATAGGACAATAAACTATACTAATGTCCCTGTATAAAACTACCAACCTCAATGAAGACCAATAAACCTATACTAATGCCCCCGTATAAAAAACTACAACCTTTAATGAGACAAGAAACTTAACTAATGCCCCCGTATAAAACTACAACCTCAATGAGGACAAGTAAACTATACTTAATGTCCCGTATAAAACTACAACCTCAATGAGGACAATAAACTTATACTAATGCCCCCGTATAAAACTACAACCTTGAATGAGACATAAACTATACTAATGCCCCCGTATTAAAACTACAAACCTCAATGAGGACAATTAAACTATACTAATGCCCCCGTATAAAACTACACCTATAATGAGACAATTAAACTATACCTAATGCCCCGTATAAAACTACAACCTCAATGAGACAATAACTATACTAATGTCCCTGATATAAACTACAACCCTCAATGAGGACAATAAACTATACTTAATGTCCCTGTATAGAAACTACAAACCTCAATGAGACAATAAAACTATACTAATGTCCCTGCTATAAAACTACACCTCAATGAGACAATAAATTATTTAACTAAGCCCTGTATAACTACAACCTCAATGAGACAATAAACTTATACTAATGCCCCGTATAAAACTACAACCTCATGAGACAAATAAACTATACTAATGTCCCTGTATAAAAACTACAACCTAATGAGACAATAAAACATACTAATGCCCCCGTATAAAACTACAACCTTAATGAGACAATAAACTATACTAAGCCCCCGTATAAAACTACAACCTCAAGAGACAATAAACTATACTAATGTCCCCGTTATAAAAAAACTACAACTCAATGAGACAATAAAACTATACGAATGGCCCCCGTTATTAAAACTAAACCTTAATGAGATAAAACTATACTAATGCCCCGTATAAAACTACAACCTTAATGAGGACAATAAACTATACTGATGTCCCTGTATTAAAACTACAAACCCAAAATGAGACAATAAACTATACTTAATGCCCCGTATAAAACACAACCTCAATGAGAAAATTAAACTTATACTAATGCCCCCGTTATAAAACTACAAACCTTAATGAGACAATAAACTATACTAATGCCCCCCGGTATAAAACTACACCTAATGAGACAATAAACTATACTATTGCCCCGTTATAAAACTACAACCTCAATGAGACAATAAACTATACTAATGCCCCGTATAAAAACTCAACCTCAATGAGACACAATAAACTATGACTAATGTCCCCCGTATAAAACTACAACCTCAATGAGACAATAAACTATACTAATGCCCCGGCTATAAAACTACAACCCAATGAGACAATAAACTATACTAATGCCCCGCTATAAAACTACAACCTTAATGAGACAATATAAACTATACTTAATGCCCCGTATAAAACTACAAACCTTAATTGAGACAATAAACTGATACTAATGCCCCCGTATAAAAACATACAACCTGTAATTGAGACAATAAAACTATACTAATGCCCCCGTATAAAACTACAACCTTAATTGAGACAATAAACTTATACTAATGCCCCGCTATAAAACTACAACCTCAATGAGACAATAAAACTATACTAATGCCCCCGTATAAAAACTACAACCTTAATGAGGACAATAAACTATACTAATGCCCCGTATAAAACTACAACCTAAATGAGACAATATAACATACTAATGCCCGTATAAAACTACAAACCTTAATGAGACAAATAAACTAACTAATGCCCCCCTATAAAACTACAACCTCAATGAGACAATAAACTATACTAATGCCCCGCGATTAAAAACTACAACCTCCAATGAGACAATAAACTAGACTAATGCCCCGTATAAAAACTTACAACCTTTAATGAGACAATAAACTATACTAATGGCCCCCGTATAAAACTACAACCTCAATGAGACAATAACCTATACTAATGCCCCGTATAAAACTACAACCTTAATGAGACAATAAACTATACTAATGCCCCGTAATAAAACTACAACCTTAATGAGACAAGAAACTATTACTAATGCCCCCGTATAAAACTACAACCTTAATGAGACAAATAACTATACTAAAATGCCCCCGTATAAAACTACAACCTTAATGAGACAATAAACTATACTAATGTCCCTGTATAAAACTTACAACCTTCAATGAGACAATAAACTATACTAATAGCCCCGTATAAACTACAACCTCAATGAGACAATAAATCTATCTAATGCCCCGTATAAAACCTACAACCTCAATGAGACAATAAACTATACTAATGTCCCCGCTATTAAAACTACAAACCTCAATGAGACAATTAAACATACTAATGCCCCGTATAAACTACAACCTCAATGAGACAATAAACTATACTAATGCCCGTATAAAACTTACAACCTTAGATTAGCAATAAACTATACTAATGCCGCCCGTATAAAACTACAACCTTAATGAGGACAATTAAACTATTACTAATGCCCCCGCTATAAAACTAACAACCTTAATGAGACAATAAACTATACTAATGCCCCCGTATAAACTACAAACGTTAATGAAGACAAAAACTATACTAGATGCCCCGTATAAAAACTACAACTCAATGAAGGCAAATAAACTATACTAATGCCCCGATAAAAAACTACAACTCAATGAGACAATAAACTATACTAATGCCCCGTATAAAACTACAACCTCAAATGAAGGACAATAAAACTATACTAATGCCCCCGTATAAAAAACTACAACCTTAATGAGACAATAAAAACATAACTAATGCCCCGTATTTAAAACTACAACCTCAATGAGGACCAATAAACTATACTAATGCCCCCGTATAAAACTACCACCTTAATGAACAATAAACTATACTAATGCCCCCGCTATAAAACTACAACCTCAATGCAGACAATAAACTATACTAAATGCCCCGTATAAAACTACAACCTATAATGAGACAATAAACTATACTAATGCCCCGTATAAAACTCCCACAACCTTAATGAGACAATAAACTATACTAATGCCCCCGTATAAAACTACAAACCGCCAATAGAACAATAAAGCTATTACTAATGGCCCCGTATAAAACTACAACCTTAAAATGAGACAAATAAACTATACTAATGTCCCTGTATAAAAACTACAACCTCAGATGAACAATAAACTATACTAATGCCCCCCGCTATAAAAACTACAACCTCAATGAGACAATTAACGTATACTAATGCCCCCGTATTAAAACTACAACCTTAATGAGACAATAAACTATACTAATGTCCCTGTATGAAACTACAACCCTTAATGAGACAATAAACATACTAATGTCCCTGTATAAAAACACACCTTCAATGAGACAATAAACTATACTTAATGCCCCCGTATAAAACTACAACCTTAATGAGACAATAAACTATAACTAATGTCCCTGTATAAAACTACAACCTCAATGAACAATAAACTATACTTAAATGCCCGTATAAAAACTACAACCTCAATGAGGACCAATAACTATACTAATGCCCCGTATAAAACTGACAACCTCAATGAGACAATAAACGATACTAATGTCCCCGTATAAAACTACAACCTCAATGAGACAATTAAACTATACTAATGCCCGTATAAACTACAACCTCAATGAGACAATAAAACTATACTAAAATGCCCGCGCTATAAAACACTACAACCTTAATGAGACAATAACTATACTAATGCCCCCCGTATAAAACTACAAACACTCTAATGAAGACAATAAAACTATACTAATGCCCCCGCTATAAACTAAACCTCAAGCAGACAAGTAAACTATACTAATGCCCCGTAAAAACTACAACCTCAATGAGACAATGAAACTATACTAATGCCCCGTATAAAACTACAACCTCAATGAGACAAAAACTATACGAATGCCCCCGTATAAAACTACAACCTTAATGAGGGACAAAAACTATACTAATGCCCCCGCTATAAACTACAACCTCAATGAGACAATTAACTATACTAATGCCCCGTATTAAAACTACAAACCTCAATGAGACAATAAATATACTAATGCCCCCGTATAAAACTACAACCTCAATGAGACAATAAAACTATACTAAATGCCCCGTATAAAACTACAAAGCCTCAAATGAGACAATAAAAACTATAACTAATTCCCTGTATAAAAACTGACAAACCTCCAATGAGACAATAAACTATACTAATGACCCCCGTATACAAAAACTACAACCCCAATGAGACAATAAACTATACTAATTGTTCCTGTATAAAACTACAACCCTCAATGAGACAATAAAACTATTACTAATGCCCCGTATAAAAACTACAACCTCAATGAGACAATAAACTATATAATGTCCCCGTATAAAACACAACCTCAATGAGACAAATAAACTATACTAATTGCCCCGTATAAAACTACAACCTCAATAGACAATAAAAACTATTACTATGCCCCGTATAAAACTACAACCTTAATGAGAACAATAAACTATTACTAATTGCCCCCGTATAAAACTACAACCTTAATGAGACAATAAAACTATACTAATGGCCCCCGTATAAAACTACAACCTTAATGAGACAATAAAACTATACTAATGCCCCGTATAAACTACAACCCTCAATGAGACAATAAACTATACTAAGGGTCCCGTATAAAACTACAACCTACAATGAGACAATAAACTTATACTAATGCCCCGTTATAAAACTACAACCTCAATGAGACAAGTAAAACGTATACTAATGCCCCCGCATAAAACTACAACCTTAATGAAGACATATTAAACTATACTAATGTCCCTGTATAAAACTACAAACCTTAATGAGGACAATTAAAACCATACTAATGGCCCCGCTATAAAACTACAACCTTAATGAGACAATAAACTATACTAATGCCCGTATAAAAACTACAACCTCAATGAGACAATTAAACTATACTAATGCCCCGTTATAAAACTACAACCTTATGAGACAATAAACTGATACTAACGTGCCCCGCGTATAAAAAACTACAAACCTCAATGAGACAATAAACTATTACTAAATGCCCCGTATTAAAAACTACAACCTTTAATGAGACAATAAACTATACTAATGTCCCTGTATAAAACTACAACCTCAATGAGACAAATAAAACTATACTAATGCCCCCGTATAAAACTACAACCTCAATGAGACAATAAAACTATTACTAATGTCCCTGTATAAAACTACAACCTCAATGAGACAATAAACTATACTAATGTCCCTGTATAAAACTACAACCTCAATGAGGACAATAAAATTATACTAAGTCCCTGTATAAAACTACCAACCTAACAATGAGACAATAAACTATACTAATTGCCCCGTTAATAAAACTACAACCTCAATGAGACAATAAACTATACTAATGGTCCCTGCTATAAAACACAACCCAAGAGACAATAAACTATACTAATGCACCAAGTATTAAAACTACAACCTTAATGAGACAATAAACTATTTACTGAATGCCCCGTATAAAACTACAATCTCAGATGAGACAATAAACTATATAATGTCCCTGTATAAAACTACAACCTCAATGAGACAATAAACATATACCTAATGCACCAGTATAAAACTACAACCCTTTAATGAGACCAATAAACTATACTAATGCCCCCCGTATAAACTACAACCTTAATGAGACAATAAACTATACTAATGCCCCCGTATTAAAACTACAACCTTAATGCAGACAATAAAACGTTATACTAATGCCCCGCTATTAAGAACTACAACCTCAATGAGACAATAAACCTATTACTAATGTCCCTGTATAAAACTACAACCTCAATTGGAGACAATAAAACTATACTATGCACCAGTATAAAACTACAACCTTAATGAGACCAATAAACTATACTAATGCCCCGTATAAAAACTACAACCTCAATTGAGACAATAAAAACTATACTAATGTCCCTGTATGGAAAACTACAACCTTAATGCAGACAATAAACTATACTAATTGCCCCGTATAAAACTACAACCTCAATGAGACAATAAACTATACTAATTGTCCCCTGTATAAAACTACAAAACCTTAATGAGACAATAAACTATACGTAATGTCCCTGTATAAAACTACAACCTCAATGAGACAATAAACTATACTAATGTCCCTGTATAAAACTTACAACCTCAAATGAGACAATAAACTATACTAATGCCCCCGTATTAAAAACTACAACCTTAATGAGACAATAAAACTATACTAATGCCCCGTATAAACTACACCTTAATGAGACAATAAACTATTATAATGTCCCTGTATAAAAACTACAACCTTAATAGACAATAAAACTATACTAATGCCCGCTATAAAAACTACAACCTCAATGAGACAATAAACTATACTAATGCCCCGTATAAAACTACAACCTTAATGAGACAATAAACTATAACTAATGCCCCCGTAATAAACTACAAACTTAATGAGACAATAACTATACTAAGCCCCCGTATAAAAACCTACAACCTCAATGAGACAAAAACTATACTAATGCCCCGTATAAAACTACAACCTTAATGAGACCAATAAAACTATACTTAATGTCCGAGTATAAAACTACAACCTTAATGAGACAATAAACATACTAATGCCCCGTATAAAAACTAACAAACCTCAATGAGACAATAAAACTATACTAATGCCCCTGTATAAAACTACAACCTCAAAAATGGAGACAATAAACTATACTAATGCCCCGTATAAAACTACAACCTGTAATGAAACAATAACTATACTATGTCCCGATAAAACTACCAACCTTAATGAGACAATAAACGTATACTAATGGCCCCGCTATAAAAACTACAACCTCAATGAGGACAAATAAACTTATACTAAATGCCCCGTGATAAAAACTAACACCTCAATGAGACAATAAACATACTAATGTCCCCCGTATAAAGACTACAACCTTTAATGAGACAATAAACTTATACTAATGCCCCCGTATAAAACGAAACCTCAATGAGACAATAAAAACTATACTAATGCCCCCGTATATAAAAATTACAACCTTAATGAGACAATTAAACTATACTAATGCCCCGTATCCAAAAAACTACAAACCTCAATGAGACAATAAACTTATACTAATGTCCCGCGTTATAAAACTACAACCTTAATGAGACAATTTAAACTATACTAATGGTCCCTGTATAACTACAACCTCAATGAGACAATAAACTATACTAATGCCCCTGTATAAAACACAACCTCAATGAGACAATAAACTATACTAATGCCCCGTATAAAACTACAACCTTAATGAGACAATAAACTATACTATGCCCCTGTATAAAACTACAACCTCAATGAGGACAATAAACGTATACTAATGTCCCTGCTATGAAACTACAACCTCAATGAGACAATAAACTATTACTAATGCACCAGTATAAAACTACAACCTCAATGAGGACAATAAACTATACTAAGCCACCAGCTATAAAACTACAACCTTAATGAAGACAATAAACTATACTAATGCCCCCTGTATAAAACTACAACCTCAATGAGACAATAAACTATACTAAATCCCCCGTATAAAACTACAACCTTAATGAGACAATAAACTATACTAATGTCCCTGTATAAAACTTACAACCTCAATGAGACAATTAAACTATACTTAATGCCCCAGTATAAAACTACAAACCTCAATGCAGACAATAAAACTATACTAATGCCCCGCTTATAAAAACTACAACCTTAATGAGACAATAAACTATACTAATGCCCCCGTATAAAACTACAACCCAATGGACAATAAACCTATACTAATGCCCTGTATAAAACTACAACCTTAATGAGACAAAAATATACTAATGCCCCGTATAAAACTACAACCTTCAATGAGGACAATAAACTATACTAATTCCCTGCATAAAACTACAACCTCAATGAGACAAAAACTATACTAAGTCCCTGTATAAACTACAACCTAATGAGGACAAAAACGTATACTAATCCCCCGTATAAAACTACAACCTTAATGGAGACAATAAACAAATACTAATGCCCCCGTATAAAACTACAAACCTTAATGAGACCAAGTAAACTATACTAATGCCCCCGTTATAAAACTACAACCCTTAATGAGACAATGAAACTACTAATGTCCCTGTATAAAACTAACAACCTTAATGAGACATGAAACTATACTAATGCCCCGTATAAACTACAACCCTTAATGAGACAATAACTATACTAATTTCCTGTATAAAACTACAACCTCAATGAGACAATTAAACTATACTAATGCCCCCGTATAAAACTACAACCTCAATGAGACAATAAACTAATAACTAATGCCCCCGTATAAAACTAACAACCTTAATGAACAATAAACTATTACTAATGCCCCGATAAAATACAACCTTAATGAGACAATAAACTATACTAATGGCCCCCGCTATAAACTACAACCCTTCAATGAGACAATAAACTATTTACTAATGCCCCGTATAAAACTACAACCTCAATGAGACAATAAACTATTTACTAATGTCCCTGCTATAAAACTACAACCTCAATGAGGACAATAAACGTATACTAATCCCCTGTATAAAACTAACAACCTTTAATGAGGACAATAAACTATACTAATGTCCCTGTATAAAACTACAACCTTAATGAGACAATAAACTATACTAATGCCCCCGTATTAAAACTAAACAACCTCAATGCAGACAAATGAACTATACTTAATGCCCCCGTATAAAAAACACAACCTAAATGAGACAATAAACTATACTAATGCACCAGTTATAAAACTACAACCTCAAATGAAAGACAATAAACATTACTAATGCCCCCCGTATAAAACTACAACCTCAATGAAGGACAATAAACTATACTAATGGCCCCCGTATAAAAACTTACAACCTCAATGAGACCCAATAAACTATACTAATGCCCCCGCTATAAAACTACAACCCTTAATGAGACAAATAAACATAACTAATGCCCCGTATAAAACTACAACCTCAATAGACGAATAAACTATACTAATGTTCCCTGTATAAAAACTACAACCTTAATGAGAACAATAAACTATACTAATGCCCCCGTATAAAAACTACAACCTCAATGAGACAATAAACTATACTAATGCACCAGTATAAAACGTACAACCTCAATTGAGACAATAAACTTATACTAATGCCCCCCGTATAAAACTACAACCTCAATGAGACAATAAACTATACTAATGGTCCCTGTATAAAACTACAACCTTCAATGAGACAATAAACTACTACAATTCCCCTGTATGAAAACTACAGCCTCAATGAGACAATAAACTATACTAATGCCCGTATTAAAACTACAACCTCCAAAAATGAGACAATAAACTATACTAATGTCCCTGTATGAAACTTACAACCTCAATGAGACAATTAACTATACTAATTCCCTGTATAAAAACTACAACCTGCAATGAGACAAATAAACTATTACTAATGTCCCTGCTATGAAACTACCAACCTCAATTCAGACAATAAACTATACTAATGTCCCTGTATGAAACTACACCTTTAATGAAGACAATAAACTATACTAAGCCCCGTATAAAACTACAACCGCAATGAGACAATTAAACTATACTAATGCACAGTATAAAACTACAACATCAATGAGACAATTAAACTATACTAATGTCCCCTGTATAAAAACTACAACCTCAATGAGACAATAAACTATACTAATGCCCCTTATAAAAACTACAACGCTCAATGAGACAATTAAAACTATACTAATGTCCTGTATAAAACTACAACCCTCAATGAGACAATAACTATACTAATGCCCCGAATAAAACTACACCTCAATGAACAATAAAACTATTACTAATGTCCCTTATAAAACTACCAACCTCAATGAGACAATAAACTTAACTAATGCCCCCGTATTAAAACTACAACCTCAATGAGACCGAATAAACTATACTAAATGCGCCCCGTATAAAACTACAAACGCTTAATGAAACAATAAACTATACTAATGCCCCGTATAAAACCTACAACCCTCAACAATGAGACCAATAAAAACTATACTAATGCCTCCCGTATAAAACTACAACCTCAAATGAGACGAATAAAACTATACTAATGTCCCTGTATAAAACCTACAACCTAAATGAGACCCAATAAAACTATACTAATGTCCCGTATAAAACTACAACCTCAATTAGGACAATAATTATAACTAATGTCCCTGTATTAATTAAAACTACAACCTCAATGAGGACAATAAAACTATACTAAGCCCCCGTATAAAACTTACAACCTCAATGAGAACAAAAACTATACCTAATGTCCCTGTATAAAACTACCAACCTCAATGAGAACAATTAAACTATTACTAATGCCCCCGTATAAAACTACCAACCTTAATGAGACAATAAAACTTATTACTATAGCCCCCGTATAAAACTACAACCTCAATGAGAACCAAATAACTATACGTAATGTCCCCCGTATAAACTACAACCTCAATGAGACAATAAACTATACTAATGCCCCCGTATAAAACTCAAACCTTAATGAGGACAATAAACTATACCTAATGCCCCGCTATAAAACTACAACCTCAATGAACAATAAACATACTAATGCCCCCGTAATAAAACTACAACCTTAATGAGACAATAAGACTATACTAATGCCCCGTATAAAACTACAACCTCAATGAACAATAAAACTATACTTGCCCCCGTATTAAAACTACAACCTCAATGAGACAATAAACTATACTAATGCCCGCCGTATACAAACTAACAACCCTTAATAGACAATAAAACTATACTAATGCCCCTATAAAACTACAGACCTTAATGAGACAATAAACATACTAATGTTCCTGTATAAAACACAACCTCAATGAGAACATAAAACTATTACTTATGCCCCTATAAAACTACAACCTCAATGAGACAATAAACTATACTATGCCCCCGTATAAAACACAACCTGAATGAGACAATAAAACGATTACTTGAATGCCCCCGCTATAAAACTACAACCTTAAGAGACAATAAACTATACTAATGCCCGTATTAAAACTACAAACCTCAATGAGACATAAACTAACTAATCCCGCGTATAAAACTACAACCTCCATGAACAATAAACCTATACTAATGTCCCCGTATAAAAACTACAACCTCAATAGACAATAAACTATACTAAGTGCCCCGTATAAATCTACAACCTCAATGAGACAATAAACTATACTAATGCCCCCGTATAAAACTACAACCTTAATGGAGACAATAAACTAACTAATGCCCGTATTAAAACTACCAACCTTAATGAGACAAATAAACTATACTAATGCCCCCGCTATTAAAACTACAACCTTAATGAGACAATAAACTATACTAATTGCCCCCGCTATAAAACTACAACCTTAATGAGACAATAAACTTTATACTAATGCCCCGTATAAAACTACAACCTCAAATGAAGACAAAAACTATACTAATGGCCCCGTATAAAACTACAAACCTTAATAGACAATAAACTATACTAATGCCCCGTTATAAAACTACAACCTCAAGAACAATAAACTAACTAATTCCCCCGTATTAACTACAACCTTAAATGAGACAATAAACTATACTAATGCCCCCGTATAAAACTACAACCTCAATGAACAATAAACTATACTAATGCCCCGCTATAAAACTACAACCCAATGAGACAATAAACTAACTAATGCCCCGTATAAAACACAACCTTAATGAGACAATAAACATACTAATGGCCCCCGTAAAAACTAACAACCTCAATGAGACAATAAACTATACTTAATGCCCCGGTATAAAACTACAACTCAATTGAGACAATAAACTATACTATGTCCCTGTATTAAAAACACAACCTTAATGCAGACAAGAAACTATACAATGCCCCCGTATAAAAACTACAACCTTAATGAACAATAAACTATACTAATGCCCCCTGCATATAAAACTACAACCTAATGAACAATAAACTATACTAATGTCCCTGTATTAAAACTACAAACCTCAAAATGAACAATAAAACTATACTAATGCCCTATAAAACTACAACCTCAATGAGACCAAAAAACTATACTAATGCCCCGTATAAAACTACAACCGCAATGAGACAATAAACTATACTAATGCCCCCCGTTTAAAACTACAACCTCAATGAGACAATAAAAAACTATACTAATGCCCCGCTATAAAAACTACCAACCTTAATGAGACAATAAACTATACTAATGCCCCGTATAAAAACTACAACCTTTAATGAGACAATAAACGTGATACTAACTGTCCTGCTTATAAAACATACAACCTCAATGCAGAACAATTAAACTATACTAATGGCCCCGTATTAAAAACTACAACCTCAATGAGACAATTAAACTATACTAATGCCCCCGTATAAAAACTACAACCTTAATAGACAATAAACTATACTAATGCCCCCGATAAAACTACAACCTTAATGAGACAATAAAACTATTACTAATGCCCCGTATTAAAACTACAACCTCAATGAGGACAATAAACTATACTAATGCCCCCGTTTATAAAACTACAACCTCAAATGAGACAATAAACTATTACTAATGCCCCCGTATAACAACAAACCGTAATGAGACAATTAAACTATACAATGCCCCCGTATAAAACTACAACCTTAATGAACAATTAAAACCTATACTAATGCCACCGTATAAAACAACTACAACCTCAATGAGAGACCAAAATAAACTATACTAATAGCCCCGTATAAAAACTACAACCGTAATGGAGACAATAAACATATACTAATTATGCCCCGTATAAAACTACAACCTCAAATATGAGACAAAAACTATACTACATGCCCGCCGTATAAAACTACAACCTTAATGAGACATAAACTATACTAATGCCCCGTATAAAACTACAACCTCAATGAGGACAATAAAAAACTATACTAATGCCCCCGTTAGTTAAAACTACAACCTTAATGAGACAATAAACTATACTAATGCCCCGTATAAAAACTTACAACCTCAATGAGACAATAAAACTATACTAATGCCCCGTACTAAAACTACAACCTTTAATGAGACCAAATAAACGTATACTAATGCCCCCGGATAAAACTAACAACCTCAATGAGACAAAAAACTATACTAATGCCCCGTATAAAACTACAACCTTAATGAGACAAATTAAAAACTATTACTAATTCCCTTGTTGAAAACTACACCTCAATGGAAACAATAAACTATTCAACATACAAACACACAACCTTATAAACTACAACCTTAATGAGACATAAACTATACTAATGCCCCCGTATAAAACTACAACCTCAATGAGACAATAAACTATACTAATGGCCCTGTATAAAAACTACAACCTCAATTGAGACAATAACTATACTAATCCCCCGGTATTAAAAATACAACCCTAATGAGACAATAAACTATACTAATGCCACCAGTATAAAAACTACAACCTCAATGAGCACAATAAACTTATACTAATGCCCCCCGTATAAAACGACAACCTTAATGAGGACATATAACTATACTATAGTCCCTGTATAAAACTACCCAACCTCAATGAGAACCAATAAACTATACTAATGCCCGGAAATAAAACTAACAAACCTCAATGAGACAATAAAACTATACTAATGCCCCGTTAAAAACTACAACCTCAATGAGAACCAATAAACTATACTAATGTCCCCGATATAAACTACAAAACCTCCAATGAGACCCAATAAACTATACTAATGCCCCGTATAAACTACAACCTCAATTGAGACAATAAACTATACTAATGCCCCGTATCACAAACAACCTAATGAGACAATAAACTAACTAATTGCCCCCGTATAAACTTAACAACCTTAATGAGACAATAAACTATACTAATGCCCCGTATAAAACTACCAACCTTAATGAGACAATAAACTATTACTAATGTCCCTGTTATTAAAAAACTACAACCCTCAATAGACAAATAAACTATACTAATGTCCCCGGTATAAACTACAACCTCAATTGAACAATAAACTATACTAATGCCCCGTATAAAAACACAACCTCAATGAGACAATAAACTATACTAATGCCCCGTATAAAAACTACAAACCTCAATGAGACCAATAAACTATACTAATGCCCCCCGTATAAAACTACAACCTTAACTGAGACAATAAACTATACTAATGCCCGTATAAAACTACAACCTCAATGAGACAATAAAACTTACTAAGCCCCGTATAAAACTTACAACCTCAATGAGACAATAAACTATACTAAATTGCCCCGTAAAAACTACAACCTCAATGAGACCAATAAACTATACTAATGTCCCCGCTATAAAACTTACCAACCTCAATGAACAATAAACTATTACTTAATGCCCCGTATAAAAACTACAACCTCAATTGAGACAAATAAACTATACTAATGCCCCGTATAAAACTACCAACCCTTAATGAGACAATAACTATACTAATTTGCCCCGTATAAAAACTACAACCTTAATGAGGACAATAAACTATACTAATGCCCCCGCTTATAAAACTACAACCTTAATGAGACAATAAACTATACTAATCCCCGTATAAAACTACAACCTCAATGAGACAATAAAACCTACTTTACTAATGTCCCCGTATAAACTACAAACCCTCAATGAGGACAATAAACATATACTAATGCCCCGTATAAAACTACAACCTCAATGAGACAATAAACTATACTTAATGCCCCCGTATAAACTTACAACCTTAATGAGGACAATTAACTATACTAAGGTCCCTGTAAAAACTACAACCTTAATGAGACAATAAACTATACTAATTGCCCCGTATAAAACTACAACCTTAATGAGACAATAAACTATACAATGCCCCGTATAAAAACTACAACCTCAATGAAGACAATAAACTATACTAATGCCCCCCGTATAAAACTACAACCTTAATTGCAGACAATAAACTATACTAATAGCCCCCGTATAAAAACTACAACCTTAATGAGACAATAAACTATACTAATGCCCCCGTATAAACCTACAAACTCAATGAAGAAATAAACTTATACTAATGCCCCCGTATAAAAACTTACAACCCAATTGAGACAATAAACTTATTAACTAATGTCCCTGTATAAAACTACAACCTCAATGAGACAAGTAAAACTTATACTAATGCCCCTGTATAAAACTACAAACCTTCAATGAGCACAAATTAAAACTTATACTAAATTGCCCCGCTATGAAACGACAACCCTAATGAGACAATAAACATACTAATGTCCCTGGTGATAAAACTTACAACCTCCAAATGAGACAATAAACGATACTAATGCACCAGTATTAAAACTACAACCTTAATGAGACAATAAACTATAACTAATGCCCCCGTATAAAACTACAACCTCAATGCAGACAATAAACTATACTAATGGCCCCCGATAAAACTACAACCTTAATGAGACAATAAACTATACTAATGGCCCCGTATAAAACTACAACCTCAAAATGAGACAATAAACTATACTAATGTCCCTGTATAAAACTACAACCTCAATGAGACCAATAAAAACTATACTATGCACCAGTATGTAGAAACTACAAACCTTAATGAGACAATAAACTATACTAATGCCCGTATTAAAACTACAACCTTAGAGTGAGAGACAATAAACTGCTTTATACTAATGTCCCTGTATAAAACTACAACCTTAATGAGACCCAATAAACTATACCTAATGTCCGGTAATAAAACTACAACCTTGATGAAGAACAGATAAACTATACTAAATGCCCGATAAAACTACAACCTCAATGAGACAATAAACTATACTAATGTCCCTGTATAAAACTACAACCTTAATGAGACAATAAACTATACTATGTCCCTGTATAAAAACTACAACCTCAATGAGACTCAATATATCAACTAATGTCCCTGGTATAAAACTACAACCTCAATGAGACAATTAAACTATACTTAATGCCCCCGATAAAACTACAAACCTTAATAGACAAATAAAACTATACTAATCCCCCCGTATAGAAACGTGACGTATATCTCTCAATTGAAGCAATGATAGACTATACTAATTCCCCGTGATAAAAACTACAGACCTTAATGAGACAATAAACTATACTAATGCCCCCCGTATAAAACTACAAACCTCAAATGAGACAATAAACCTATCTAATGCCCCGTAAAAACACAACCTTAATTGAGACAATAAACGGTATACTAAGCCCCGTATAAAACTACAACCCAATGAGACAATAAACATACTAATGTCCCCGCTATAAAGTGTTACTACAAAACCTAATTGAGACAATAAAACTATACTAATGTCCCTGATAAAACTAACAACCTCATGAGACAATAAACATACTAATGCCCCTGTATAAAACTACAACCTTCAATGAGGACCCAAAAACTTATACTAAGTGCCCCGTATAAAACTACCAAACCTTTAATTAGACAATGTAAACATACTAATGCCCCTCTGATAATAACATCGATACCTTAATGAGACAATAACTATACTAAGCCCCCGTATAAAACTACCAACCTTAATGAGACAATAAACTATACTAATGCCCCGTATAAAACATACAACCTCCAATGATGATTCTATAAATATAACAATGCGCCCGTAGAAAACTACAACCTCAATGAGACAATAAACGGATGAGCTGATATGCCTCCGTATAAACACAACCCTCAATAGACAATAAAACTATTACTAATGCCCCCGTATAAAACTACAACCCTAATGAGACAATAAACTATACTAATGCCCCGCTATAAAAACTACAACCTCAAATTGAGAGCAAGAAACTATACTAGATGCCCCGCTATAAACTACAACCTAATGAGACAATGAAACTATACTTAATGCCCCCGTATATATATACGTATCTAACGCTCTAATGAGACAAGTGAATACTATACTAATCCCCGTAGTAAAACTACAGACCTTAATGAGGACAATAAACTATAACTAATGCCCCTGTATAAAACTAACAACCTTAATGAGACATATAAACGTTATACTAATC
>VHKM01000785.1:0-128563 GCA_007210695.1 Neogobius melanostomus | reverse complement strand
GTGGATTAGGTCTACATGTTAATTTTCAGAGTTTCGTAAGGTGGAAATCTACATGTTTTATTCTTCAGAGTTGTTGTTAAAGAGTGTTTGGATAGTCTAACTATGTTTTATTTTCAGAGGTAAGGGTGGATAATCTACATGTTTTATTTTTCAGAGATAAGGGTGGATAAGCTACAATGTTTTTATTTTTCAGAATATAAGGGTGGATAATCTACATGTTTATTGTCAGGTATAAGGGTGGATAATCTACATGTTTTATTTTCAGAGAAATGCGTGGTAAGTCTACATAGCTGTTTTATTTTAGAGGTATTAAGGGTGGATGTCTACATTGTTTATTTTCAGGAGTACGTAAGGGTGGGATAATCTACATGTTTTATTTTCAGAGTGTAAGTGGATAGTCTACATGTTTATTTTTCAGAGTGTAAGGAGTGGAAATTCTACATGTTTTATTTCAGAGTATAAGGGTGGGATAATCCTAATGTTTTATTTTTCCAGAGTATAAGGGTGGTAGTCTACATGTTTTATTAGCAGAGTATAAGGGTGGATGTCTACATGTTTAATTTTCAGAGTGTAAGGGTGGATAATCTACAGTTTTATTTTCGAGTATAAGGGTGGATAGTCTACACTCTGTTATGTAAAGAACGACATTAGAGAATGTAGGTCTACATTGTTATTATTATTCAGAGTTATGTAAAGGGTGGATAATCGTACATGTTTATTTTCAAGAGTGTAAGGGTGGATAATCTACAGTTTTATTTTCGAGTATAAGGGTGGATAGTCTACAGTGTATTTTCAGAGTATGAGAGTGGATAGTCTACTGTTTTATTTTCATAGTTATAAGGGCTGTGGATAATCTACATGTTTATTTTTCAGGAAGTATAAGGGTGATTAATCTACATGCTTTTATTTTCAGAGTATAAGGGTGGATTAATCTACTGTTTTATTTTACAGAGTTATAAGGGTGGATAGTCTACATTGTTATTTTTCGAGAGTATAAGTTTGTGGATAATCTACATGTTTTATTTTCAGAGTTATAAGGTGTGGATAGTCTACATTGTTTTATTTTCCAGGATATAAGGTGGATAGTCTACATGTTTTATTTTCAGAGTGTAAGGGTGGATTAATCTACATGTTTTTATTTTCAGAGTGTAAAGGTGGCATAGTCTACATGCTTTATTTATCCAGATGTAAGGCGTGGATAACTACATGTATTTATTTTCAGAGTATAAGGGTGGAATAATCTACTGGTATTTATTATAACAGAAGATATAAGGTGGATTAGATCTACATGATTTTATTTTTGCAGATAGCTATCAAGGGTGGTGGATAAGTTCATACATGTTTTATTTTCAGAGTGTTAAGGGTGGATAATCACATGTTTTATTTTCAGAGTGTAAAGGTGGATTAGTCTACATGTTTTATTTTCAGCAGTGTAAGGGTGAGATAATCTACATGCTTTGATTTCAGAGTATAAGGGTGGATAATCTACATGTTTTATTTTTCAGAGTATTAAGGTTTGGATAGTCTACATGTTTTATTTTCAGAGTATTAAGCGTGGATAGTCTACATGTTATTTTCAGAGTGTAAGGTGGATAATCTACATGTTTTATTTTCAGAGTGCTAAAGGTGGATAGTTCTTACATGTTTTTTTCAGAGTTAACAGGGTGGATCAATCACATGTTTTATTTTCAGAGTATAAGGGTGGATAATCTACATGTTTTATTTCAGAGTATAAGGGTGGATAGTCTTACATGTTTTTTATTTTCAGAGTATAAGGGTTGGATAGTCTACATGTTTTATTTTCAGAGTGATAAGGGTGGATTAATCTACATGTTTTATTTTCAGAGTGTAAGGTGGATAGTCTACATGTTTTATTTCAGAGTTAAGGGTGGATAATCTACATGTTTTATTTTTTCAGAGTATTAAGGCGTGGATAATCTACATGTTTTATTTCAGAGTATAAGGTGATAATCTACATGTTTTATTTTCAGAGTATAAGGCGTGGATAATCTACCATGTTTTATTTTCAGAGTATAAGGGTGGATGTTCTACATGTTTTATTTTCAGAGTTATAAGCGGTGGATAGTCTGACATGTTTTATTTTCAGAGTATAAGGGTGGGATAATCTAATGTTTTATTTTCAGAGTATAAGGGTGGATAATCTACATGTTTTATTTCAGAGTATAAGCTGTGGATAGATCTACATGTTTTATTTTCAGAGTATAAGGGTTGGTGGATAGTCTGACATGCGCGTGTTTTATTTTCAGAGTATAGGGTGGATAATCTACAGTTTTATTTTCAGAGTATAAGGGTGGAATAGTCTACATGTTTTCATTTTTAGAGTATAAGGGTGGATAGTCTCATGTTTTTATTTTCAGAGTGTAAGCGGTGGATAATCTACATGATTTTATTTTCAGAGTGTAAAGGTGGATAGTCTACCATGTTTTTATTTTCAGAGTATAGGGGTGGATAATCTACATGTTTTATTTTCAGAGTATAATGGGTGGATAAATCTACATGTTTTTAATTTTCAGCAGTATAAGGGTGGGATAATCTTACATTTTTATTTTCAGAGTAATAAGGAGTGGATAGTCTACATGTTTTATTTTCAGGATAAGGGTGTGATAATCTACATTGTTTTATTTTCAGAGTATAAGGGTGATAGTCTACATGTTTATTTTTCAGAGTATAAGGGTGGAATTAGTCTAACATGTTTTAATTTTCAGAGTTGTTCAAGGGTGATAATCTACATGTTTATTCAGGTGTAAAAGGGGTAGTCTACATGTTTATATTATTCAGAGTGTAAGGGTGATGGATAATCTACATGTTTTATTTTCAGAGTAATAAGGGGGTAAATCTACATGTTTTATTTTTCAGAGTATAAGCGGTGGATAGTCTACTATGTTTTTATTTCAGAGTATTAAGGTGTGGATAATCTACATGTTTATTGTCAGAGTATAAGTGGATAATCTTACATGTTTATTTCAAGTATAAAGGGTGGGATAATCTACATGTTTTATTTTCAGAGTATAAGGGTGGATAGTCTACATGTTTATTTTCAGAAGTATAAGGTGGATATCTTACATGTTTTATTTTCAGTAGTATAAGCTGGATAGTCTACATGTTTTATTTTTCAGAGTATAAGGGTTGGATAGTCTACATGTTTATTTCAGAGTGTAAGGGGTGGTAATTACATGTTTTATTTTCAGAGTGTAAAGGTGGCACTAGTCTACATGTTTTATTTTCAAGAGTGTAAGGGTGGATAATCTACATGTTTTATTTTCAGAGTATAAGGGTGATAATCTACATGTTTATTTTTCAGAGTATAAGGGTGCGATAGTCTAATGTTTTATTTTCAGTCATTAAGGGTGGATAATCTACATGTTTTATTATTCAGAGTTATAAGGGTGGATAATCTTACATGTTTTATTTTCAAGAGTATAAGGGTGGAATTAGTCTACATGTTTTATTTTCAGAGTATAAGGGTGGATAATCTAACATGTTTTTATTTTCAGAGATAAGGGTGGATAATCTACATGTTTTATTTTCAGAGTCATAAAGGGTGGATAATCTACATGTTTTATTTTCAGAGTATAAGGGTGGGATAGTCTACATGTTTTTATTTTCAGAGTATAAGGGTGGATAGTCCTACATGTTTTATTTTCAGAGTATTAAGGGTGGATAGTCTACATGTTAGATTTTATTAAGTGTTCCTATTACTAGCCATTAAAAGAGACAATTTAGGAGGTCTCTGCCAGAAGAGAGTTTCCTCCGAGCTGCCGGCCCCCACAGTGTCTGCCCTATGACTATGGGTTATGTGAATGCGGAGTACATGAGATATGGTGCATGTTTTTACTGTCTAAGAGTTTATCTTCCTTTATATTACCATCAGCATCAATAGCAGTACTGTTGTCTGAATCGATTGAGTTTGATTCTAAGAATGAATCCACAGATTGTATTATTAATCCTTAGACTGTTTACATTTAAGTTTAAATAGTGATGATAACAACACAAACAGCAATAGCAATAACCAATGGCAATAACAACTGCAATAGTGTAATAGTTAACAACCACAATATTACTTCATTATTAGGTTAGATCTGGGACCTTTAAAAGTACACAGCACTTTGTGGACCCCATTTAAGCAATCAAGTTACCCATTTCCTCCTTCTGGTACTTTGACCATTACCATTTTTTATATCTTTTGATTTGAAATGATGAATATTAGGACATTGTTTAAATTCTGCCCCCAATTTGTTCCAGAGTTTAACTCCCACATACAGACACACACATACATTTTCCTCAGTGGAAAAGACACTGCTGAACCTTAAAGTATAATCACACCCCCTCAGGTTATATCCCTCTTCTGGCGTGCAAAAAGCATTTGTATCCTTGCAGAGTAGCACATTTTTGTTGGCGCTTTAAACAGGAAGTTGGGCAGCTAGAGAAACAACTAAATCATTGCAATTTTTAAAACAGTTTAGGACTGCCAGAAATAATATATTAGCTGTATCATAATATCTAACTTTATGGTATAATTCTACAAGCCCGTTTTTGGAGTATAACAGGGGGTTGTAATGAGCTTTATAGTTTATTGCCCAAACTTCTACACAAGTAGTTTAGATATTGGCAAACTAATGAAACCATATAATAAAAAATAATGCATTGTAAATTAAGAAAAACTTGCTTTATTAATTGATTGAGATACTTTTTGGAGACTTTACCTTGTATGTGTCTTATGTGATTGGTTTCCAGCTTAATACCTGTCAATGGTGACTCTAAAATTTAATTTCTGATACTGTATCTAAGACTACACCGTACTATATTTACTGAGTCTGTTTCCATTATAATTACCGAAACATTACTTTTGGTTTATTTAGGTTGAGGGACAATTTATTAATGTCCATCCATGTTTTAATTTACTTAGTTCACAGTTTATGTTAGTTACTAAAATTTACTATTAATTGTCATTGGAATAGAAGACGTTTGTGTCATCTGGCCGAAATCACTAATTTTTTAATAATTTAGACACCGTGAAAATGTCATTAATATATTAAATTAAAACAAACTTTGGGCCTAAGGGACAGATCCCTGTGGGAGAGGATGAGGGTGGATAGTTCTACATGTTTTATTTTCAAGAGTGTAAGGGTGGAAATCTACATGGTTTTATTTTCAGAGTATAAGGGTGGAAGTCTACATGTTTTATTTTCAGAGTATGAGGGTGGATAGTCTACAGTTTTATTTTCAGAGTATAAGGGTTGGATAGTCTAATGTTTATTTTTCAGAGTTATAGGTGGATAGTCTACATGTTTTTATTTTCAGAGATATAAGGGTGGATTAATCTCATGTTTTATTTCAGAGTATTGAGGGTGGATAATCTACATGCTTTTATTTCAGAGTGTAAGGGTGGATTTAGTCTTACATGTTTATTTTCAGAGTATAAGGGTGGATGTCTACATGTTTAATTTTCAGAGTGTAAGGGTGGATAATCTACAGTTTTATTTTCGAGTATAAGGGTGGATAGTCTACAGTGTATTTTCAGAGTATGAGGGTGGATAGTCTACATGTTTTATTTTCAGAGTATAAGGGGTGAGATAGTCTACATGTTTTATTTTCAAGGTATAAGGGTGGATAGTCTACATGTTTTATTTTTCAGGAGTATTAAGGGTGGATAATCTACATGTTTTATTTTCGAGTATGAGAGGTGCGATAGTCATACATGTTTATTTTTCAGAGTATAAGGGTGGATAGTCTACATGTTTATTTTCAGAGTATAAGTGTGGATAGTTCTACTGTTTTATTTTCAGAGTATTAGGTGTGGATAATCTACATGTTTTATTATTCAGAGTATAAGGGTGGATAATCTACATGTTTTATTTTCAGAGTATGAGGGTGGGATAGTCTACATGTTTTATTTTTCAGAGTACTGAGGGTGGATAGTCTACATGTTTTATTTTCAGAGTATAAAGGTGGATAGCTCTACATGTTTTATTTTTCAAGAGTGTAAGGGGTGGATAGTCTACATGTTTTATTTTCAGAGTATAGGGTGGATAGTCTACATGTTTTATTTTCAGAGTTAAGGGTGGATTAGTTCTACATGTTTTATTTGTCAGAGTATTAAGGGTGGATAATCTACATGTTTTATTTCAGAGTATATAAGGCGTGAAATCTACCATGTTTTAATTTCAGAGTATTAAAGGTGCGCATTAGGTCTACATGTTTTATTTTTAACAAGAGTGTAAGGCTGGATAGTCTACATGTTTTATTTCAGGAGTATAAGGGTGGATAGTCTACATTGTTTTATTTTCAGAGGTAAGGGTGGATAGTCTACATGTTTATTTTAGAGTGTAAAGGGTGGATTAAATCTACATGTTTTTATGTCAGAGTATAAAGGTGGGATAATCTACATGTTTTATTTTCAGGAGTATAAGGGATGGATTAGGTCGTACATGTTTTAATTTTCGGAGTATAAGCGGTGATTAATCTACATGTTTATTTTCAGAGTGTAAGGGTTGTAGGTCTACATGTTTTATTTTTCAGAGTATTGAGGGTGGATAATCTACATTGTTTTATTTCAGAGATAAAAGGTGTATAATCTACATGTCGTTTATTTTTCAGTAGTGTAGTGTGGATAGTCTACATGTTTTAATTTTCAGAGATAAGGGTGGATAGTCTACATGTTTTATTTTTCCAGAGTATAAGGGTGATAATCTACATGTTTTATTTTCAGAGTATAAAGCGTTGGATAATCTACATGTTCTATTTTCAGAGTATATGGTGGATAGTTCTACGATTGTTTTATTTTCAGATATAAGGGTGGATAATCTACATGTTTTTATTTCAGAGTATATAGGTTGGATAATCTACATGTTTTATTTTCAGCAGTATATGGGTGGATAGTCTACATGTTTTATTTTCAGAGTTATAAGGGTGGATTAGTCTACATGTTTTATTTCAGAGTATAAGGGTGGATAGTCTACATGTTTTATTTTTCAGAGTATAAGGGTGGATAAATCTTACATGTTTTTTTTCAGAGTATAAAGGTGATAATCTACATGTTTTATTTTCAGAGTATATGGGTGGATAGTCTACATGTTTTATTTTCAGAGTATAAGGGGGATAGTTCTACATGGTTTATTTTCAGAGTGTAAGGGTAAATCTACATGTTTTATTTTCAGAGTGTAAGGTGTAGTCTACATGTTTTATTTTTCAGAGCTATATGGGGTGGATAGTCTACATGCTTTATTTTCAGAGTATAAAGGTGGTATAATCTACATGTTTTATTTTCAGAGTATATGGGTGGATAGTCTACATGTTTTATTTTCAGAGTGTAAAAGGGTGGATAGTCTACATGTTTTTATTTTCAGAGTATATGGGGGATAGTCTACATGTTTTTTTATTTCAAGTGTAAGGGGGATAGTTAACTTTATTTATTTTATTTATTTATTGTTTTATTTTGGTCGGGACATGTGCTTTATAACATACATGGGTCTGATTGCCATGTAAACAAAGCCACACCGGATTGTAGCCTTGGGGCTAATTTGCATCCGTCGTCCCCCCATTTGCACTCAAACACACTCTCATTCATCCTGGACCTCATTGTACATGTTTTTTTAAGTGCGTAGGGAAACCGGAGTACCCGGAGGAAACCTACGCAGACACGGAGAGACACATGCAAACTCCACACAGAAGGCCCCTTCCAGGTGGGATCGAACCAGGGACCTTCTAGCTTGTGAAGCACACGAGCGCTAACCGCTGTACTACCGGTGCCGCCGTACATGTTGTTTTCAGAGTCATAAGGGTGGATGGACTAGTCTACTGTTTTGTTTCGGTATAAGGGTGGATAGTCTACATGTTATTTTTCAGAGTATAAGGTTGGATAGTCTACATGTTGTTTTCAGGGTATAGGGCTGGACTAGTCATCATGTTTTGTTTTCAGAGTTATTTGAACTTTCTCCGCTTTTAGATTTGGGGGTAAGCGCTCGGTTCGGCGGGGTTAAGAGGGTTAATATGACGTGACTCCGGGTCCTCGTGCGTGACTCTGCTCCTGTCCATCAGCCTTCTTCAGGGGGCGTGTCGCATTCCCCTCCTGACCCCGCCCCCTCCTGCCCGTGCGTCTTCCAGCGCGGTCTCGCCGCGTCTTGCGCCTCGCCCTCCTCCTCACGCGCCTCTCTGAACTCAGACCTTCCCTTTAACCAGAGTCCACAGACCGAGTTTCCAGTCCGAGTCCAGACCCAGCCGGCCCGGCGGACCTCACCTTAGCCGGACCTAGGACTTAACCCGGATCTAAGAGGACTAACCCGGACTAACGCGGCGGATGTGCGCGGCATGAGCTGAAGCGGCGCGGTTAACGGTAAGACAAAGACTCTCAGAGTCTTGTTATGCTGAATATTAAAGTTTGTTGTGCGGTTTGGGATCCGGCCCAGTCTGGGAACTCGGTCTGGACTCGGTCTGGACTTCAGACCCCGGACCTTTAGAGCGAGAGGTTTGTGACAAAAGACTTTAGGACGAAAAGCAAGAGGGAAAAGACGCGGAGAGAGCGAGGAGCAAGAGGGGATAAGAGGAAACACGACTGAGCGAGAGACAAAGCGGTTTAGCCTTTAGTTCAGTGAGTTTCAAACCGAGGGCGGATGGTCCCCCCCCCCCACACACTACACACACACACACTCACCCCCCCCCCAACACACATCACACACACACACTCCCCCCCCCCACAACACACACACACACAACACTTCCCCCCCCCAACATTTGGACTGGTGCAGGCAGGGACAAGAGCGGAGGAAAGAAAGGAGCAAGAGAGGAAAGAAAGAGTCAGAAACAACGACATGAGTAAAGAGAAAACGGCGACGGAAATAGGAAAAACCGGGACTAAACCAGGACTAAACAGGACTTATTACCGGACTTAAACCAGGTCTAAACCAGGTTTAAACCGGTTCTAAATACCGCGGTCTAAACCAGGTCTAAACCAGGACTAAACGGGTCTAAACCGGACTAAACCAGGTCTAAAACCGGTCTGTCTAAACCGGACTAACGCGCGTCGTAACCGGACTAACCGTTCTAAACAGGACTAAACCGGGTCCTAACCGAGGGACCCTTACTGGTCTAAACCAGGATCTACACCAGGTCTAAACCGGGTCTACCAGGACTAACCAGGTCTAAACCAGGCTAAACCGCGTCTAAACCAGGACCTAAACCCAGGTCTAAAACCGCGGTCTAAACCAGGACTAAACCAGGTCTAACCAGGTCTAACCGGCGTCTAAACCAGGGACTAACGGGTCTAACACCGGACTAAAAACCGGGTCTAAACCAGGTCTAACGGGACTAACAGGTCTAACCAGGACTAAACCAGGCAACCAGGACTTAAACCAGCTTCACCAGGTCTAAACCTGGGTCTAAACCGAGGACTAAACCAGGTCTACAGGTCTAAACCGGGTCTAAACCAGGACTAACCGGGTCTAACGATTAACCCATGGTCTAACAGGTCTAAACGAGGACTAACAGGTCTACCGCGACTACCAGGACTAAACCGGGACTAAACCAGTCTAACCAGGACTAAACCAGGACTTAAACCAGGACTAGGGGAGTTCGCTTTCCCGATGGCCTTTTGTATGAAAACTGTTTTTAAGTCATGGACTGGCCCTAGATTCCGCAGTCTCCCTTCCCTGAGGGCTTTACCTGGAGAGGCTGTGTGAACTGTAGACAGTACCACACAGTGATGGAGCTGGTCAGGGCGGGTGCTCTCTTATGTCTCTCTGTAGAGAACACACCAGTGATGAGCCTGGTCAGGATGCTCTCTATTAGTCCCTCTGTGTCAAGAACCTCACAGTGATGGGGCTGCGTCGGGTGCTCTCGTATAGTCTTCTCTGTAGAAGAACTCACACAGTTGAATGGAGACTGGTCAGGTATTGCTCTCTATAGTCCCTCTGTAGTAAGAACCTCACAGTTGTGGGCTGCGTCAGGGTGCTCTCTTTAGTCTCTTGTAGAAGAACCACACAGTGATGGAGCTGGTCAGGATGCTCTCTATAGTCCCTCTGTTGTAGGAGAACCTCAACAGTGATGGAGGCTGGTCAGGATGCTCTCTATAGTCCTCTGTGAAGAACCACACAGTGATGGAGTCTGCGTCAGGGATTTGCTCTCTATAAGTCCCTCGTGTAGAGAACCACACAGTGATTGGAGCTGGTCAGGATGCTCTCTATAGTCCCTCTGTCGAGTGCCACACAGTGTGGCTGGTTCAGGGTGCTCTCTATTAGTTCTCTGTAGAGTGCCACACAGTGATTGGAGGCTGGTCAGGATCTGCTTCTCTATAGTCCCTCTGCTAGCAAGAACCACCAGTGATTGGAGCTGGTTCAGGATGCTCCTCTATAGTCCTCTGGAAACCCACAGTGATGGAGCTGGTAGGTGGTCTCTATAGTCACTCTGTGAGAACACACAGTGTTGGAGCTGGTCGAGGATCCCTCTCTATGGTCCCTTGTAGAGAGCCCACAGTGATGGAGCTGCGTCAGGATGCTCTCTTATAGTCCCTCTGTAGAAGAACCTCGACAGTGATGGGCTGGTCTAGGATGCTCTCTATAGTCCCTCTGTAGAAGAGCCACAGTGATTGGAAGCTGGTCAGGATGCTCTTATAGTCCCTCTGTAGAGTGCCACAAGTGATGGAGCTGGTCGGAATGCTCTCTATAGTCCCTCTGTAGAGAACCTCACAGTGATGGCTGGGTCTGGATGCTTCTCTTAGTCCCTCTGTAGAAGAACCTCACAGTGTGGAGCTTGGTTTGGGGCTCTCGTATAGTCCCTCTGTACAGGTAGAGACCACCAGTGATGGAGGCTGGTCAGGATGCTCTCTTTAGTCCTCTGTAGTAAGAACCTCACAGTGACTGGGCTGGTAGGATGCTCTCTTATCGTCCCTCTTGTAGGAACACACAGTGATTGGAGCTGGTCAGGATGTCTCTATAGTCCCGTCTGTAGAAGCACCACACGTGATGGAGCTGCCGTAGGTGTCTCTATAGTCTCTGTAGAAGACCACACAAGTGATGGAGTCTGGTCGGATGCTCTCTATTAGTCCCTCTGTAAGGGCACACGTGATGGAGCTTCGGACTGCTCTATAGTCCCTCTGTAGAAGAACATCACGTGATGGAGCATATGGTCAGGATGCTCTCTATGTCCCTCTGTAGGAAGAGCCACACAGTGATGGAGCTGGTCAGGATGCTCTCTATAGTCCCTTCTGTAGAAGAACCATCACAGTGATGAGCTGGTCAGGATTGCTCTTTAGTCCCTCTGTAGAAGAACCACACAGTGATGGAGCTTGGTCGGCGTGCTCTCTATAGTTCCCTCTGTAGAAGAAACCACACAGTGATGGAGCTGGTCGGTGCTCTTATAGTCCTCTGTAGAGAGCCATCACAGTGATGGAGCTGGTAGGGTGCTCTCTATTAGTCCCTCTGTAGCAAAACACACAGTGATGGGCTGGTCAGCATGCTCCTCTATAGTCCCTCTGTAGAGAACCTCACAAGTGATGGAGTGGGTTTCAGGGTGCTCTCTATAGTCCCTCTGTAGAGAACGTCACACTGGGGGTCTTCAGGCAGGGAGGTGTTGCTTTATGCCGGGGTCTTCTGTTTCGCGCGAGTCACTGTCACAGGTTTAGAGTCTTGATGGTTTTTTTATCCCACAGACTGATTTCTCCAGTAGAGAAAACATTAGGATCCAGTTTTTATGTAATCTTCCTAATCCTGCCTTTTATCTTACTAGTCTTTCCTGCAGCTCCGTTGTTCTGGAGGCGTCGTTTGTGGAAATTGAAATTAGGGCGGATTTATGGCAATAAGGAATAAGAATAATTTCAATAAAGTTCTAGATATCGAGGGTGCAGGTTGGTCAGGTAAGTGCCACGTAGTTTTGTCACCATGTTACTTGAAAGTACCAATATGTCCATAGCTCCTGATCCAAATATTGACTAGCTCTTCCAACGAAGACAAGAGAAAAGGTTCCAGCGGGCCTGAGACAAACACAGGAATAAAAGGTGGTTTTAGACTTTTAGAACGTATCTTGTGCCCTCCAGCATGAAACAATCTTGCTCCTCATCTCACTCTTTAGTTCAGATAGACTTTAGAAACATCTTTCCACATCTTCACTTCCTTTAGTTCCATCAGACTTTAGAAACATCTGTCCACATCTTCCCTCCTTTAGTTCAGATCAGACTTTTAGGAACATCTGTCCACATCTTCACTCCTTTAGTCAGATCAGGATAGGAAGAACTCTGTCCACATCTTCCTCTTTAGTTCGATCAGACTTTCATTTGTGTAAAAGATGGATCAGTGAAATGATATGCATTATAAGTTATTAACCTCTTAACCCCGCCTGAACTGAGCACTTTTTGAAACACATCAATAACGACGAGATAGTGAAAGTGTTTCCAGTGAGGCCGTTGAGCTCAGTCCAGAAGCTTCGTTTAGGTAAAGCTGAAAGCTGAACGTGTTTTTAAACAAGTAGAGTACTGTTATACAGACCGATGAATATGCTTAAGGGTTACTTTTAAAAGATATCCATTACTTCATTACTCTTTCTGCAACTCAAAGGTCCAATGAGTCTTTGTTTGATCGCTGTTCATGTGACTCACACTTTTAAAGCCGAGAGTTTTAAACTGAGCGGAGCTGAAACTCCTGGCGGTAACTGTGGTAACTACGGTTTGACTATGGTAACTATGGTTACTATGGTAACTTGGAACTATGGTGCTACGGTACTATGGTAACTGTGGTACTTACGGTGACTATGGTACTATGTCTATGGTACTTTGTACATGGTGATATTTGGTAACTCTGTACTATGGTAAATGATGCGTAACTATGGTGGCTATGGTAATTATGGTAATATTGGTGACCTTTATGGTGACTTGGCGTTAAACTATGGTAACTTGGTTTGACTTTTGGTTAACTGTTGGTACTCGGTGCTTGGTACTATTGGTACTATAGGTAATGCAGACGGACTTTGTTCTCGTTTTTGGTTATATCTCATTATTATTGGGAATCCAGATGAAACAAAACTGTTTCAAAGTATCGTCTTCTCTGTCGGCTCATATGAACTAATGTCTATTATTCCTCATAAAGGCATAAGGTTAAGATTAAGTGCTTTGGATCTGACGTTCTTTGTTTCTTTCTTTAGAGCGTGGTCCCAAACTGCGCAAGTATTCCCTGTCTTTATTTGATAGGATAGTTAAGTATGTCACATTAAGCTCATGTACAGACGACAGTCGAGCGCTAAATGTACCAACGTCTTCATGTGAAGGCTTTGTGCCATGTCTGCTGAAAGGCCGCTATTAAATAAAAGAAAATACATTCATTTTAAAATCCTTCAGACTAATACAATGTGTGTGACCTGATGGGCTGTAGGATCTTGAACGCTCTGTCTTAGATCTATAGCTGGCTTGACTGTCAGTGCAGAGGCCTGTGACATGAGCAGTCACTTTATATGTGTCATGCGTGGTATCGCGTGTGAGCGCTGATGAAACAGCAGGGTCGTCCATGTTCAGGTGAATGTTCTGTAAAGATTTGCTTTGGCACTCGAACAGATTTGTTTGATATTTGACTGTCATATTTAGTTGTGAGTCGGCCCTTGTGACTCTGACACCTGCTGGCTCTTTTATCTGTAATGTAGTTCTTTGGATATGGACTTTGATTCTTGAGGCAAGCAAGACATGTTTTTTTAACATCATGACAGAACACAGCGCCACAGTTTGAGGTTGTGTATTTGTCGTTTGCAAGACTTTTCCCTGGGCCCAAACCCATAACCACGCATTCGTTCGCAACATTTTAAATCCTGCTGTAGGACAAGGTCAGTCGTTTAATGTACATGTAAGAGTACGGGCCAAGAATGGACCCCCTGCAGAACACCTGTTTTCATTTTTTTTTATAATGTGATCTGATTAGTAAACACACACACTGATCCTCTGTTCAAGATTTGCCATTTGTAAAGTTCATTGTTGTTAAAGTTGAGCTTTGGACAGTTTGTGGCATGTCTGATTTAGTTGAATTCAAATGCTTTTTAGCGCTCCAAAAAAACGCGCATAATTTCTCCCGTTATCTATTGCAAGTTTGAGCTTTTGCTCCACAGAGCCGTTTCGGTTGAGTATTGGGGACGGAAGAAACTGTGATGCGGTGCAGAATTATATTTTGATTGTATAAAGCCATAAGCTGACTGTACACCTTTGAGACCAGATCTAGTGTGGATATGCAGGCCTGCTGTTCTGACTTAACGTGTTGGAATAACCTCTGTGGGGAAATGTCTGCTCTGGCTAGCAACATTGATCAGAGGCTTTACCAAAGTTGTTTTTATTTCGTTTCAAAAGGCTGCAGTTGGTGAAAAGAGTCCTCACTGTGGTTTAGTCACTGACGCTTTATTGCTTCATTGGTCTGTGTGGGAATGAAGAGTTGATTTATTAGTTTGATGTGTTTAGTGATGAATCGTCGTTGCTTTTCTGAGTGAAATATGTCTGCCCAGTTCTTTTAACTGATTGAGTTTCCTGTTGTGTCCCTAATCTGCCTCCATGTCTACGCTCATGATGTCGTTGTTTTTGCCTGACGGTTTCAACTGTACCATTTATTAGTCCCGGACCCCTGAAGAACCTCACCAGCTTAGACACAAACTGCCATTAGGGGAAAATTATATTTTTTTAAGGAAATGTCAATTGTTGCTGCATTTGTCAACTTTAGAACAATATGAGGAATTGTGCAGCTTTGTTCTGTGAAATGAGTTTCGGATCCAACGTGCGTTGAGCCTGAACCAACCTGACTCCTCCTCTGGTGTGGCATTAGCCTCACTTCATCGGCTCTTTAAGTCGTGTCTTTGTGTTGTGTTGGCTTTTAGATTTGGGCCAAAGCCTGAGCTTGGAGTAACATGTGCTCGGTTTGTTGGGAGTTTTAAGATAGTGTTTTATCTATTATTAGTTCTCATTTTTCATTTAAAACGTCACAATACTCGGTAGAAAACACCAAAGAAGAGTTTTCAGCATTTTATGGACGTTCTCACACAGGATACTGACCAGATTTGGAGTTGGATCGTTCCCAAGTCCAGAACATCACGGACCTCATCGATCCTTGAAAGATTTATTTACTCCATTTAACTTTATTTATCCACGTTGTCGAGTTCAAGGTTTCCAGAGTAAAGAAGAAGAATTAGTAAGACTTGTAGGTTTCTTAACCTTCCGCCTTTTAAATTACTTATACATTTATCTCCAGTTCAGCTTTGACCAACTCTAAGCTCTGGGCTGTAGTTTTGCTCTGGCCAGAGGAGGCCGACCGTTTTTTTCGCTTCCTCGTTGTTTTTGCTGGTGTTTTTGTATGCTTTGTTAAGAGCTTTAGATTTGGTGGTAAAGCTGAACTGGAGAGGGGAGGGGGTTCAGTGAACTCTTTCTGCAGAAGCTTCAGATGAACTGGTCTGAACCTAACCGCTCAGGTTTAAAACAGGAAGTGCTCGGCTGATGAACGGACGTGCTCGGCTGAACCGGAACGGGAGCAGAGGATTCTATGAAACTTAGAAACACGGGTCCCGGGACGTCTCTGCGACCCCACATGCCACAGTTCAGCTTCTGAAAACCTGGTCCTAGAGCTTTCTCTGGTTCAGTTTCAGAGACGGTATTTAACTGATTAGAATGTGTCGTGTGGCAGGTCGTCGTCCTGCGAGATAAGCCCTCCCACTGTGGAGGACTAAGTCGTATAAGCTTCCTCCCCTCGCTGTGACTCAGCACTTTCTCCAAATGTTCCCTGTCTTATTTACAGTGTTGCTTCTCTGGAAATTATTTTTTTGGGATTTTCTTATTCAGGTGTGAACAGTTTGTGTGTCGTCTCTTTAGGAGGAGTGAGACGTCACATGTTTGGGCTTTTATTCATAATCAGCGCTGTAACAGGATAAAAATACAAATTTGCAATTAACCTCCGATAAACAGCATATAACTATTCAGGCAGGCACAGTTTATCTGTTAGAGCACAATTCTACAAGGCATTATCAAAGGTTTCACCAGTTGCAGAAATTAGAAAACAACAAATCACCTAAAACATCACATAAAGTGATCATGACAGTAAAGGCAAGAGTGCAGATGTTTTCAGCCTGAGCGAGGCCATGTCTCACATCCTCATGAGAACTGTTCCAGATTTGAGCTTTAGCCTCAGGCGTATGTTTAGTCCTGACCTCTGGACACCGGAGACCGCCTCCTGAGTTGCTTCATACGGCTCTACTGTCAGAGGTGGACTTTGGTGCTAAACATTGGAAGATTGTGAACAGCAGAGCTGTTTTAAATTCTTTTCTGGGACAGGAAGCCAGTGCAGAGCCGGCAGCACTGGACTAATGTGGTCGTATTTTACCTGGTTCTTGTCAGGACTGGGCAGCAGCGTTCTGGATGTTCTTGCGCTCTTAACAGCTTGTTAGAAGGCGATGGAGCAGCCGTTTACAGTAGTCTACTGCTGGAGACAAAATGCATGGCTGCGTGTCTTAAGTCCTGGTTTTCACACTATACAGCCATTACAGAAATCAAAACACTCCTGCATTCTATTCTGAATGTTTAAAAGTCAGGGTTTGCCGTCTCAAGCCTGAGCTGTGTGTAAATGTTATAATACAATAAAGCTGAATGAGTTCTCCTAGCTGACTCCATAGGCATTTCAAGAGGAGTTTTAGCTAGGTCTTTAAATGGGGACAGTGTTAGCTCTTGACGATTATTTAGATGTTGTTTTATCTGCTTGTATTTATTCAAAGCGGTTAAAGTTATTCTGTGGTACTGGTTCTTCTCCTGCCTGGGAATACACCGTGGCTTCAGTTAAGGTTTATGCCGTGTTCAGACGAACGCTCTCGGGCCGGTCAAGACGGCCTCAGTCCGTAGTTGGACGCTTGTTGTGAATCCGCACGCTTGTGCTGAAGTCGGGACGCTTGTACTGAGTCGACGCTTGTACTGACGTCAAGCGCTTGTATGAAGTCAGCGCTTGTACTGAAGCAGACACTTTGTACTGAAGTTCGCACTTGTACTGGACAGTCGACGCTTGTACTGAGTCAGACACTTGTACTGAGTCAGACTATGTACTGAAGTCCGACCTTGTCTGTTAGTCGACGCTTGTACTTTGAGTCAGACGTCTGTACTGAAGTAGACGCTTGATGCTGAGTCAGACGCTTGTGCTGAGTCAGACGCTATGTACTGAGTTCAGACGTTGTACTGAGTCAGACGCTTGCTACTGTAGTCAACGCTTTACTGAAGTCAACGCATTGTATGAAGGTTCGACGCTCTGTACTGAGTCAGAGTTGTGGAGTCAGACGGCTGATGTGCTGAAGTCAGCGCTTGACTTGAAGTCCAGCGTTGTACTGAGTTCAGACCTTGTATGAAGTCAGCGTTGATGTTCACTTGAGTCGACACTTGTCTTGAAGTCAGACACTTGTACTGAAGTCAGCGCTTGTACTGAGTCAGACGCTTCGTGCTGAAGTCGTACGCTTGTGCTGAAGTCAGACGCTTGTCTGAGTAGCGCTCTGTACTGGTCAGACGCTTGTATGAAGTCAGGACCTTGTTACTGAAGTCAGACGCTTGTGCTTGAGTCAGACGCTCTTACTGGTTCAGCGCTTGTGCGACGTCAGCGCTCTGTATGAGTCAACGCTTGTACTGAAGTCGACGCGCTTCTACTGAAAGTCAGGACACTTGTGCTAAGTCAGCGCTTGTTACTGATAGTCGAGCTTGTTATGAGGTCAGACGCTCTGTACTGAGGTCAGACGCTTGTCTGAAGTCAGACACTTGTACTGAAGTCAGACGCTCGTATAGATGTTCAGACGCTTGTGCTGAGTCTTCGACGCTGTACTGAGTCAGAACACTTGTACTGAATCAGCCGCTTGTACTGAAGTCGGACGCTCCTGTACTGAAGTAGCGCTTGTACTTGAAGTCAGCATTTTATTGAGTCGACGCTTGTACTGAGTTCAGCGCTTGTACTGAAGTAGAGCTTTGTACTGAAGTCAGACACTTGTTAACTGAGTCAGACGCTTGTACTGAGTCAGGCTTGTGCTGAGTCAGACGCTTGTATGAGTCGACCTGTACTGAAGTCAGAGTTGTACTGAAGGTCAGACACTTGTACTGAGTAGCCGCTTGTACTGAAGTCAGACGCTTGTACTGAAGTCAGACACTCTGTACGAAGTCAGAGCTGTATGAAGTCAGACGCTTGTGCTGGAAGTCGCGCTTGTACTGAGTCAGGACACTGTACTGAAGTCAGACGCTCATGTACTTGGAGTTCAAAGACGCTTGTGCTTGAAGTCAGGACGCTTGTGGCTGAAGTCGACGCTTTTGCTGAAGTCAGACGCTCTGTTACTGAAGTCGACGCTTGTGTCTGAATCAGCGCTTGTCTGAGTCAGACGCTTGGTGAGTCGACGCTTGTGCTGCAGTCAGCGGCTTGTACTGAGTCAGAGCTGTACTGGAAGTCACGCTTGTACTTGAAGTCGACGCTTCTACTGAAGTCCGACACTTTGTTGCTGAAGTCAGACGCTTGATTGTGAGTCAGACGCTTTGTGCTTGAGTTCGACGCTTGTCTGAGTCGACGCTTGTGTGAAGTAGCGTTGGCTGAAGTCAGACACTTGTACTGAAGTCAGTACGTTTGTGCTGAAGTCAGACGCTTGTACTGAGTCAGACGCTTGTATTGAAGTCAGACGTTGCTATGGAAGTCAGACGCTTGTATAGGTAGACACTTGTTATTGAAGTCAGACGTTGTATGAAGTCAGCGCTTGTGCTGAAGTAGACGCTTACTGAAGTCAGCGCTTGTTTACTGAAGTTCAGACGCTTGTATGAGTCAGACGCTTGTGCTGAGTCAGACACTTGTATGAAGTCAGGGCATTGTGCTAAGTCAGACGCTTGTGCTGAAGTCAGAGGCTTTGTACTGACGTTCAGACGCTGTTGCTGAGTCAGCGCTCTGCTACGAAGTCAGCAGACGTGTGCTGAGTCGACGCTTGTGCTGAGTCAGCGCTTGACTGAGTCAGACTTGTGCTGAAGTCAGGCGGCTGTACTGAAGTCAGACGCTTGTGCTGAGTCAGCGCTTGTCTGAGTCAGACGCTTGTACTGAGTCTAGCGCTTGTACTGAGGTCAGACCTTGTATTTGAAGTCAGGCTTGTGCTAGTCCGACGCCTTACTGCAGTCAGCGCTTGTACTGAGTCAGACGATGTGTATGAAGTCAGACGCCCTGACTGAGTCCAGGACACTTGTACTGAAGTCGACGCTTGTTGCTGAAGTCAGACCTTGCTTATGACGTCGACATTGGTATTGAAGTCAGACGCGTGTGCTGAAGTCAGACACCTTTACTGAGTCAAGACTTGTATTGAAGTTCGACACTATGTATGAGTTCGACGCTTGTGCGAAGTCGGAACTTTATTGAAGTCAGACGCTTGCTACTGAGTCAGCGCTTGTCTGAGTCGACTTTGTCTGAAGTCAGACACTTGTTACTGAGTCAGAGCTTGTGCTGACAGTCAGACGCTTGTTTGAAGTCAGGACGCTTTGTCTGAAGTCAGACGCCTTGTACTGAGTCAGCCGCTTGTACTGAGTCAGCGCTTGTACTGAGTCAGGGACACTCTTGTATGAGTCAGCGTTGTCTGAAGTTCAGACGCTTGTACTGGAGGTGTCAGACACTTGTCACAAATGTCACCGAGCGGTCGACGCCCTTGCTGTCAGCTCAGGTGCGTTCGTTGCATCGTTGAACAGCTCGTTGCCTGAAACACAGTTGTTCGGGACTAGTCTTCCTCTTTGCTGCTGCATGTCTATGGCATCTTTAACTATACCCATGGTCTACGCGGATCTCCCAGTATTTAGCTATATCCGCATCCGCTTGAAGGGGACTTGGTGGCAGTGGCTGTAGCTAGGTTAGCCCGGTTAGCTTGTTGCGATCGCCCAAAGTCATTGTTGTAAAAGTGTGCAATAACCCAATGTGTCAAGCCCGCTCAGTGTGTGGACCATCTAAAGGCTGTTCTGCTGTAGTTAAGGGCTTATTTGACGTTATTGAGTGCATACATACTTGTTTTCAAGGGGTCGTGCGGCTATCTGTTCGCTGCATAAGCGGCTAAGCAGCTAGCTCGGGAGAAACGATCGACTCGGCCCGTTGTAGATAAAATGTGAGCATAACTTAAATCACAAAGCCTGAATCCGTGTGTGCTTCATTGTTACACGGTTGCTTTATGAGATGGGCTTAATTAGACTTTATTCGTGCTATTTTCTAGTTTTCACATCGATGTGAGTTTAGCTTGTACTGTAGCAGTAGCTTTGGATGCTCTGTATCATCAGGCCCAACATTCCCAGCTTCTTGTTTGCCGCTTTTATTCCTGGGTGTTTAGGGTAATGAAAACTGATGTGTCTTTGTAAAAGTCCAAGAGCTGCTGTAGCTCGGTTTGCCTACAGGATAATCACTGTCCATGATGTTTACATCTGTGTTTTAGGCCGGCAGAGGGATCTGCCCAGCACCGACAGTGCTCAGCTACCATGTTTGCGAGAAGCTCCTGTGGTCGCCGCCTCGCGAATTTCTTCCAAAGTTCAACATTTCCAACTCTAGCGTCGCCGCGCCTTGAGGCCCTGGGGGCGTGTGGCGCGGGGCTCTCGACGTTCCCCGAGGCGCGTCCTCCATGTATTTTATGTAAAAACTGCGTTTGGAGCGTCAGCGGCGCTTGGTGTTGGACGCACATAGGTTCCATGTCACCCGGCACCTGTAATCTAACTTTGAGTGTCCTTCAGCTTGTCATTTGCCGTTGTTAATCCTTACAGTGGTGATTATCAGAAGTGTGCGTCTTATGACCACCATCGTTTGTTTTGTTTTCTTTATTGTGGTGCCTTACAGTTTGATGTGATTGTTAGTGCTGAGTGTCTGTGTAAGCTCCGTCGTACAGGAGTTGTCTATCTTCAATGAGGTCTTGAGTCATCTTCTACTCTGTAGTTTGGTTGGCCGGCTCCTCCCCTCTGATCACAGCTACTCTCACTGTGGGTAAACACCTGTGAAGTTTAGAGCGTTCTTCGTAGAGGGTCTTGTACGTAGGCGTCTGTAACGTGGAGCGTCGTACGTAGAGCTGTCTCTAACGTTTTAGTAGCGTCTCTACGTAGGCGTCTCTACGTTAGGCGTCTGTAACGTAGCAGCGTCTGTAACGCTGGTCTTACGTTTTAGAGCGTCTGTACGTTGGCGTTCCAAGAGAGCGTGTGTAACGTTGAGCGTCTCTATTAGGCTGTCTGTAACGTTTAGAGCGTCGCTAACGTTTGAGCGTCTGCTACGTAGAGGTCTGATTACGTAGCAGCGTTGTAACGTTTAGCGTCTGTACGTAGAGCGTCTGTAACGTTGGCGGTCTTACGTGAGCGTCTGTACGCTAAGCGTCTTTGTAACGTAGGCGTCAGGTACGTTTGCGCGTCTATGTAACGTGAGCGTCGTAACGTAGAAGCGTCTCTACGTAGAGCGTCTGTAACGTAGAAGCGTTGTAACGTAGAGCGTCTGTAACGTAGAGCGTCTGTAACGTAGAAGGTCTGTAACGCTAAGCGTCCTGTTAGTAGAGCGTCTCTACGTAGAGCGTCTCGTAACGTCGAGCGGTCTCTACGTAGAGCGTCTGTAACGTAGAGCGTCTTGTTAAGATTATAGGAGCGTCTCTACGTGAGCGTCTGTAGTAGAGCGCTCTGTAAGTAGAGCTCTCTAACGTAGAGAGTCTGTAACGTTAGGCGTCTGCTACGTAGAGCGTCTCTACGTTAGAGCGTCTTGTAACGTTAGGCGTCTGATCGTAGCAGCGTCTGTAACGTAGAGCGTCTGTAAGTAGAGCGTCTCTACGAGAGCGTCTCTAACGTAGAGCGTTCTGTAACGTAAGCGTCTCTAACGTAGAGCGTCGTGTAACGTAGATGTCTGTAAACGTAGAGCGTCTCTAACCGTAAGCGTCTGTAACGGACCTGCTCACCGGGTCCGTTACAGACGCTTTCTACTTCACAGGTAGAGGTAGCTGGTGATCAGAGTGGGAGGAGCGGGCCAACTACAGAGTACGAAAGACGACTCCAGTACCTTTCATTGTTAGTCCTTCGGTTACTTATTGAGTCGATCTATTCATCAGCCTGAGTAACTGCCACTGCGGCCTTTCTGTTACTGGCTAGCTGTTGCTCTGAGTTATTTAGCAAAGTAATATTGTGTATCGATTGTAACTTCGGTGACATAAATTGTAATATGTGCTGTTCTATTTGACTGTGTTACAGAAAAACCACCCTTAACAAATATTATCTATCAAGCTCGCTTGTGTCCATGCTCCATTGTTCTCTACCACCGTACACGGCTGTCCTGGTTCAAAGAGGTTCTGACCACACTCCAGGGGTCTCATTTATGAAAAACTGTCCGTGAGAATCTGCCTATAAGAGTCCGTACGAGCTAAAACCCAAACTTTCACGTACGTGTAGAAAAAAGGGAAACTTATGAACCTTCCAGTACGCTCAGCACCACGTCTAAACTCCCTTCAAAATTCCACCTGGAGCGAAGTGGTCACATGACCCCTCTCGGCCAGCCCTGGCACGCCTCCATGATCACCATTAGGAAGTGCAAGTCACTTATGATGAGATTACTAAATGGGCGGTTAATGCGGGTTTTACGGACCCGGGAGCACGAGAGGGAGGGGCCACACGCGCATAGAGAGGAGGGGCCACGCCAGCAGGGGAGGCGGCACCGCCACGCAGTAGAGGTGAGGGGCACACGCCCGAGCAGAGAGGGAGGCGGCCACAGCGTGACAGCAGAGAGGGGTGCCACACGCCGCAGCAGAGAGGGAGGGCAAGCAGTGACGCGAGAGGGGGGCCCACGCCGCAGCAGTGACGCGAGGGCCGAGGGTGGATCTTTACTGACATGTTACCGCTTGTTCTCTGTCACAGTAACTTTGGCAGATGCAGAGTCCATCAATAACACTTTGGAGAATACACTTTTAGACGTAAGAAGAGCCTTTTAGCGCCTGATCTGTGATATTTTCCCAGTGCTGTGTTCACGGGAGCTCACTTTCCTAACCTACGATAGGCTCGGTGGGCTTTTGAATCCACTCAGATGTTCTATTGTTTTTGAGCTCCTGTAGTGCGTGGGATGAGGTTCGCTTTGGGCATGATGTAGGAGCAGAGTCGAAGTGGTGAGAAGAGAGAGGTTGTGGGCTAAATTACGCAGCGTCTCTGAATAGGACTTGTGTCTTGGACCCAGCCCTCAGCCCGGTCTCTGCAGGGAGTTGGTCAGACTTTAGTTAAAAGCACAGAGTGGCTCGGATCCTTCCTGCTTCTCGCTCCCAGCTGGCGCGTGCGCTCGGTGTTCCGTGCGATGAGGTACGAGAGGACGTCTTTTGGTGTCAACATGGAACATATTTTTATTACGTATATAAACGAAAGATTGAAACACTACACAAGCCGACGGTTGATTTCCTAGATTTTATTTTTAATGATCTTAATCATTTCTGTAGAAAATAAAGAAATGAGCAGTTTTAAAATGTGCACCAGACTTCATTTCCTCAATCCGACCTCCCCTTGCTGCTTTCCCTCGCCTCTCCTCGTGTGTTTGCAGCGCTTCTGAAAAGTGTGGACTGTGTACGCCAGGTACAAACCTAGTGTGGCGGTGCGTAATGTTTCACGTTCAGTTTGATTTCTATAAATACCACCTTTGGCGCAGAACAGTTCGTACGGAAGGTTTTGGCCTCATTTTGTCCATACGTGAGCTTTATAAATGAGACCCCTGGTGTTCTGGCCGGGATAAACACCACTAAAGTCAGAGTTTTTCTCCCTAACAGGGACATTAACATTATACGAGTAAATGTGCCCGAGTCGGTCGTCCCTTTAACGTCAAAGCCTAAAAAAGACAGAATTAAAATCACAATTTACCAACACAATATAATGAGCAAAGTCTATATTGTTAATATAACTGTGTCTTTTTAAATGAACAGAACGAGGGAGACTCTTGGAGACTGAAGGAGGACGTCACCAGAACATTCATCATTGTGTCATTTCACAATGCATTGCAATAAAACACAATCATTACTGTGAAATTACACAATCATTAATCTTCTGGTGACGCCCCCTGGTGGCAGTAACAGGAATGACTCGTCTCCAAAGTCAAATACAGAAGAGAGAGGAGGGAAAGTCTCTTCATGATGTCAGTGGATCTTTCATCTGTGCAGGTTTAGTCTTTCAGTAACAGGAAGGACAAACACACATAAACTGTAACGCTTTCATAGAATAAGATATTTAAAAAAACGTAAAAACAGTAAATAATGAGATCTCTTTGTGGACAAAGTGATTCTTTTGTTCTCACTACAGTCTAAACATATTTCACCTCATTAAAGCTGAAACACCTCAGGCCTGAAAACACAGATTAATGAAACATTTATTTTAAATGTTTTGATTAATGTGATGTAATGGATGTTTTCTTTCTCTCTGTCAGGGCTGTGTGGATGGCTCTGCAGCGCCGCCTGCTGGTGGGCCTGGTTACTGTGTCCTTGCTCTTAGTCGTGTATCTGCTGTGTCTGAGCCTGGAGTCTCCGCTCAACGTCGCCCCCTTCAGGAGCTTCCAGGTGTTCGTCAGCCGCGGGAACCAATCACAGAGCGGCAGGTGAGTGCCCCGGCCCCGCCCCTCACACACCAATAACTAACTAATAACTAACTAACTAACTACTAACTAATAACTAACTAACTAACCAGATGCTAAATCCCTCTGAGCAAACATGCGTCACATTTTCTCCTCATGTTACAGCTTTGTCAGCACAAGTTTCACATTTGTTATTTCCTGTTTCACTGCAGCGTCTGACTCTAAATGACCTCATATTTAACAGTTTGAGAAGAGTTTTTCCAAACCTTTTCCTGATTCATGAACCGCAGAAGGAAACGTTAGATTTGCTTTTGTTGATTCAGAGCTTAAGCCCCGCCCTCAGGTTTATGGTTTATAGAGACTTTACAGCTTTAAACAAAGATTAACTTTAACATGAGTCAGACACAGGAGGGAAAGCACAAAAAGCAACAGGTGTCCTGAGTTTACCTAAAGGCGTCAGGAGCGACAGGAGCGACAGGTGTTTCTCTCTCTGACCCTATTTACCCTAAACCCTATTCCCTGATCCTGTCTGGGGTCACGTCCCAAACCTGACCTATTAAAGGAACGTCTGTAAGTTCATATGTTTTACAAATGTAATAATGTATAATAATAACAATAAATATAGCCGCAAGCGGCGATTATCGGCCCTCGCCGACCGCCCTGCCTAAAGCAGGGGGCGCTTCGCGCCCTTTTGTCTCCCTCATCTAAAATTACGGTATTGCTACTGCCTTTATGTTTGTTTTTAACTTTTTTCCCAAGGTCTTAGTTTAGGATTTTTGGAATGCGCTAACGCGCACTCCGCGCTCAATTTTGACATTATACAGAGAAAATTAGTATGAATTTGTATCACACTATATCTGCAAACTGAAGCATATTTTACATTTTACTTAGGGCTGCGGTTGCGCAGCAGATCATCCACAAAGGTTATCAAGTACTTTGTATAACCTTTGTTCCTCACTTCTCGCTGAATTATGGAGTTAAACATTTTTCCATCAGAATAAAATGGGACGTTCTGGTCATCGCTACGGCAACACCGTGAAAATATGGCATGGGTGTGATTGACTTTTCTGATCGGAACGACCAAATAGAATTTTGTGCCAAATTATTTTAATTTTCATAAAACTAAAATTTGTACTCTCCATATAATTCCTATAGGGGCGCTATCACACCCAATTTGAATTTTGCCAAATGAAAGTGTTTAGGACTGAGACTTTAACAACTGGTAACAAAATGAGCGAAATCGGACTTCATAGGTGTGAATGGGAGCCATTTTTTGTTTGCGAAAAATCTCAAATACTTCGTACAGTTTGCGGCTTCGCCGCATAAAAACTGTAAAACTTAGAAAGTAATTTGGAACTTTTAAAGTTCTACTTCTCAAGATTATTTTCCACCCAAATTAGGTCGTTCCGATAAACGCTCTAGGAGGAGATAGATTTTGTACAAAGTGAAAAATAAAGCGGATTCCCGCTTCGCGGGCTTTCATCCAAATGGCCGACACCCAATATGGCGGACGGTGTTGCCGTAATAATATTTTTGCACGCGGGACGTGCACGACAAGAGGAGTGTGTTAGTGAGTGTTTGAGAGGAGGGGAGCGCTTCGCGCTCGTTTTGTGCGTTTTGTTCGCACTTTGGGGGAGTGCGCTCCGCTTCGCTCCGCGCACTGTACAATTACAATGTTTGTTTTCTGATACATGTGCACGTGCACAGAACGTGCACGAGGAGAGGAGTGCGTTAGTGCATGTTTGAGAGGAGGCGAGCGCGAAGCTCGCCACTTTGGGGGAGTGCGCTCCGCGCACTCTATACGATTACAAGAGCCCCTTCGCCAGCCCTGATGGCGCTCGGGCCTAATAACTGACTCCTGACAAAATGTCAGTAATATCAAATTATATTTTTCTGAAGTCTTTGCTGGTTTGAGAAACTGCGCAGGGATCGGCTCCCAGGGACCCCACACTCAGCAGCAAATACTGCACTGTGTCCTTAAAGGAGCTGTATCCTGCTATTTTAGCCTTTCCAAAGTAAAGTATAGGCATTTATATTAAATATTGTACCACTATCACTATGGAGTACTCATTTTTGTGATAAGTATTTTCTGGAGGTATTTTCCAAACCCGGAAGACAAAACGCTAACGCTAACACACATGCTAACACACATGCTAACACACACACTAACACACATGCTAACACACACGCTAACACACACACGCTAACACACATGCTAACACACACACGCTAACACACACGCTAACACAAACGCTAACACACATGCTAACACACACACGCTAACACACATGCTAACACGCATGCTAACACACACTAATAATATATAATGCCTTACACTTGTATTGCGCTTTACAAGCCTGTATTACCAAGTTCTCAAAGCGCTACACTGTCGTCATTATTCATCCACTCCATACTTGGTGGTGGTAAGCTACTGTTGTAGCCACAGCTGCCCTAGGGTAGACTGACAGAAGCGAGGCAACCAGTCTGCGCCATTAGCCCCTCCGACCACCACCAACCACTCACTCACTACATTCGCTAGGCTTCCTGGTACTGACCAGGCCCTTCCCTGCTTAGCTTCCAAGGTCTGACGGGATTGGGCATAGCAAAGGCGGTATGACCACGAACACACATGCTAACACACATGCTAACACACATGCTAACACACACGCTAACACAACGCTAACACAAACGCTAACACAAACGCTAACACACATGCTAACACACACGCTAACACACACACTAACACACATGCTAACACAAACGCTAACACACACACACGCTAACACACACGCTAACACAAACACACACGCACGCTAACAACATGCTAACACACACACTAACACACACATGCTAACCCACATGCTAACACACACACGCTCACACACATGCTAACACACACGCTAACACAAACGCTAACACACATGCTAACACACACACGCTAACACACATGCTAACACACACGCTAACACACATGCTAACACGCATGCTAACACACACACTAACACACATGCTAACACACATGCTAACACACACGCTAACACAAACGCTAACACACATGCTAACACACATGCTAACCCACATGCTAACACACACTAACACACATGCTAACACAAACGCTAACACAAACGCTAACACACATGCTAACACACACGCTACACAAACACACACACACGCTAACACACATGCTAACACACATGCTAAGACACACGCTAACACACATGCTAACGCATATGCTAACATGTGTTTTGATTGACTCACCGCTCTGATGTTTCCATTATTCCATCGCGTTGGTTATAAAAGTAAATCCACTTTGGTTCAGGCCGAGGTTCACCAAACATCAGAGACGGTCACAGACATTATTCTGGCTGAGAGTCGCTGAATCGGAGAGAAATTCTAACTTCTGGCGAGTGGCCTCTGCTTTAGGAAGGTTGAATAAAGTCCTGTCCTCGCAGCCAAACGCAAACCCGTGACATTATCGTCAGGTAAGAAAAAAGAACAGGTGTCTAGAGTAGGTTAGAAAAAGCTCCTTCTTCACAGCTTTGGGTGCAAACATGACTTCTGTTCAGACGCTCAGATGGTGCGTTTGTTTACTCCACAGGGGCAGTGCGGACGTGTCGGGCACTTCCTTTTTTTAATTTTTATTTCTTACGACAGAAATAATGAAAAAGCTGTTTTACAACTTAAAATCAGGCCGTAAGGCATTACATTACAGACGTCAGTGGTTTACCAGGAGAGGGCGGAGCAGCTGCTCAGAGAGCAGGATTCAGGAGGATTACTGAGAACTGCGTGAATGAAGCTAAAAACCGCTCTGGGGTGTTTTTCACAAGGAAATAGCAACAACATGGTTACAACATGGTATGATATAGGACCTTTAAATACCAGGCTGTTGTTATCAATGCAATAAAACAAAGGCCTGTATTTAGTGTCTTTAATGTCCTTAGTGTATTTAGTGTATTTAGTGTATTTAATGTTTTGGCTCCAGTGGCTCTCGATACTCCAGGTCTTTAGTTTTTAGTTTAATGTCAGGAAAAGCTCCGGTTCGTCCTGATCTAAGACTTCAGCGTTTTCCTTCAGGTCCTGCAGGTTTTCAGTCACAGACACAGAAACACAGCGACTGATTATGAGTTTGTACTTGTACGACATACTGCAGTAAACAGTACTTATACTGCACCTGCTCATTACTGCACAGGTATAGGAAACTCTACAGGACTCACTTTAAGCAATGTTCTTTGGAAATCGTGTAATGAATGAACAATTACCAGTTAAATTGGCAACGAAACTATTGAAAGAGTCTATGAACATTTCTTGGTGTAACACTCGATCATAAAATCAGCTGGAAACATTACTGAATTTAAGATGCTCAAATCATCAAAGCCTCACAAAAGTCACTTCCTGAGAGTTTACAAAATATGTTCTGCAAACGAGAAGTCAAATACAACCTGAGAGATAAAATGAGCTTCGATAAACAAAACTCCAGAACAACCATGAAAAGCATCTGAGACGAGGTGTAGAAATATGGAGGAATTTAGACGAAAGCATCAAAGTTTGTAAAAACCTGCCACATTTTAAAAAGGTTTACAAAGAATCTATATTTTTTTAAATACAAACGAGTGTTGTAGTATATTCTTTTGCTGTTGTTTCTTTATTTTGCAGTTGTTTTTTTAAATTATTGTTCCTTATTATTTGTTGTTACCTTGCTTTATGTTCCCTTGTTTTACGTTCCTTGCTCTGATTGTTAATGTAAATGTTATTGATTATTGGGGTGGGCGATTATAAGCTTTTTGCTTCGACCCACTCCCTTTGAGCGAACTTACTGCTCAAATAAACAAATAAATCAGAACCACCAGGACATTATTGAGTCACAAATACGGGTCGACCCTGATCCTGATAAATTTCATTAACACTGAGTCGGTTCAAATCACAGCTCAAATAACTTAAACCTGAACCTTTGTGTTTCAGTTTTGTGTCGGGTTTGTTCTCGGCTTCAGTGGAGCTTCAGGAGGAAACGCGGCGTCATGGAGCTCAGAGTACTGCAAATACTACTGCCAATACTGGGGACAAAAGTACTGCCCAGAGTACTGCAAATACTACTGCCAATACTGGGGACAAAAGTACTGCCCAGAGTACTGCAAACCAACCACTACTACCACAGTAACCACTCCGTCCAGACGCACTAAACCTCCCGCCGCAGGGACCACACCCGGACCCAAACCCGGACCCAAACCCGGGCCCACACCCGGACCCAAACCCGGGCCACACCCGGACCCAAACCCGGACCCACACCCGGACCCACGGAGCCGCCGTTCATCGGAGACTCGTACTACAGCGACGACACTCCCCCACTGACGGTCAGTTCTGCACAAGAATAAAAACAAGAATAAAAACAAGAATAAAAACAAGAATGACAGAGTGAAATGATCCTATTAGAGCCGGCAACAGTGACTCAAATTACCTTTCTCGATGACGATGATGAAGTGATATTTTTACTATTTACTTTGTCGCTCAGAAAGAAAATTGTCCTGAACAGACGACACATTTTATACTTTATTTCCACTGTTTGTTTCCATTCCCCCCCCCCCCCGACTGTTTTTATGTTTCTTAAAACAATTTTCCCCATTTCTTCATGTTTCCAACTTTTTTCCCCGTTCCTCTCACATTCTGGATTTAATAATAATCTGACCATAGACCCTGACCCTCTGACCCTGTGTCTCCGTCCCAGGACTGTCCCGACTCGGTGCAGAGACTCGTCTCTCAGACCGACTTCGGTCCGAGGTTCAGACCCGACATCCCGGTCCTGCAGTGGAAGAAACACCTGAACCCCGACCAGTACAAGAGGCTGAGCCAGTACCCGGGAGCCCACGGCTGGGCGGAGTCACTCGGGAGTCAGGGGCGGAGTCAGCTACGAGAGCAAGTACAGGGGCGGAGTCAGCTACGAGAGTGAGTACAGGGGCGGAGTCAGCTACGAGAGTGAGTACAGGGGGCGGAGTCAGCTACGAGAGTGAGTACAGGGGCGGAGTCAGCTACGAGAGTGAGTACAGGGGGCGGAGTCAGCTACGAGAGTGAGTACAGGGGGCGGAGTCAGGGGCGGAGTCAGCTACGAGAGTGAGTACAGGGGGCCGAGTCAGCTACGAGAGTGAGTACAGGGGGCGGAGTCAGCTACGAGAGTGAGTACAGGGGGCGGAGTCAGGGGCGGAGTCAGCTACGAGAGTGAGTACAGGGGGTGGAGTCAGCTACGAGAGTGAGTACAGGGGGCGGAGTCAGCTACGAGAGTGAGTACAGGGGGCGGAGTCAGGGGCGGGTCAGTGAGAAACTGGAGCAGGGTGGAGTCTCTAAAGCAGCCGAGGTTCAGTCCAAAAACACAGACACAAACATGAGCTCATTTTCCACTGAATCACTGAGTCAAACCAGAGGAGCATTAACCTCTTCACCCCCACCTGAACTGAGCACACTTTCTCCAGTTTGGCTTTACCCAAATCTAAAAGCCTCTCGAGAAGAAAAAAACAAGAAATCTGATGAAAAAGCAACAAAAAAGCAATGAAAAGAATTGTCAACAAAGTGAATTTTTTAGGTCTCTAACATCTGACGTGTTTCTAACATGTTTCTGACGTGTTCTGACTTTTTCACCTGTTTCTGACGTGTTTCTGACGTGTTTCTACGTTTTCTAACTGTTTCTGACGTGTTTCTGACGTGTTTCTGAGTGTTTCTGACTTTTTCTGACTTTGACATGTTTGACGTGTTTCTGACGTGTTTCTGACATGTTTCTGACGTGTTTCTGACGTGTTGACGTGTTTCTGAATGTTCTAACATGTTTCTGACGTGTTTCTGACGTGTTTCTGACTGTTTCTGACCTGACGTGGTTTCTGACGTGTTTCTGACGTGTTTCTGACGTGTTTCTGACATGTTTCTGACGTGTTTCTGACATGTTTCTGACGTGTTTCTGACGTGTTTTGACATGTTTCTGACGTGTTTCTAACGTGTTCTGACGTGTTTTCTGACGTGTTTCTGACATGTTTCTGACGTGTTTCTGACGTGTTTCTGACGTGTTTCTGACATGTTTTAACATGTTTCTGACGTGTTTCTGACATGTTTCTAACATGTTTCTGACGTGTTTCTGACGTTTTCTGACGTGTTTCTGACATGTTTCTGACGTGTTTCTGACGTGTTTCTGACGTGTTTCTGACGTGTTTCTGACATGTTTCTAACATGTTTTGACGTGTTTCTGACATGTTTCTACATGTTTCTGACGTGTTTGACGTGTTTCTGACTGTTTCTGACATGTTTCTGACGTGTTTCTGACATGTTTCTGACGTGTTTCTGACGTGTTTGACGTGTTTCTGACGTGTTTCTGACATGTTTCTGACGTGTTTCTGACGTGTTTCTGACGTGTTTGACGTGTTTCTGACATGTTTCTGACATGTTTCTACGTGTTTCTGACGTGTTTCTGACGTGTTTGACGTGTTTCTGACATGTTTCTGACGTGTTTCAACCGTGTTTCTGACGTGTTTCTGACATGTTTAATCTGACGTGTTTCTGACGTGTTTCTGACGTGTTTCTGACATGTTTCTGGACGTGTTTCTGACGTGTTCGTTCTGACATGTTTCTGACGTGTTTTGACGTGTTTCTGACGTGTTTCTGACGTGTTTCTGACATGTTTCTGACGTGTTTCTGACGTGTTTCTGACATGTTTCTGACGTGTTTCAACCGTGTTTCTGACGTGTTTCTGACATGTTTCAATCGTGTTTCTGACGTGTTTCTGACATGTTTCTGACGTGTTTCTGACATGTTTCTAACATGTTTCTGACGTGTTTCTGACGTGTTTGACGTGTTTCTGACATGTTTCTAACATGTTTCTGACGTGTTTCTGCGTGTTTCTGACATGTTTCTGACGTGTTTCTGACGTGTTTCTGACATGTTTCTAACATGTTTCTGACGTGTTTCTGACGTGTTTCTGACGTGTTTCTGACGTGTTTCTGACATGTTTCTGACGTGTTTCTGACGTGTTTCTGACGTGTTTCTGACATGTTTCTGACGTGTTTCTGACGTGTTTCTGACATGTTTCTGACATGTTTCTGACGTGTTTCTGATGTGTTTCTGACATGTTTCTGACGTGTTTGACGTGTTTCTGACATGTTCTACATGTTTCTGACGTGTTTCTGACATGTTTCTAACATGTTTCTGACGTGTTTCTGACGTGTTCTGACGTGTTTGACGTGTTCTGACATGTTTCTAACATGTTTCTGACGTGTTTGACGTGTTTCTGACGTGTTTCTGACATGTTTCTGACGTGTTTCTGACATGTTTCTGACGTGTTTCTGACGTGTTTGACGTGTTTCTGACGTGTTTCTGACGTGTTTCTGACATGTTTCTGACGTGTTTCTGACGTGTTTCTGACATGTTCTGACGTGTTTCTGACGTGTTTGACTGTTCTGACATGTTTCTGACGTGTTTCAACCGTGTTTCTGACGTGTTTCTGACATGTTTCAATCGTGTTTCTAACATGTTTCTGACGTGTTTCTGACGTGTTTCTGACATGTTTCTGACGTGTTTGACGTGTTTCTGACGTGTTTCTGACGTGTTTCTGACATGTTTCTGACGTGTTTCTGACGTGTTTCTGACGTGTTTCTGACGTGTTTGACGTGTTTCTGACGTGTTCTGACATGTTTCTGACGTGTTTCTGACGTGTTTCTGACATGTTTCTGACGTGTTTCTGACGTGTTTGACGTGTTTCTGACATGTTTCTGACGTGTTTCAACCGTGTTTCTGACGTGTTTCTGACATGTTTCAATCGTGTTTCTGACGTGTTTCTGACATGTTTCTGACGTGTTTCTGACATGTTTCTACATGTTTCTGACGTGTTTCTGACGTGTTTGACGTGTTTCTGACATGTTTCTAACATGTTTTCTGACGTGTTTCTGACGTGTTTCTGACATGTTTCTGACGTGTTTCTGACGTGTTTCTGACATGTTTCTAACATGTTTCTGACGTGTTTCTGACGTGTTTGACGTGTTTCTGACATGTTTCTGACGTGTTTCTGACGTGTTTGACGTGTTTCTGACGTGTTTCTGACGTGTTTCTGACGTGTTCTGACATGTTTCTGACGTGTTTCTGACGTGTTTCTGACATGTTTCTGACATGTTTCTGACGTGTTTCTGATGTGTTTCTGACATGTTTCTGACATGTTTCTAACATGTTTCTGACGTGTTCTGACATGTTTCTAACATGTTTCTGACGTGTTTCTGACGTGTTTCTGACGTGTTTGACGTGTTTCTGACATGTTTCTACATGTTTCTGACGTGTTTCTGACGTGTTTCTGACGTGTTTTGACATGTTTCTGACGTGTTTCTGACGTGTTTCTGACATGTTCTAACATGTTTCTGACATGTTTCTAACATGTTTCTGACGTGTTTCTGACATGTTTCTGATGTGTTTCTGACATGTTTCTGACATGTTTCTGACGTGTTTCTGACGTGTTTGACGTGTTTCTGACGTGTTTCTGACGTGTTTCTGACATGTTTCTGACGTGTTTCTGACGTGTTTGACGTGTTTCTGACATGTTTCTGACGTGTTTCAACCGTGTTTTCTGACGTGTTTCTGACATGTTTCAATCGTGTTTCTGACGTGTTTCTGACATGTTTCTGACGTGTTTCTGACGTGTTTGACGTGTTTCTGACATGTTTCTAACATGTTTCTGACGTGTTTCTGACGTGTTCTGACGTGTTTCTGACGTGTTTGACGTGTTTCTGACATGTTTCTAACATGTTTCTGACGTGTTTCTGACGTATTTCTGACGTGTTGTCTGTTTCTACGTGTTTCTAACATGTTTCTGACGTGTTTCTGACTGTTTCTGACTGTTTCTCTTTTCTAGTGTTTCTGACATGTTTCTGACGTGTTTCTGACATGTTTCAACCGTGTTTCTGACATGTTTCACGTGTTTCTGACGTGTTTCTGACATGTTTCTGACGTGTTTCTGACATGTTTCTGACGTGTTTCTGACGTGTTTCGACGTGTTTCTGACGTGTTTCTGACGTGTTTGACATGTTTCTGACGTGTTTCTGACGTGTTTCTGACATGTTTCTGACATGTTTCAACCGTGTTTCTGACGTGTTTCTGACATGTTTCAACCGTGTTTCTGAATGTTTCAACCGTGTTTCTGACGTGTTTCTGACATGTTTCTGACGTGTTTCTGACGTGTTTCTGACATGTTCTGAGTGTTTCTGACGTGTTTCTGACGTGTTTCTGACGTGTTTCTGACATGTTTCTGACGTGTTTCTGACGTGTTCCAGTTCTGACGTGTTTCTGACGTGTCCAGTCCTGGAGCAGACGCTGTCGCTCCTGAACGCCTCTCAGAGTGGGCAGCTGTTGGATGATTGGCCCGAGCGCCTGCAGCACCTGAACGCCTCGCGCTGTGTTCGCTGCGCCGTCGTCGGGAATGGAGGAATCCTTAAAGACTCAGGGAGAGGAGAAGAGATCGACCAGCACCACTACGTCTTCAGGTACTCACTCAGATTCAGGTACTCCTAAGAATACAATCTCTTAGGTACTTTAGGTACTCACTCAAATACAGGGAGTCACCACATCTTCAGACAATTACTCATGTTCTCAGGTACTCCTTAAGCCGTCAGGTGACCCAGATACATGGAAAGTACTGGAGCGACCGACACGAGGAGAACTTGGACAGACATGGGTTTCATTTGTGACTAAAAAACTCCAACAGGATCTAATGTTAACGTTTTCACCGTGGCTTCACAAAATAAAGAGTTATTTTTTTATTTTTTTTTAAATAATTTTATTGACATAAAACAAAGCTTACAAATAGCACAAAGACAAAGGAAGGATACACAAGGGTTAGGTATTAGATTGATACACATTTGATTAATTCTTGGGTTGTACACATGGATCAGTTATAATAATCGGTTGAACATAACAAATAAGAATTAAAACATGGAAAATTATGATGGTAACAAGTAACAGTAAAGAAACAATAATAATCGAGGTCGAGGTAAAGGTAAACTGAATAGGGTAGTGAACATGAGTATGGCTAAACATTAAGATTGACATCAAACAGACAATTATGATTAGGAAGAAGAAACAAACAAGAAACAACAGTAATAAAAATTAAATAAATAAATAGATAAATATAAAATTGAAAAATAAGGAAACATAATATAGTCGTAATAACAGTCGTAATAGTATCATTCGCTTGTAATATAATTCTAATATACATATTTATACAATTTCATAATATAATTCCATAATACAATTTCATAGAGTCGGGGATTCTGAGGTCAGAAATAGAATTGTTATACCATATCTATAATTACAAATTATATACATACACCCATAGTTATCATAAACACTGTATCTGTTTTTTTATTATATTATCATTATATATTATGCTTCGCGATATTATATATAATAAACCCCCCCCCTTTATTTTTTTTATAGAAAGTAGCATCATACAGTTGTAGATTAAGTTCTGACCACCCCCATCTGCACCGGTTTCCTTGTGTGGTGCATTAAAAACTGTGTGATATGTGATACGTGGTGCAATAAAAAACCCATGGGGTAGTACAGGGTGCAGATGAGGGATCCTTATCCCAGATCCCCCCCTTTTTATTTATTTATTTATATTTTCTTTCCCCTCCTCTCTTCTATCTATATGTTTGTTCCCCCCAACCCCCTTTATAATTCTTTTGTTTATTATTCTTATTGACTGGCCTCCTTCTTCCTCATCTTATTAACAAAATTATGTTTTAGCCAATGATACTACCACGAACCTGACATGATTTACCAACATTGTAATTGTAATAATAGTAATTATAATTATAATAATTGTAATAATAATAATAATATAATAATAATAATAATAATAGCATTATAGTAATAAAATAATGACATGAAAATATGCAAATAAAATTATACCGAAACTCAAGTTGGATGACAGGAAAAATATCGACAAGATGTATTGTCAGGATTTGAAGAGAAAAAATAAATTAATTAATTAATTAATTAAATAAACAATAATAAATAAATAAATTGAAAAATAAAAAAAATAAAAATTACATTAAATTAGATAAATATATTGAATAAATAATGCTTATACATATGAAAAGGTTATTACAGTTTATATTTAGAATTGTAATGTAGTGATGTGGTAATCTGTGACCAGAGGCAGAGAGGTTCTGTAGTGGGGTGGTTTGAATAATTTTCTAGGTTCTCTAAGGATATATGTTCACTCAGCATGTTTTTCCACATTGCAATGTTTATTTTTAACCTTGATTTCCAGTTCATGAGGATAGTTTTCTTGGCGACGGTTAGCGCTACCAGAAGGATGTTTTTGTTTGGTTGTGTGGTATTTAGCTGAGTAAGATCACCAAGTAGGCAGAGGGAGGGGGACATTGGGATGTGGCAGCCTAAAAGTGAAGAAAGGGAAGCTGTGACTGTATTCCAAAATTGTAAAATGGGTGGGCAATACCAAAGGGCATGGATATAGGTGTCTGGTGTATTTTGAGTGCAATTGGTGCAAGTGTCTGATGAAAAACCCATTCTGAACATTCTATGGCCTGTATAGTGTGTTCTATGTAAAATTTTGTATTGGATTAGCTGTAAGTTTGTGCTTTTTGTCATTGAGTAGATGTTTTGACAGATTTGAATCCAGGAGCTGGCATCGAGAGCAAAACCTAGGTCTTCTTCCCATTTGGTTGAAGGGAGAGAAATTGATTCGTCAGCCTGTAATATAATTCTATATATCTTTGAGAGAAGTTTTGTTGTTGTGGTAATGTTAACTATCTCTGATGTTAATGAAGCGAGATTTAAGTTGATGGTTGCAGTTGTAAATGCGGAGGTTATGGATGATTTAAGCTGAAGGTATTTGAAAAATTGTTTGCTCTCGATGTCATGCTCCTGGACCAAATGGGAGAAAGGGACCAGTTTATTGTGGTGGATGATGTGTTTTAAGTGGGTGATACCTTTTCTGCAGTTAATTGTTTTTTATTGCAGAGGAAGTCAGGGTTATGCCAAATTGGAGTGTGATCTGATGGAGTCATGTTAGTGTTAGTTATTTTGTGGAATCTCCACCAGGCTGTCAGAGTCAAAGATATGGTCAGTGATTTAAAAGGGGGGTATTTTTTGATTGATTGACTAAGGAACGGAAGATCTGAAATTATAAACGGATTGCATAAAGTTTGTTCGATATCTAACCATGTATTGTCTGAATTTTGAGGATGAATCCATTTGAGGATGTATTGTAGTTCGCAATTGAGTAAAGACTGAAGTTTGGAGCTATAAGTCCTCCTCTAGTTTTGGGTTTTTGCAATGTACTTAACTTGATGCGTGGTGGTTTATTGTTCCAGTAAAATTTTGAAACTGCTGAATCTAAAGCTGAAAACCAGGATGTAGGGGGGTGAGTTGGAATCATACTAAACAGATAATTGATTTTGGGGAGGATCATCATTTTAACTGTATTTATTCTGCCAATGAGAGAGAGGGGTAAATTCATCCAGCGGAAAAGATTGTCGTTGATTGTTTTAAGTAGAGGAGTGAAGTTGAGGTTTATCAACTCTGACAGCCTGGAGGAGACCACACCCAGGTAAGTAATATGGTTTGTGCAGATAGGGATGGGGGGGGGGGTGTAAGCTGTCACATCCGAAAGGTCTTTTTGGAGGGGAAGAATTGAAGACTTGTGCCAGTTGATGGAGTAATATGAAACCTTTGAAAAATGTTCTATCAGATTTATTGTGGGCTTTGTAAAAAGAGAAGGATGTCATCTGCATATAGGCTGATTTTATGGTGATGATTCTGTGTTTGTAAGACAGTAATGTTGGGATCTTTGCGGATAGCTGCAGCTAGCGGTTCAATGAAGATAGTGAAGAGGAGGGGAGAAAGTGGACAGCCTTGCCTGGTCCCCCTGTGAAGTGTAAAGTGCTGTGATGTTAGCCCATTAGTTGCTATTGTAGCTGTAGGTGAGGTATATAGAATTTTGACCCAATTAATAAATGACTCCCCAAAGCCAAACTTGTATAATGTCGAGAAAATAAATGCCCAACCAACTTTATCAAAAGCCTTCTCTGCATCCAATGTGACAATAGCGGTAGGTATTTTTTCCTGTTGGGTATGATCTATAATGTTAAAAAGTCTACGAGTATTGTTTGAAGAGAACCTGCCTTTAATAAAACCCGTCTGATCTGGGTGAATAATGATTGGGAGGATGTTTTCTAATCGGTGGGTTTTTGTAATGATTTTAAGGTCGACATTTAACAGTGAAATGGGACGATAGCTGGAAGGGACGGTGGGGTCTTTGTTAGGCTTTAGAAGTAATGTGATTATGGTTTGATTCATGTTAGAGGGGAGAATGGAGGTTTGCTTTATTTCTGAAATTAGCCTTTGAAACAGGGGTTTAAGATGGACCAGAAGTGTTTGTAGAACTCAGCAGGGAAGCCATCGGGACCTGGAGATTTATTATTGGGCATTTTTTTAAGAGAATTTAAAGTTCTGTTTCTAGAATTCGTGTGTTAAGGATTTGAATTTGATTTAGGGTAAGTTGCGGGAGATCAAGATTGTTGAGAAAAGCATCTATACTGTCTTGAGATGGTTTATTTTCTGATGCATATAAAGTACTGTAGTACATTTTGAAAATATTGTTTATTTCCTGTGGAGACTGTGTTAGCTTCCCTGCTGAGTCCTTCAGTGCTGAAATAGTTGATTTTTCTTTGTTTTGTTTCAATAGACCAGCTAAAAAATTTCCTGTGGTATTGCTACTATATAGATTTGCTTGTCTTAATTGTTGGAGTTGGAATTGTGTCCTCGTGTTAGTTATTTCATTTAGCTCAAAGTTATATTTTCTTAATTCGTTTTGTGATTGTTCTGTTGGCTGGCTTGCATTTAACATTTCCAAATGTTTTATTTTTTGTTCAATTTCAGTTTCTTTCCGGAGCTCTATCTTTTTTTTGTAAGAGGAGTATGAAATAATGACACCCTTAAAACCGCTTTACCTGTTTCCCACAGTATAGATGGAGTTGTCCCCGGGGAGTCATTTATCTCCAAAAAGGCTGTCCACTCTCTCTTGACAAGCCTGTCAAATTCTGCGTCTTGTAGTAAAGAAGTGTTGAAGCGCCATCTATTGGGAGATTTTCCCTGGTTAGGTATTTTAAGTAAGAATGATACGGGGCATGATCGCTGTAGTCTCTGTAATCATAGGCAAAAGTGAATTACTGATGAGGAAAAAATCAAGGCGTGAATATGATTTATGTACTGCAGAATAGAATGAGTATTCTCTAGAGATCGGGTGTTGCAGACGCCAACAATCGCAAAGACCAAAGTCACTCATGAACTGGTTTATTGTTTCTGATGACTGGTATACCCCGTTGGTTGAACTGCTTTTATCGAGAGAAGGATCTATAACAGTGTTGAAGTCACCACCAATGATAAATGGGGCGTTAGAATTGTTCGAGAGTGTAGAGAATAAAGTATGAAAAAATATCGGGTCATCGCTGTTAGGTCCATAAACATTGCATATAGTTAGTGGAGAATTGTTAATGGAGAGGTTCACAATGAAGATTTTAATCTTTTCTTGTGCTGTCCACGGATATCTTTAAAGAGCAAATACATCTTAATACCAGTTGCGTCTTTGTTCCTATGTTACCTGACTCCGGACAGCACCGCGTGTTCAAACGCTGGAAGGGAAGTTTAGATTTTTTCTTCGTCAACACTACGCTATCAGCTAATAAAACACACCAGAATATAGATGACCAGGATTCGGAAGATTACGTCACGTAAATGTATTTCCCTAACAGGTAATTTAATACAGCGCTCTGCTTCCCCATTCCCCTAACAGAAAGTCTGCCAGTCCTCCGTTCCCATGGGAGAGACTGATTCAAAACAGGGAAAGTCAGAGTATACGTCACATTTTTCCCATCATGCAGTATTCCTGAGCCTAAGACCACGTGTCGTTGTTTCCATTGGTACCCGAGCCGTCATGTGACGTTTGGCTCCGCCTTGCCGCCATTTTACAAACTGAAGTCTCTTCCACATGTTTTCCTTTTTCCTGGGGGGAGGGTTCTTTGTTCTTTCTTTTCTCACACATCCCCCCTCGGATCTGTAACTTTCCACTGTAACAAAGAGCTAAAAAACACTTGTACAAACTTCTGGTTAAAATTGCTAAATAGCCAAAAAGGCAAAACATCACATAAAAATATTATAACTCTTCAACAATAACAAAACAGCCTTCTGTATCTGTGAAGGTTGAATTATGAATAAAGGATACTCTTATGGGGCGACAGTGGCGCAGATGGTAGAGCGGGTCGTCTCATGATCGGAAGGTCGTGGGTTCGAATCCCGCCTCCGGAAGGTGCACATTGTCGTTGTGTCCTTGGGCAAGGCACTTCACCCACATTGCCTCCAGTGTCTGCCTACACTGGTAGCCCCCTAGGAGAGACCAACAGGCCCGGTTTGAACCGAGAGGCCGTCCTTCCGTGGACCCACCACCTGCAGAAGGAGCCATGGGGGGCTGGTGCTATGTGACTTGGGCAGCTCGGCGGCTGCCCCCACGACCCGGCAACGGACAAGTGGAAGAAAATGGATGGATGGATGGATGGATACTCTTATGTACTAAAATAGCAACCCCTCTTTGTCTGGTGTTGTAGTTGGATGAGAAAAAATGATTGTAGTTTGGTGTACTAAAGTTACTGTTTAAATTTGATAAATGTGTTTCTTGTAGTATGCATATGTCCACTGTATTTTTTTCAATATAATTAAGTATTTTAATTTTGTTTGATTGGTTACCAATACCTCGAACGTTCCAGGTTAAAAACTTGAGTGACATGACTATTGGAGATTTGTAAAGAGATCATTCAACTGATAATGTGTGTATGTTTGCGTGTGTGTGTGTACGTAAGGGAGACGAGGGGGGAAAGGGGACGGCAAAAGGACAAACAGAAACATTGTATCATTCATACGGAACAGGGAAGACAAAGACATAACCATACGGGGAAAAAACACATACATCTTCAGACTTGGAATATCCAGGTACCAGGTGAAAGACCTGTGCGATTATTCTTCAGAAAACATACAAGTAAACTGCTTCAAATCATTAACCTATTTACCTTCCTCAGTTGAATGAAGTTGGATGAGTCAGTATAGCCAGGGGGTATCGTAGAGCTGTCCATTAATGTAGAGTTTGTCCACAGCCAGTATTGCCTTTTTCCCTTGTTGTAACATGTTCTTCCGGATTGGGTATAGCTGTTTTCGTCGTGCCATAATGTCCTTTGGAAATTGATCATTTAGTCCATAGTTCGTGCCTTTCAGTTGTTTTCCTTGCCGCTGAACGTGTAGCTTTTGCTGATAATGCTCAAATTTAGCGATGATGGGGCGGGGGTATTTGTTGTCAGTTTTTTTTGGACCAAGCCGGTGCACGCGATGAAATGATATGTTATTGACAGTGTCCAGGGGTAAATAAAGTTGTTTCAGCATGAAGTCCTTTAGTAATTTCTCTGGGTCTTCGGAGTGCTGTTCAGAAATGCCGGAGAAGACAAGATTGTCCCTCATACAGCGCGCTTGGAGATCGAGTATGGTTTCCTTCATTTTTCTATTGTCTGTTGCTACTGTTTCGACTTTGGTTGTGAGCGATTGGACCATTTTTTCAAGTTTATTGTTCTTTTGGGTAAGTTCGTCTATTTGGGCTTGGCTGAATTCCAGGCTTTGGCGTATGGCTTGAAATTCTTTGTGTAGTATCTCTGAGTGCAATCCTAGTGTCCATGTTCGAAAGTTTTTTGCTCAATTGAGAGAAGAATGTCTGTTATTTCAGGAGTATCCGTACCAGTGGTGGGGGATGAAGCTGTTCGCGGTCTCTTCTTTTCTTGGAGCGGAGTCGAGTTGTTTATAGCTTCTGCAGCAGCGACCAGTGCTGTGCCGTCTTCCTCCATGGCGCAGTAACTGTTGAAGTAGTGGTCAATGTATTGCTCCAGTGGTTCCAGGGTTGTAAAATGAATCCGGAATGTAGAAACAATTGAGAGAACTAGAAGATTATAGATAGATGAGGAAGAAGCTTTGTTTGTTTGTTAGCAGTGTAGTTGCTGGCTGACGCCATTGAGTCTCGCACCGTCTCGCGATAGTCTCGTTCACAGGCGCATGCTCACTGAAAGTCCTTCCTATTGGCCAACATCACGCTCCAAAATAAAGAGTTCTAACAAAGCCCTGATCCTGAGCTGCACGTGTGCTCAGTCTCTAACCTGTTTGCTCCGAGAGTACCCAAGGTCCTCCTCTCTCTGCAGGACGAACGGGGCGATCCTCAAAGGGTTCCAGACCGATGTCGGATCCAGAACGACTCACTACACTTTCTCCACCAACACTCTGAGGAACTCCCTGAGGAGCTACGGAGGAGCGGGATATAGCAGACCACCGCAGAGCGAGGTGAGGACACGCCCACTGACACGCCCACAGACACACCCACTGACACACCTACTGACACTCCCACTGACACACCCACAGACACGCCCACAGACACACTCTGAGGAACTCCCTGAGGAACGTTACATTACAAATAAAACAGAATCAGGGCAGGCGAGATGTGGCCCTGTTGTAGGGTCCCCTCTCAACGGGCTCATAAATCTTGTCTTTTTAAAGCACCACTCAGTATAGGATTATAAAGCGGTTCACAACATCAGCTAGTTAGGGCAGCAGGGTGGGGGCTCGCTGGTGGGGGGGCTACCGCCTCTACCAGCTTGCCACATAATACCCTGGCTTTTTAACACACCTCATAAATAGGGAAAACAATCAAAAACCACTGACAGAACAATCTTAACCAACATTATTACAGTTGAAGCAGGTCTGATAGAAATGAGAAACATGATACATTTGAAGATATTTTTGAGAATTATATTATTGTCATCGTTATTATGGTGATGATAATAAATGTATAATAAATATGTGCACTAGTAATGTATGTGTATGTATATATATGTATATCTAAAACACTATGACTACTTAATAAGTAAATCAATAGAATGGTGACCAGAATGGTAATATAAGCAATGATAAAAATAAGAGAAAACTATCAAAGTAAGTAAATACACTCATACACACAACACGTTTCTATTTTTGCTCTATGTTTTTCATACTTGTGAGTCTCATCAGATTTTCAACCTGTGACATGTAAAAAGCTTCGCATTATCAATGCTGCTAATGTGGGGTGGGCGCTTATATTATTATTTATTTGTATTTTGTCTTGGTTTTGTGTGAAAATGTAAATGTATGATGTAAATATTGTAAATAATAGCTCAAATCAATCAAACGTTTTGCTCCAAAGTGAAAAACACGGATGTTTTTTCCTCTTTTGTAGGAAACTCGTTACGTGTTTCTGCCGGACCACGACCGAGATTATCTGCTCCTGAAAGCGGCGGCCACGCACTCCCGCGTCGACCACGGCCCTGAACACAATGTGGAGTGAGTCACGCTTTAACACACGTTTACACAGGCCCTGAACGCAGCGAGGCGGAGTTTAACACAGGCCCTGAACACAATGTGGAGTGAGTCACGCTTTAACACACGTTTACACAGGCCCTGAACGCAGCGAGGCGGAGTTTAACACAGGCCCTGAACACAATGTGGAGTGAGTCACGCTTTAACACGCGTTTACACAGGCCCTGAACACAACTTGGAGGAGTTTAACACAGGCCCTGAACACAGCATGGAGGAGATTAAACTCATAAACGCAGCACAGACTGAACGCTTTGAAGGAGCTTTAGATTCACCGACACACAGGGTTTAACACACTGTCCCTGAAGGCAGCGTTTAAGAAGCAGCTGTTTCAGATTTACACACAGGTCCTGGAACGCAGCGTGAGATCAGGAACACGTATTTCCCCCAAGCTGAGCGGCTCCTGAAGGTAACACGAGCCTTTTCTCTGTTTCAGTCCCACTATGTTCTTTGGAGCCGACGTCACAAAGGAGAAACTGAAGATCTACCACCCAGACTTCATCCGATACCTCCGCAACAGGTCAGTCCTGTCCAGTCCCCCCCCCCCCCCCCCTCCCTCCTGATGTAAGTCCTCACCACCTACGAACCCCCCCTCCCCCTCCCTCCTGATGTAAAGTCCTCACCACCTACGACCCCCCCCCCCCCTCCCTCCTGATGTAAAGTCCTCACCACCTACGAACCCCCCCTCCCCCCTCCCTCCTGATGTAAAGTCCTCACCACCTACGAACCCCCCCCCCCCCCCCTCCCTCCTGATGTAAAGTCCTCACCACCTACGAACCCCCCCCCCCCCCCCTCCCTCCTGATGTAAAGTCCTCACCACCTACGAACCCCCCCCCCCCCCCCCCTCCTGATGTAAAGTCCTCACCACCTACGAACCCCCCCCCCCCCTCCTCCTGATGTAAAGTCCTCACCACCTACGAACCCCCCCTCCCCCTCCCTCCTGATGTAAAGTCTGTTTCTGCAGGTTCCTTCGCTCCAACACCCTCAGACCAAGTACAAGAACATCTACAGACCATCCACTGGAGCCGTGATGCTGCTGGCCGCTCTGCACACATGTGACCAGGTAACTGTCCCTTTACACACGTGACCAGGTAACTGTCCTTTACACACGTGACCAGGTAACTGTCCTTTACACACGTGACCAGGTAACTGTCCTTTACACACGTGACCAGGTAACTGTCCTTTACACACGTGACCAGGTAACTGTCCTTTACACACGTGACCAGGTAACTGTTTAAAATGTTAGTCTTTGAGGTTTTAATTTGTCCGGATTGAACTAAATCTGAACAAGAGGCTGACTCAGGCTTTGCGTACACGCTACAGACACGCTACAGAACATGAAGACCTTGTCAGTGAGATAGCTGATAGACAACGGTCAACACCATAATCATTCTGAACATAACGGTAAACACAGATAAAGTACAAAGTCAAAGCCACAAACAGCTGACTCACAGATTAGGTCTGCACTTCTCATCAGCTGCTTTTACTGCTTTGTCACTCGGAACATAAACGCCTTAGATACGACTTCTATCTCCAGAGTTTTGCTTTGGCTGTTTCCTCACGTGATACAGAAGAGCCGGGTCAGAACTATTGGTGCCGTGTCTCGGATCTTTTGTATCGCGCAAGGACAGATATTTGGATTAGTGTGAAATTATTAAATTTTAAAAAGTAAAAAGTATTTTCTCTAGTGATCTGTTCAACAAGAACCTGAGGATCTAGTATTGTATCGAATCATTACGTCTGTTTCCAGGTTATTTCCTGTGTACCTGTTTTACGGTGGGCGATATGACAACAATAGAATATCACGATTTTTGAAATTATAAACTCCCGATTTCGATTTTATCACGATTTCTTTATAGTAACTAAAATAACTTAAATTCCACACTGAAGAAGAAAAAGATTGAATTAATATACTAATTTATTCAACTTTGTGATAATCAACAAAGCAAAAATAGACTTAGAACTAACAGCAAACTAACTCTATACATTAAAAAACACAATAAAACTCCAGACAATAAAAGTAAAATAGTAACACTAAGTTGGTAAAGGCTTGTTGTTCCGTGTCTGTTGCTGTCTGACCCTTTCACAATAAGAGTCCTACTAATGCTGATAACATACTGGTGTATTTTATTGTGTAAAAGGCTAGACAGGAAGCAGATAGTTACCATTATGTAATATTACATGACCAAGTAATTCACCAAGGTTGGAAAGTCTTATATTTTTGAAAACATGGATAAACGTTTGCATTTCGTGAACACAGGATTAAATTAAACAAATGAGAGGATGCGGCGCCTGACAGAACTGTAATACCTGTGTGTTTATTGTGTTATACCTGTGTTTATTGTGTATATTGTGTGTTTTGTGGTATACTGTGTGCTTATTGTGGTGTTATTGTGTTTATTGTGTATATGTGTGTTTATTGTGTATACCTGTGTGTTTTGTTGTGTTTACCCGTGTGTTGGTTATACCTGTGTTTATTGTGTCTTACCTGTTTGTTTATTGTGTTACCTGTGTGGTTTATGTGTACTGTGTGTTTATTGTGTATACCTGTTTTTTATTGTGTATACTGTGTGTTTACTTGTGTACCTGTGTGTTTGTTGTGTATACCTGTGGTTTATTGTGTTTATAATGTGTTTTATTGTGCTATAATGTCTGTGTATTGTGTTACCTGTGTGTTTATTGTGATATACCTGTTGGTTTATGTGTATACCTGTGTTGTTTATTGTTTATAATGTGTGTTTATTGTGATATATATGTGTGTTTTATGTGTGTTATACCTGTGTGTTTATTAGTGTGTTACCTGTGTGTTTATATTGTGGGGGGGTTTACCTGTGGTTTATTGTGTTTACCTGGATGTGTTTATATTGTTATCCTGTGTGTTTATTGTTATAATGTGTGTTTATTGTGTGTTTAATGTGGTATATTGTGTGTTTATGTGTATAATGTTGTGTTTTATTTGTGTGTTTACCTGTGTGGTTATTGTGTTTTATATTGTTGTTTATTTGTTGTGTTTACCTGTGTTTTATTGTGTTTACCTGTGTGTTTATCTCTGTTTTATAATGTGTGTTTATTGTGTGTTACCTGTTGTGGTTATTGTGGTATATTGTGTGTTTATTGTGTATACCTGTGTGTTTATTTGTGTATTACCTGTGTGTTTATTGTGTTTAGCCTGTGTGTTTTATTGATGTTTATACCTGGTGTGTTTATTGTGCTATTAATTGTGCTGTATATTTGTGTGTTTATTTGTGTATTATTTGTGTGTTCTATATTTATTGTGTATAATGGTTATTGTGTGTTTACCGGTGTGTTTATTGTGTATATTGTGTGTTTATTGTGTATACCTGTGTGTTTATTGTGGTGTTACCTGTGTGTTTATTGTGTTATACCTGTGTTATTGTGTATAATTGTGTGTTTATGTGTTATACCTGTGTTGTTTGTTGTGAACCCGTGTGTTGTGTAATAACCTAGTGTTTATTGTGTTTACCTGGTGTTTATTGTGTATACTGTGTGTTTATTGTGTGTTATTGTGTATACCTGGTGGTTATATTGTGTGTTTACCTGTGTGTTTATTGTGTATATGTGTTTATTGTGTTTTGTGTGTTTATTGTGTTACTGTGTGTTTATTGTGTATATTGTGTGTTTATTGTGTTTATTGTGTTTATTGTTGTTTTGTATATGTGTGTTTATTGTGTTTACTGTGGTTTATTGTGGTTACTGTGTGTTTATTGTGTATACCTGTGTGTTTGTTGTGTATACCTGTGTGTTTATTGTGTTACCTGTGTGTTTATTGTGTATAATGTGTGTTTATTGTGTATACCTGTGTGTTTATTGTGTATATTGTGTGTTTATGTGTTATGTGTTTATGGTGTTAACTGTGTGTTTATTGTGTTACCTGGTGTGTTATTGTGTTTAACCTGTGTGTTTATTGTGTAACCTGTGTGGTTTATTGTGTATAATGTGTGTTTTTGTGTTAATGTGGTTTATTGTGTTAATGTGTGTTTATTGTGGTTACCTGTGTGTTTATTGTGTTTACCTGTGTGGTTTATTGTGTATACCTGTGTGTTTATTGTGTATTATATGTGTGTTTATTGTGTGTTATTGTGTTATTGTGTTTATTGTGTGTTTACCTGTGTGTTTATTGTGTATATTGTGTGTTTATTGTGTTACCTGTGTGTTATTGTGTGTTTACCTGTGTGTTTATTGTGTTATATGTGTGTTTATTGTGTTTACCTGTGTGTTTATTGTGTGTACCTGTGTGTTTATTGTGTATAATTGGTGTGTTTATTGTGTTTACCTGTTGTTTATTGTTTATTGTTGTTTTGTGTACTGTGTGTTTATTGTGTATATTGTGTGTTTATTGTGTATACCTGTGTGTTTTGTGTATATTGTGTGTTTATTGTGTATCCTTGTGTTTTTTGTATACCTGTGTGTTTATTGTGTATATGTGTGTTTATTGTGTGTTTATTGTGTTATTGTGTGTTTATTGTGTATATGTGTGTTTATTGTGTGTATATGTGTGTTTATTGTGTGTACCTGTGTGTTTATTGTGTATAATGTGTGTTTATGTGTGTTTATTGTGTATATTGTGTGTTTATTGTGTATAATGTGTGTTTATGTGTGTTTACTGTGTTTTTTGTTTATTGTGTGTTTATTGTGTTTATTGTGTTTATTGTGTGTTTTTGTGTTATATGTGTGTTTATTGTGTATAATGTGTGTTTATTGTGTGTTTACCTGTGTGTTTATTGTGTTTACCTGTGTGTTTATTGTGTGTTTATTGTGTTTATTGTGTGTTTATTGTGTATATTGTGTGTTTATTGTGTATACCTGTGTGTTATTGTGTGTTTACCTGTGTGTTTATTGTGTGTTTACCTGTGTGTTTATTGTGTTTACTGTGTGTTTATTGTGTGTTTACCTGTGTGTTTTATTGTGTGTTTATGTGTGTTTTTGTGGTTTATTGTGTTTTATTGTGTGTTACCTGTGTGTTTATTGTGTGTTTACCTGTGTGTTTATTGTGTTTATGTGTGTTATTTGTGTGTATACCTGTGTGTTTTTGTGTGTTTACCTGTGTGTTTATTGTGTTTATGTGTGTTTATTGTGTATACCTGTGTGTTTATGTGTGTTTACTGTGTGTTTATTGTGTTTACCTGTGTGTTTATTGTGTATACCTGTGTGTTTATTGTGTGTTTATGTGTGTTTATTGTGTTACCTGTGTGTTTATTGTGTTTACCTGTGTGTTTATTGTGTTACCTGTGTGTTTATTGTGTTTACCTGTGTGTTTATTGTGTGTTTACTGTGTGTATTGTGTTTACTGTGTGTTTATTGTGTTTACCTGTGTGTTTATTGTGTGTTTACCTGTGTGTTTTTGTGTTTAACCTGTGTGTTTATTGTGTGTATACCTGTGTGTTTATTGTGTGTTTACCTGTGTGTTTATTGTGGTATACCTGTGTGTTATTGTGTATATGTGTGTGTGTTTATTGTGTGTTTATTGTGTATATTGTGTGTTTATTGTGTATATTGTTGTTTATTGTGTGTTTTTATTTGTGTGTTTATTGTGTATATGTGTGTTTATTGTGTGTTTACCTGTGTGTTTATTGTGTGTTACCTGTGTGTTTATTGTGTGTTACCTGTGTGTTTTTTGTTACTGTGTGTTTATTGTGTTACCTGTGTGTTTATTGTGTTTTGTTTTATTGTGTTTGTTTTTGTGTGTTTATTGTGTATATTGTGTGTTTATTGTGTTTTTTTTATTGTGTGTTTATTGTGTATATTTGTGTTTATTGTTGTTTACCTGTGTGTTTTTTGTTTACCTGTGTTTTATTGTGTATACCTGTGTGTTTATGTGTGTTTACCTGTGTGTTTATTGTGTATACCTGTGTGTTTATTGGTGTATACCTGTGTGTTTATTGTGTGTTTATTGTGTATACCTGTGTGTTTATTGTGTGTATTGTGTATATTGGTGTTTATTGTGTGTTTATTGTTATATTGTTTGTTTATTGTGTATTTGTGTTTTTGTGTGTTTATTGTGTATATTGTGTGTTTATTGTGTGTTTATTGTGTATACCTGTGTGTTTATTGTGTGTTATTGTGTATATTGTGTTTATTGTGTGTTTATTGTGTATACCTGTGTGTTTATTGTGTGTTTTTGTGTTACCTGTGTGTTTATTGTGTATTACCTGTGTGTTTATTGTGTGTTTATTGTGTATACCTGTGTGTTTATTGTGTATACCGTGTGTTTTTGTGTATACCTGTGTTTATTGTGTTATACCTGTGTTTATTGTGTGTATACCTGTGTGTTTATTGTGTGTATACCTGTGTGTTTATTGTGTGTTTATTGGTGTTATCCTGTGTGTTTATTGTGTATATTGTGTTATTGTGTATACTGTGTGTTTATTGTGTGTATACCTGTGTGTGTCAGGTGAGCGCGTACGGCTTCATGACGCCCGACTACGGGAAATACTCGGACCATTATTACGACAAAAGTTCCACGGCGTCGGCTTCTACATCAACCACGACCTGCGTTTGGAGATGTCGCTATGGCAACAGCTGCACAAGGCGGGGCTTATCCGGCTCTACATGCGCTGACTCCGCCCCCTCGCGGCTCTCGTTCGTCCATGTGGTTTTTATATCCGAGTTTTTATCGGGTCAAACGAGTCCAAGGCCAAACGCTGCAGAGAAAACAGACACTAAAACATGTACAACAGGGTCCCCTCTGGTCTCTGTGGGACTTTCCTCTGGGTTTAACAATGTCAAAGGTCCAAAGAGTTTAGAACGTGAAAGCCCTGGGCGAGCGAGCGTTATCAGCAGATCAAACGTGATGATTTAGGTAAAGAAACTGTTTTCATATTTCAATCGTTCAAACTGAAGTCATTTTTTTGGACTTAAGTTACTAATGTAATTTAAAAGTTTTATTGTCACTGACGGTACTAACTCCCCATGTCGTGTGAGACGCTGTAAAATATTGTAGATGAAACTTTTTCACAGAATTATTTAAATCCACTTCAGTTTGAAAAAAATATCAAAATATTTAACTCCTTAGCGCCTGAATCTATTTCCAATTATTGAAAACAATATAACAGTGTTTTTGCTTTAAAACGGATGCTTAATTAAGTTAATTTATCTGCAGCACATTGTCAGCTGTTTATGTGTAGCTGTGCAGGTTCCTATGCTTGACTAGGGCGGGAAACGCTCAATTTTAACTGGAATCCACTCGACTCAACTTCATTTCAATCAATTTATTGGTGAAATAGAGGCAGGTGAAAAACCGGCTGTCACTCCAGAGTATTTCGTGAGGTCCTGCACTGCGTCTGAGGATTGGAAAGTCTTTTGCTTTGTTAGGCAGCAGTTTGCTGGGGTTTGGTTGCCATGGTGTCCCTGTGGCTCCCTGTGCGTGACACCACAGGTGAATGGGTGTGTCATTTAACACAGCCCAGGTGCGCTCTGCTAATTGCAGAATTGGTTCCAGCTGGGCTCTGCAGAGGGAGGCGTTTATAACACACATAGATAGTTTTTGTTCTAAATGTTACAATGTAAATTAAACTGAACACTTGTGTTTTCAGATTAGGACATTAGAACAGCAAACCGAGCTGAAGCTTTTCACAAATACTTCTAAACGTTTGATTTTGACCTGCGCTGCTAACAGGAAGGCATCTTCATTACTGCTGTCCTCACTGCTGCTGCTTTCATCACCTGATGTAGGGAAAAAAATCAGTTTAGAAGGTGCAGACATTTATTATCATATTTTACTCCTTTTCTGAGGTTTTATTATTATTGTACATAAGAAACCTCCATTTACCATTACTTATTTGCAAATTATATTATAATTGCACATTATTTTCGGACCTGGAACTCTTCGCTTTGTCGAACGGTTTAATTTGGTTCTGTGTAAAATAAGGGATCATTTTTTTATATATCCTTGTATGTTATTGTTACAATGATTATAGAAATTCACTAGAATGGCATGTTCTAAAAACGTTTTAGCACAGTAATAGATCTAAATGCTTCTAAAATGCGGTCACTGTGGCCGTAAGCCACCAGATGGAGCTATTGCAGTTTTCCATTATGGCCTGACGTCGCTAATTCACGACGTACCAAATCTTAAATAACAAAAATATCCATCACACGAAGTTCATTCCAATAAATAATCTAATGATGGAAACGATGAGCAGCTACATTTTTTTATTTTAGCACAACTCAACTTACATTTGAAGATTTCATCGAAGTTTCAGCCTCGATTTGCAGAATGCTATTTCCGCTAAGTAGCTACCATGACCCGGATGTGGTTCCTTGTGTGACCGGTCCTACGAGAAACTAGTGCTTGCAAAGGTTCCTAGGTACGGCATGGATGTACAAACAGGCATCAAGGGAAACCATTATTATGACATTATTTTAGCCACAGTCTAAAGAAGCAGGAAGAGGTATGGCATGAATTAGCCACACCTGGCGTTAAGGGGTTAATAGTGTATTTAAAAAATGAAAAGAGAAAAAAACAGAAATTGGCTCATTTTCCGTAAAAGTTGAGTTTTCATGTTTTTCTCCCCAATGTTACGTTTCTGTTAATCGGACTAAAACATCAGGAGTTCTTCTTCCCTTCTGCTCAGAGGAGGAACTGATTTAAAACGTACAGACCTGGTCACAAACTAAACCTGATCCATTATTTAGAAACATCTTTGTGTCTTTAATCTACAGCAGAAGTTTCATCTTTAACTTCCTGTTTCTCCTTAAGCTCCTCAAACCAGTAAAGGAGGGTCTGCACATGACGTCCCAGAGCTGAATCCTGAACCTCTTTATGCCGAGTTTATTTAAAGTTTCCAAAGAGTCCAAAGCCACTGACGTTTGTTTGCTCTCGTTTCCGTTCGTTGAATCTTTAATGTTTGAACCTGAGTCTCGGGTTCAGGTGACGCCGGATCAGGAGAAACAGACATTTGACGGTTTGACCTGCTCCGGAAACTCACTTCTACTCGAGTACAATCAAGTATCTTTACTCAAACGTTAAAGGCACGATTTCACATTTACTCAGAGGATCGAGTAACAGTCACTCGATCCTCTGAGTAATGTGAAAGTCGTCCCTTTTTCTTCAGAAATAAATAATTAGTTTCTCATTGTTTACGTCACAATGAAACGTGTTTACAAAATGACTGAGTAATAATTAAGCAGCAGCATCAGCTTTGAGAACAGGAAACCTAGACTGTGGCCTATAAATATATAGTAATAATTATGGTCATAAAGAAATATAGTTGACATTGTTTTGTATTAATCAATGTAGGCCTATTTATTTTAATGCAAAACATCATAAGCATTTTTTATTTTTAGAAACGGTGAATGTTTAAAAGTTAAAGTATTAAAAAGCTTTTTAAAGACAAAAACTTCTTTCCTGTTATTCGGTCGATAATCGTAAATCCTATATTTTCTTTCACAATAATCATGACTCAAAAAATTGAAATTGTGACAGCCCTAATTGTGAGAGCTAGAAACGAGTTTGTGACGCTAAACGGGCTGACGGTAATACAGTTTGTAGAGAGAGATCGTCTCGAAGCTTCATCAGTGAAGTCCTTTATTTATTAACAGCACCTGTGAGCTCATTAATATGCTAATGAACCTCTGGGCAGCTCACGATTCGATACGCGATACATGACTTACGATAACGATTATCTCACGATACGCCGATACTGCGATATCGATATATTGCACAAAATAACCAAAGATACATGACGATAAAAAACATGCTACTTTTAACCTTTATTTGACATACTACATATTATTCATCATTTACATTTCTTTTCATGAGCTTTGTACCACTTTTATAATGATCCCTGACTTACTCACTGAAAATGGCTCATAGATCTGTCAGTGACTTCATTTACATTTAAATAAACAAGAACCACAGTCCTGTTTAAAAGGATAAATCAACCCCAGATTAATCTCCTTTATATTATAAAACTATCATTAAAAGTAATGTATTTGTGTGACAGTGTTTGGTCCAAGTGTTTAAAACTGTAGTGCTGCCCCCTGCTGGTCTGACTGAATTCTTTATCATTATTGGCCTCTATTGACTGTGAAAACAGAGGAGCACTGCTGCCTCATTAGTATGCATGACGTTACTCATTAATATGCATGACGTCATCAAAGTATCGATATTGGAATAAAAAGTATCGAATCATCCCGCAAATATCGCGATATATCGGAAAACCGATATATTCTCACACTCCTACTAATGAATATGCTAATTATTCCGGGCTGATTGGGACACTGTGGGGGCGGGGCTTTACGTTTGATTGGTCGATGCCTTTTTAAACATGTTTTTTGTATTTTTGAATCAAACTGAATGAATGAAGTGTTTTCTCCAGTGAATCGTTTCCTAAACACACCTTAAACCCGTGGCCTTTCCGTCGGCTTCTCCTGTGGATCCGGTTTCTCTCAGAGGCCGAGACTAAACCTGGGACTTAAACCTGGGACTTAAACCACGGCTCGGACTCAAAGGTTCTGTCTGAGCTCGGGTTACAGTCGTCTGGACTGAGCCCAAAGTGCCTTTTTTCTTCCTCTTTTGTGCCTTATTTATTCACTCTGAACCAAAGACTGGATCAGGGAAGTTTACTGTGTTTGTGGGAATGTGCAATTTGTAAAGTTTCTATGAATCGATAAAAGTCTGATTTCACTCAGTCGTTTGTTTCGTCATGTTTTTACTTTAAGACTTTATTTTCTGCTGAATCATTATAAGAAACGTGTTATAAACGTGTTATAAGTTTGGAGACTTTAGATGATTATTCCACTGATGCTTAGAACAGAATCTGGAACACGTTAATAACACGCGTGTGAACGAGGCTCTGGTGAAACAGACTGTTTTCAGTCTCTGGATCTGAACTGTGACTATAGTTTCAGCCAGTGTTTCACCTCTTACCCCCGCCTGAACCGAGTGCATTTTCTCTTTACCAAATCTAAAAGCTTCTTTGACTGAAGAGTTCACAGCACTGTAGCGCCCTTATTTGAAAGCTAAGACCAACAAATGATATAAATGGATTGTTTTCCTGGTTTTCATCGCTTTTTTGTCACTATTTCATCATTTGTCATGTTTTTGTCACTTTTTTCTTTTGGCCTTTTTAAAAAAAATTTTTTGTTTTGTTTTCATTCTCGTTTTTGTTCCTATTTTGGCGCTTTTTTTCAAGAAGCTTTTCGATTTGGGTAAAGAGAAAATGCACTCGGTTCAGGTGGGGGTTAAGAGGTTAATCTGGCTCAGTTTTTCAGGATCTGGGAATTGATTTGAGGATCAGACAAATGTTTGTTTAATGAGAGTGATCCGGTAACTGTTTCCGCCACATTAAAACAAAGATCCTGAAACAACACAATTACAAACGAAGCTCTGGTTTCAGTTGTAAATAAATCTGACTCAAAGTCTGTGGATGAAGTTAGGATCTGCCGCCCTCTGCTGGACATTACGCCTCATTACGTCAGGGACTAAACTTTAAAATAAGGCGGCAAGAGAATAAAACTGAAGTGACCTTTAAAGAGCAACTAAACACCAAATCAAGTTTGTTTTACTGATAACTCTCATAGTGTTGTCCACTGGTCCCTGACATTATTCTGACATTATAGCACAACATGTGTTAAATCCTAACTTTGGCCTGAAACGAATGGGTTGCGCCCCCTTCAGGGTAAACTCTGCTACTAATTGAATTTCCTGATTGGCTGGGACGTGTCCACGGCCTCCACAGAACGTTCAGGTGCTGCCCATTGTCCGCCATTGTCCGCCATTGTCCGCCCATTGTCCCGCCCCTGTACCTGTGGTTTATAACCAAGTCCCACCACGTATCAGTCTGCTGTGATTGTGCCAATGCAATGGTCACACACTCACACGTGGATCACCGCGAGCCTCCGCCTGCGGCCCTCCTCCTCACGCACCGAGCCGCTCCAGCTGATCAACAGCTGATCGTGACATGTAAATAAATGCAGAGATGTGGACCGGTTTAAGAGTCTTTAACTTGGTCACTTATAATGCTGATCATTATGAGAATGAAAGCATGACCAAGTCGTATCGTCATGAACAGGTTATGAGGACAAATGCATTTTATGTTTACATTGTATTATTAAGAGGGCACTGTAGACAAATCTGTGTGGGAACTTCCAAACAGTTTCATATTTTAAAGTTTAATTGTTTGTTCGTTTTTTTTCAGATTTTGCAACCCCAACAATTAATATTTGACCTATTTTTTTGCACATCAGATATGTTTAATTACTTTACACTAATGCCTTATCTATGTAGGCTATAATTGTATAATAATGTGACATTGACTAATGTAAAATGTTATTTTTGTTTTCTGCAAGTTTGTAATTGATGTCTTGAAAACATCTTTCCACTTCCTGCAGTGTCTCACCCTTTTATTTCATATGAGGTTGTTTAATGTTATAAAAGCTCACAGCCCCATGTTCATGAGCTACTTCCTGTGATGTCATCGAGTTCACTCGTTCAAACGCTGAAATAGCTGAGTCACATTGTGAACTCTCAAGTCCGTTCTCCGAGTCTGCACCGCAAGTCCGTACTCAGGAGTTCACAAGTACAGGTACGCATACTGGGGATTGAAAACGGCTAGAGCTTCAGCAGCATTTGCCCAATTCACGTCTACCAGGAAGGGGAAGTGACATCACCAACAGCTACTGTTTCTTTAAAGTTCAGTGCGGCCAAACAAAGACAGTTCGCCACTCGTATTGCATATGCACAACATACCTCCAAGGTGGCCTAATTTCGGACGCTTCTATCATGGCGACGCCACATCGTTTGGCGTTAACCTTTTACCAATTTAACGTTTCGGAATCGCCTGATATTTTGTTTTTATCTTCCCCTCCAAAAATTAACAAGCTGTTCGATTCTTCTTCTCCCTCCAGCTAACGCTCACTCAAGTTAAAAGTCAGTCTTTATATTGACAAAGGATCACGTACAAAACACAAAAATATTTACAGTTTATAAGCAAAACTATATTCACGGCGTTTAAAGAAAGGTTTACACAGCCCAGTTCACAGCGGCCCCTGGACGAGCAGCAGGGGGCGCCCACAGGTCTGATGAGTTTGTCCCGACTGTTCTGAGTTTCACTTCTTGCCAGACTCAGGCTCAGGCTCTGTGGTCCTCACTCAGGGTCTGTTCCTCACGTCTTCTGTGGTCTCGCCCTCGGTCTCCTCGGTCTCGCCCTCGGATCTCCGTGGTTCCTTCCGTCTCGCCCTCGGTCTCCTGGTCTCGCCCCTCAGCCTCCTCAGCCTCCTCAGCCTCCTCAGCTCCTCAGCTCCTCAGCCCTCCTAGCCTCCTCAGCCTCCTCAGCTCCTCAGCCTCTCACCTCCTCAGCTCTCAGGTCTCCTCAGTCTCCTTCAGCCCTCCTCAGCCTCTCAGCCTCTCAGCCTCCTCAGCCTCCTCAGTCTGCCTCAGTCTCCTCGTCTCCTCAGTCCACTCAGTCTCCTCAGTCTCCTCAGTCTCCTCGTCTCCTCAGTCTCCTCAGTCTCCTCAGTCTCCTCAGCTGCCTCAGTCTCCTCAGTCTCCTCGTTTCCTCGTGGGCGTCCGTTTGCACTCTGAAGCGGTACAGCAGGTTGAATCCTCGTGGCCCCAGTTTGGACGACCTTTGACCAAATTGAAGTGGAACGCTCTGCGTTTTCTCCTGAAAACAAAACCACTCTCTTTATAGACGCGTTTCTGAAACGGTCTGTGAGTCACAGCAGGGCCGAAGACTCTGTAAAGAAACAACGTTTCACCAATCTGCCTTTGGGATTACTTCAGAAACGTCAGCCTGATGGCACCGCTCCGACAACAGAATTATTGAATGAACAAAACAATAGAACACTTCAGGATGCAGCGGGAGGTGGAGCTAAGATCCTCCTCTCTCGCTCTGAGGAGCTGTTCCTAAAAGGGCTAAGGCGGGGATCTTCACTGTAGACTCGCCCTCGCATCACGTTTGTAGTTCGGTCGTAGCCGCGCCATTAGCTCTAAGTAAACGGGCCTGCAAATCAAAGTCCGGCCCTCATTAGATCGAGATTTCTAAAATGTTCCTTTATTGTGCCTAACCCGTGTTATCAGGTAGGAAACATCGAGCTTGTAGGGAAGTTTTTTAAATTAGGGCACCAGGCCTTAAGTTGTTTAGAACGTGTCTAAAGTGCAAATGCTTTCTAATGGACGACTAGCTTGTCTTTGCCATCCATTATGGAGGTAACTTCAGTCAATGGCGGACAATGGCCGGCCCCTAGAGTCCGTCTAAAGCAGTTGCAACCAGCGCCTTGAGGTGGAGGTTTGGACTTACCAGAGCCGTTATGGAAGATCTCTGCCTGGACTTCAAATAACCACTACTTTAACGGTCAAACTCCAGTCTTTTCTGAGCCACTGCGGATTTCTACGTTTTCGATTGATTTTTTGGGCTCCGATATCGAATATAATAATTTGATATTTTAACTAATTTATTTGATCTTTCTGTGTATCTTTTAATACAGGTCGATTTGGCTATAAATACCATTGGTGCAGAACACCCACAATTGTCGAAGATGATCTGAACAATCTTAGAGCTTACACCAGGATCATTGTCAGAAACGTCCTTTTGCTTTGGAAAAGCTGCATTTTCAGGAGTTTGTTGATTTTGCAGTGACTGATTACTCGTTGAACGCACTGTTTTGGTGACTCACAGAGAGCGCTGTAGGTTTTGCAGAGCGATCTCCCTCCTGTCGTCTGATATGTCCAGCAGGCGCCCTCCTCCTCCAAGTCGTCCCTCAGGCCCTGGAGACACAACAACTTAACACGAGCGGGTTAATGGGAGGTTTCTATTTTGTGACAGATTAGTGCCAAAGATTTGCTCAGAGGATTTTGGAATAACTTTAATTAAACATCTCATTTTCTTTCTTTTTTATATCTTTCTAGCGCTGAAGTTCCTTAATAAAGGTATTCTTACGTAGCGCTGAAGTCCTTAAGAGTATCTTCGTAGGACACTGAAGTACCTTAGAGTAATTTACGTAACACTGAAGTCCTTAATGAAGAGTATCTTACGTAGACACTGAGTCCTTAATGATGAGTATCTTACCGTAGACACTGAAGTCTTATTAAAGAGATCTTAGTAGGACACTGAAGTCTTATAAGAGTATCTTACCGTAGGACGCTGAAGTCCTCTTAGAGTATCTTACGTTAGACACTGAATCCTTATAAAGAGTATCTTACGTAGACGCTGAAGTCCTTAATAAAGCAGTATCTTCGTAGACGTGAAGTCCTAATAAAAGAGTCATCTTCGTAGACGCTGAAGCCTTATAAAGGTTCTTACGTAGAGCTGAGTCCTTAATAAAGAGTATCTTACGTAGACACTGAAGTCTTATAAGAGTTATTTACGTGAACGTGAGTCCTTACATAAAGAGTATCTTACCGTAGACACTGAATCCTTAATAAAGAGTATTCTACGTAGACGCTGAAGTCCTTAATTAGAGTCTTACGTAGACACTGAAGTCCTTAATAAGATTATCTTACGTTAGGACATGAAAGTCCTTAATAAGGTATTTTTCTTACGTAGACACTGAGTCCTTAATTAAGAGTATCTTACGTAGACAATGAAGGTCCTTAAAGAGTATCTTACGTAGAGCTGAAGTCCTTATAAGAGGTATTCTACGTAGACACTGAAGTCTTAATAGAGTATCTTACGTAGCGCTGAGTCTTAAGGATATCTTGTAGACGCTGAAGTCAATAAGAGTATCTTACGTAGACGCTGAAGTCCTTATAAAGAAGTATCTTACGTAGACACTGAATCCTTAAAGAGTATCTTACGTAACGCTAGAAGTCCCTTAAAAGCAGTATCTTACGTAGACGCTGAAGTCCTATAAAGAGTAATTCTTACGTAGACGTGAAGTTCCTATTAAGAGATTCCTTACGTAACACTTGAAGTCCTGTTAATAAAGTTATCTTACCGTAGACGCTGAGTCTTATAAGATATCTTAGTCAGACACTGAAGTCCTTAATTAAAGAGTATTTACGTAGACACTGAAGTCCTTAATAAAGAGTATCTTACGTAGACACTGAAGTCTTAATCAAAGAGTATCTTACGTAGCGGCTGAGTCCTTATAAAGAGTTCTTACGTAGAACGCTGAAGTCTTAATAAAGAGTATCTTACGTAGACACTGAAGCTCCTTATAAGAGTAATTTTACGTGACGCTGAAAGTCCTTAATAAAGAGTATCTTACGTGAACGCTGGTCCTAATAAAGAGTACTTACGTAGAACTGATCGCTTATTAGAAGAGTATCTTACGTGCACTGAAGTCTAATAAGGTATCTTTACGTAAGACGTGAAGTTCCTTAGAGTATCTTACGTAGCACTGAATGTCCTTAATAAAGAGTATCTTACGTAGACGCTTGAAGTCCTTATAAGAGTTCTTACGTAGACGCTGAAGTCCTTTAGAGTATCTTACGTAGACGCTGAAGTCGCTTAATAAAGAGTCATTCTTCGTAGACGCTAGTCCTTCATAAAGATATCTTTACGTAGACGTGAAAAGTCCTTATAAGAGTATTTACGTAGACGCTGAAGTCTTAAATAAAGAGTATCTTACGTAAGACGAACTGAAGTCCTTAATAAAGGAGTTTTACGTGACGCTGAAGTCTTAAATAAGAGTATTTACGTAACGGCTTGAAGTCCGTTAATAAAGAGCTATCTTAGTGACGCTGAAGTCCTTATAAAGAGTTAATCTTACGTAGACGCTGGAAGTCCTTAAGAGTATCTTCCTAGACGTGATCCTTAATAACAGGTATCTTCCGTAGACGCTGAAGTCCTTATAAAGAGTATATTACGTAGACGCTGAAGTCCTAATACAGAGTATCTTACGTAGCACTAAGTCGCTTAATAAAGAGTATCTTACGTAGACACTGAAAGTCCCTTAAGAGTATCTTAGTAGGACTGAAGTCCTTAATAAAGAGTACTCCTTACGTAGACACTGAAGTCCTTCAAGGTATTTAGTAGACACTGGAAAGTCCTTAAGAGTATCTTACGTAGACATGAAGTCCTTATAAGAGTATCTTTGACGCTGAAGTCCTTAATGAAGAGTATCTTACGTAGCGCTGAAGTCCTTAATAAGAGTATCTTCCGTAGACGCTGAAGTCTTAATAAGAGTATCGTTACGTAGACGCTGAAGTCCTTAATAAGGTATTTAGTAGACACTGAAGTCTTAAGGAGTTTTACGTAGACGGCTGAAGTCCTTTAGAAGAGTATCTTACGTAAGCTGAGTCCTTAATTAAGAGTATCTTACGTAGAACACTGAAGTCCTTTAGAGTATCTTACGTAGACGCTGAAGTCCTTAGATATTCTTACGTAGAACTTGAAGTCCTATAAGAGTATCTTACGTGACGCTTGAAGGTCCTTAAGAGTATCTTACGAGCGCTGAAGTCCTGTAATAAAGAGTATCTTACGTAGGACATGATCAGTCCTAGAGTATCTTACGTATACACTGAAGTCCTTAAGAGTTTTACGTCGACACTGACAGTCCTTATAAAGAGATATCTTCGTAGACGCTGAAGTCCTAATGAAGAGTTTTACGTAAGACGTGAAGTCCTTATAAGAGTAATCTTATGTAGACGCTTGAGTCCTTAAGAGTTATCTTACGGTAAGACGCTGAAGTCCTTAAGAGTATTACGTAGACGCTGAAGTCCTTAATAAGAGTATCTTACGTAGACGCTGAGTCCTTAATAAGAGTATTCTTACGTAGACCTGAAGTCCTTATAAGGTATCTTACGTAGACACCTGAAGTCCTTAATAGAGTATGCTTACGTAGCGCTTGAGTCCTCTTAAGACGTATCTTACGTGACACTGAAAGTCCTTAAAAAGAGTTTATTTCGTAGCGCTGAAGTCCTTATAAAGGAGTATCTTACGGTACGCTGAAGTCTTAGAGTATCTTACGTAGACGTGAGTCCTTAATGAAGAGTATCTTCTAGACGATGAGTCCTTAAGAGTATCTTACGTAGACGCTGAAGTCCTTTAATGGGTATCTTACGTAGCGTGAGTCCTTAAGAGTATCTTACGTAGCGCTGAAGTCTTAAAGTATTTACAGTAGACAGAGGTCTTTATAAAGAGTATCTTACGTAGACGCTGAGATGCCTTAATAAAAAGAGTATCTTGCAGTAGCACGCTGAAGTCCTTAATGAAGAGTTTTACGTAGACGCTGAGTCCTTAATGAAAGATCTTACGTAGACGCTGTAGTCCTTAAGAGTATCTCGTACGACACTGAAGTCCTTAATAAGAGTACTCTTACGTAGACGCTGAAGTCTTTAATAAAGAGTATTTACGTAGACGGCTGACAGTCACTTAATAAGGTATGCTTACGTAGTCGCTGAAGTCCTCTAATTGAAGAGTTCTTACGTGACGACTGAAGTCCTTAATAAAGGAGTATCTTACGTAGACGCTGAAGTTCTCTTAATCGAAGAGTATCTTACGTAGTAGCTGAAGTCCTTATAAAGAAGTACTACGTAGACGCTGAAGTCCTTAATAAAGAGTATCTTACGTAGCGCGGAAGTCCTTAATTGAAGAGTATCTTAGTAGACGCTGAAGTCCTTTAGAGTATCTTACGTAGACGCTGCAAGTCCTTAGAGTATTACGTAGACGCTGAAGTCCTTAGAGTATCTTACGTAGACGCTGAAGTCCTTAGAGTATCTTACGTAGACGCTGAGTCCTTAAGAGTTTATTTTACGTAGGACGCTGATAGTCCTTAATGAAGAGTATCTTACGGCTAGACGCTGAAGTCCTTAATGAAAGAGTATCTTACGTAGACGCTGAAGTCCTTTAATAAAGGTATCTAGGGGCGTAGACGCTGAAGTTTTCTATATTAAGGGGATCTACGTAGACACTTGGAAGTCCTTAACGAGTAATCTTACGTAGACACTGAAGTCTAGATAAAGAGTATCTTACGTAGACGCTGAAGTCCTTAAGAGTATCTTACGTAGACGCTTGAATTCTTATAAGAGTACTTACCGTAGACACTGAAGTTCCTTAATAAAGAGGTGATCTTACGTAGACGCTGAGTCCTTAATTAAGAGTATCTTACGTAGACACTGAGTCCTTAAATAACGGTATCATTAGTAGACATGAAGTCCCTTAATAAGCAGTATCTTACGTAGACACTGAAGTCCATTAATAAAGGTATTTACGTACGACACTGAAAGTCCTTAATAAAAGTATCTTACGTAGACACTGAGTCCTTAATAAGAGTATCTTACGTAGACACTGAGTCCTTAATAAGAGTATCTTACGTAGACGCTGAAGTCCTTAATAAAGAGTATCTTACGTAGACGCTGAAGCTCCTTATAAGAGTTATCTTACGTAGACATGAAAGTATATATAAGCAGTATCTTACGTAGACATGAAGTCCTTAATAAAATAACTTACGTGACGCTGAAGTCTTAGAGTATCTTAGTAGACATGAATCCTTAATAAAAGAGTATCTTACGTAGACGCTGAAAGTCCTTAATAAGGGCTATCTTACGTAGCCGCTGAAAGTCCTTAAGAGTATCTTACGTAGACGGCTGAAAGTCCTTAATAAAGGTATCTTACCGTAGCGCTTGAAGTCTTACATAAAGAGTATCTTACTAGACGCTGAAGTCTTAATCAAAGAGTATCTTACGTAGCGGCTGAGTCCTTATAAAGAGTTCTTACGTAGAACGCTGAAGTCTTAATAAAGAGTATCTTACGTAGACGCTGAAGTCCTTAATAAAGAGTATCTTACGTAGACGCTGAAGTCCTTAATAAAGGTATTCTTACGTAGACTGAAGTCCTTATAAGAGTATCTTACGTAGACGCTGAAGTCCCTTTAAGAGTATCTTACCAGACGCTGAGTCCTTAATAAAGGAGTATCTTCGTAGACGCTTTTATCCTTATAAGAGTATCTTCGTAGACGCTAAGTGCATTTATAAAGGAGTATCTACGTAGACACTGAAGTCTTAATAAAGAGTATCTTACGTAGACATGAATCCCTTAGAGTATCTTACGTAGACACTGAAGTCCTTAATAAAGCGTATATCTTACTAGACACTGAAGTCCTAAGAGCTATCTTTACGTAGACACTGAAGTCCTTAGAGTATCTTGACGTAGACATGAAGTACCTGTAATAAAGAGTGGACGTATTTACGTAGCGCTGACAGTCCTTATGAAGGATATCTTACGTAGACGCTTGAAGTCCTTAATAAAGAGATCTTCGTAGACGCTGAGGTCCTTACTAAATAGTATCTTAGTAGACGCTTGAAGTCCTTAAAAGAGTATCTTACGTAGCAGAAGTCCTTAAGAGTATCTTACGTAGACGCTGTTCCTTAATAGGTTCTTACGTAGAACGCTGAAGTCCTTAATAAAGAGTCATCTTACGTAGCACTGAAGTCGCTTAGAGTATCTCGTAGACGCTGAGTCCTTAAGAGTTCTTACGTAGACATGAAGTCCTTAAGAGTATCTTACAGTAGACGTGAAGTCCTTTAAGAGTATTCTTTACGTAGAAGACTGAATTCCTTAATAAAGAGTATCTTACGTAGACACTGAGTACCTTAAGAGATCTTACGTAGCCACTGAGTCCTTAGAGTATCTACGTAGCACTGAAGTCCTTAATAAAGGTATCCATTACGTAGACGTGTTGAAGTCCTATAATGAAGGTTATCTTACCGTGCGCTGAAGTCCTTACATAAAGAGTTCTTACGTGACGCTGAAGTCCTTAGGTATTCTTAGTAGACGCTGAAGTCCTTACAGGTATCTTACGTAGACCTTGAAGTCCTAATAAGGGTATCTTACTTAGACGCTGCATCCTTAAAAAGAGTATCCTTCGTAAGGACACTTGAAGTCTTAATAAAGAGTAATCTTACGTAACACTGAAGTCCTTACATAAGGTATCTTACGTGCGCTGAAGTCTTAGAGTATCTTACGTAGACACTTGAAGTCCTTAACAAGAGTATCTTACGTAGCGACGCTTGAAGTCCTTTAATAAGAGTATCTTCGTAGACGCTGAAGTCCTTTAAGAGTACTTACTAGACGCATGACGTCCTTATGAAGAGTATACTATACGTGACGCCTGAAGGTCCTTAGAGTATTCTTACGTAGACGCTGAGTCTTAATGAAGAGTATCTTACGTAGACGCTGAAGTCCTTTAAGAGTATTCTTACGTAGACGCTGACGTCTTAAGATACTTACCGTAGGACACTGAAGTTCCTTACTAAGGATCTTACGTTAGACGCTGAAGTCCTTAATAAAGAGTATCTTACGTTAGACGCTTTGAAGTCCTTAATGAAGAGTATCTTACGTAGACGCTGAGTCCTTATGAGATATCTTACGTAGACGCTGAAGTCCTTAAGAGTCATCTTACGTAAGACACTGAAGTCCTTATAATAAAGGTATTCTTCGTGCGCTGAAGTCCTTAATAAAGAGTATCTTACGTAGACGCTGAAGTCCTTAAATGAAGAGTATCTTACGTAGCGCTGAAGATCCTTAATGAAGAGTTATCTTACGTAGACGCTGAAGTCCTTATAAAGAGTAATCTTACGTTAGACGCGTGAAGTCCTTAATGAAGGTTGTAGACGCTGAGTTCCTTAATTAAAGAGTAATCTTACGTAGACGCTGAAGTCCTTAATAAGAGTATTCTTACGTAGACGCCTAAGTCCTATAATAAGAGTATCCTTAGTTCGACGCTGAAGCTCCTTAAGAGTATCTTACGTAGACGACATAATTAGAAAAGTCCTTAAGGAGTATCTTACGTAGAGCTGAGTCCTTAGAGTATCTTACGTAGCGCTGTGGAGTCCTTGAAGAGTATCTTACGTGACGCCTGAAGATCCTAAGGAGTATTCTTACGTAGCCGCTGAAGTCCTTAATTGCAAGAGTATCTTACGTTAGACGCTGAAGTCCTTAATAAGAGTATCTTACGTAACGCTGAAGTCCTTTAATCAAGAGTATCTTGTAGACGCTGAATCCTTAAGAGTTCTTACGTAAGACGTGACAGTCCTTAATGAAGAGTATCTAGTAGAACTGAAGTCCGTTAAGAGTATTTACGTTGACGCTGAAGTTCCTTATGGAAGGAGTTATCTTACGTAGACGCTGAAGTCCTTAATAAAGAGTTATCTTACGAGCGCTTGAAGTCCTTATAAGAGTATCTTACCGTGACGCTGAGTCACTTAAGAGTATCTTACGGTAGACGTTGAAGTCGCTTAAGGTTCTTACTAGACGCTGAAGTTCCTTAAGAGATCTTAGTAGACACTGAAGTCTTAAGAGTATCTTGTAGACGGCTGAGTCCTTAATGAAAGAGTATCTTCGTAGACGCTGAAGTCCCCTTAATTAAAGAGTATCTACACGTAGACGGCTGACGTCCTTAATAAAGAGATATTTACGTGACGCTGAAGTCTTAAGAGTATCTTACGTAGACGCTGAAGTCCTTTTAAGAGTTCTTACGTAGACCTGAAGTCCTTAATAAAAGAGTATCTTACGTAGACACTGGAAGTCTTAAGAGTATCTTACGTAGACGCTGAAGTCCTTAAATAAAGAGTTATCTTTTACGTAGACCTGAAAGTCTTAAGAGTATCTGTAACGTAGACGACTGAAGTCTAATCTGAGTATGCGGTGTACGTAGACGCTGAAGTCTAAGAGTACTTACGTAGACGCTGAAGTCCTTAATAAAGAGTATCTTGACGTAGACACTTGAAGTCCTTAATAATGTTCTTAGTAGGACACTGAAGTCCTTAATAAAGAGTTCTTACGAGACACTGAAGTCCTAGTAAGAGTATTTACGTAGCACGCTGAAGTCCTTAATACAGAGTATCTTACGGTAGACGCTTGAGTCCTTAAGAGATCTTACGTAGGACGCTGAAGTCACTTAATGAAGAGTACTATACGTAGACGCTGAAGTCTTAAGAGGTATCTTCGTTAGCGCTGAAGTCCTTAAGAGTATCTTACGTAGACGTGAAAGTCCTTAAGGTATCTTCGTAGACGCTGAGTCCTAATGAAGAGTATCTTACGTAAGACGTGATCCTTAAGGGTATTTCTTCGTAGACGCTGAAGTCCTTAGAGTATCTTCGTAGACACTTGAAGTCCTTAATAAAGAGTATCTTACGTAGACGTGGAAGTCCTTAATAAAGAGTCCTTACGTAGCGCTGAAGTCGACTTAATTGAAGAGTATCTTTCGTAGACGCTAGTCCTTAATGAAGAGTATTTACGTAGACGCTGAAGTCCTTAGAGCTATCTTACGTAGACACTGAAGTCCTTAATAAAGAGTATCTTACGTCAAGACGCTGAAGTCCTTGAATAAAGAGTATCTTACGATAGGACGCTGAAGTCCTTATGAAGGTATCTTACGTAGCACGTGGAAGTCCTTAATGAGCGTATTCTTACGTAACGCTGAAGTCACGTTAAGGAGTATCTTACGTAGACACTGAGTCGCTTAATAAAGAGTATTTCTTACGTAGAACACTGAGTCCTTATAAAGAGTATCTTACGGTGAGAACGCTGAAGTCCTTAATGAAGAGTACTTTACGTAGAAGCTGAAGTCAACTTAGAGTATCTTACTTAGACGCTGACATCCTTAGAGTATCTTCGTAGACGCTGAGTCACTATATAAAGGTTATCTTACGTAGACGCTGAAAGTCCTTAATAAAGAGTATCTACCGTAGACGCTGAGTCCTTAATGAAGGTTATCGTACGTAGACGCTGAAGTCCTTCATGAAGATATCTTACGTAACACTGAAGTCTTAATAAAGGTATCTTACTTAGCGCTGAAGTCCTATAGAGTATCTTACGTAGACGCTGACAGTCCTTAATAAGAGTATCTTACGTAGCCTGAAGTCCTTTAAGAGTATTTACGTAGACACTGAAGTCCTTAATAAAGAGTATCTTACGTAGACGCTGAAGTCCTTAAATAAAGGTACTTACGTAGACGCTGAAGTCCTTAAGAGTATCTTACGTAGACGCTGAAGTCTTTAAGAGTATTTTACTAGACAGCTGAAGTCCTTAATAAAGAGTATCTTACGTAGACACTGCTAAGTTCCTTAATCTAAGAGTATCTTACGTAGACGCTGAAGTCCTTAAGATAAGGAGTACTGCTTACGTAGACGCTGAAGTCCTTAAGAGTATCTTACGTAGACACTGAAGTCCTTAATAAAGAGTATCTTACGTAGACGCTGAAGTCCTTAATAAGGTATCTTACGTAGACCTGAAGTCCTTAAGAGTATCTTACGTAGACCTGAAGTCCTTAATAAAGAGTATCTTACGTAGCGCTGAAGTCCTTAATAAAGAGTATCTTACGTAGACGCTGAAGTCCTTAAGAGTATCTTACGTAGACGCTGAGTCCTTAAGAGTATCTTACGTAGACGCTGAAGTCCTTAATAAAAGAGTATCTTACGTAGACGCTGAAGTCCTTTAAAGAGTATCTTACGTAGACGCTGAAGTCCTTAAGAGTATTTACGTAGACACTGAAGTCCTTAATAAAGAGTATCTTACGTAGACGCTGAAGTCCTTAAAGAGTATCTTACGTAGACACTGAAGTCCTTAATAAAGAGTATCTTACGTAGACGCTGAAGTCCTTGGGGCGCTCCGCACTGACCCGCTGGGGAGAGCGCTCGGGGGATGTGTTCGAGGGAGAATCCTGAGGGGATGATCCTGGAGGACAGACGGATCACGAACTCACCACTGGACCGCTGAAGGCCCAGCAGTTCCCGGCTGAACGTCCGGCTGCAGAGAGAGAACAGATGTTCCAGCTGTTCACACATTTAGGTTTTTGTTAGAAATCCTTCATGACTGTGCAGAGCTTTGGAGATGTGACTTTCGATCAGAAAGAGCGTATTAAAGTATCCTCGGTCTTCCTGCATTTTTTTCCCCGATTTTTTTCCCCAAACATTTTCCACATTTATTCCTTTTTACCCCAAATTCATAAATTTTTTTTCCCTTTTCAAACATTTCCTCCAGATCTTACATTATTTCCCGAAAGCTAAATGCTTGGATTCAGTTCAGTTTTAGCTTTGGCCACCAAGTCTGTCTCTGATAAAGACATTGTGGTTTCTCCATCATTAACGTTTTGTGTGGGGAGAGAACTTTCAATTCAAACAGGTATTGAAAGGCCGTCTTGAAGCCCGGGATTCGACACCGTGTCGAAGTCTCATGGCGTTTCAAAACACTGCTTCAAAACACGGTTCACGCGCATGTCACGTGACTCAGACTGAAGTGTTTCATGAAACACGACAGTTTCAAAACACTTGACTAGAGGGCGTCTGTGACCTTGATCAAACCACAAGGCTCTGAAAACCTTTCTCCATGTTTGTGTAGTGTTTCAGTGCCGCGCGTGAGTGTGCTCAGATGGCAGAGTTGGTAAAGTTGCTGCACTTGTAAGTCCTGCTCATACGAGTACAAATCCCAGCTCTGACAGATTGCTAGATGTCAATCTGAATTACAAACCTCTACACTTTTATGTTAAAATTATTGTTAATGCTACCATGTCTTTTATTAAAATCGATTAGCAAAAAGCAGCATCAAGTTGGAGGGAAAATGTGGAACATTTATGACAACTGCTTCATTGATTGATTTTTCTAGTACCACTGTGAACAATAACACACTCAGGAAGAGTCCATGTTTTAATGGCAAATAAAATCAAACAGAATGTGATTTTATTTCACTCACAGACGAATCAACAACATATGGTTGAATCCTGAAACACTGTAAATGTGGTTGTAATGACCCTTTGCCCCTAGATGTCACTGTGGAGTGATTGTTTCGAACTGTGATTCGAGGCTCCGGCACAATCGCTTCAACTGCTTTGGAGTTTCATGAAGCTTCACTTTGCCCATCCCTAATTGAAAGTTACAAACAAATAAATGTGTGCAATCGTAGGAAAAGGCTCAGAACTAAAGGCACTTCTGTTGTTTCTAAAGTGTTAGAAGTATATTTCACCTGGATGACGGTGCGTGGAGACTGGCTGAAGTACCACAGAGGGATCCCGAACAGACTGAGCAGAGCTGCTTTGGTCTCGAAGGTTTTAGAGCAACGTGTGCTGACGATACTGCCCCCTACAGGGAGGAAAAAAAGTCAGGAATACGAGTCTGAAGCAACAGTGACTTTGGTCCTGGAGTCTCAGGTCTGCAGGTCTCAGGTCTGCAGACGTTAACAGCTCCAGAAGGCGACAGAAGTGACAGATGAGTCGGTAAAGTCGTTTGAGGAAAGTGTCTCGTACCTCCAGACTCCAGAGCGAAGTCGGCCAGTCCAGTGCGGTCCTCAGAGAACTTCCTCAGAGCCGTCTGCATGATGCTGTGGACGTCCTGCAGGAGGAACACGAGGCTCTGAAACATCTCAGGTCACACCTCAAACATCCAGCTTTTTAATTTAAAAACTTATTTTTTTTATATTGTACTTGCACCGTGAACCGTTACACCCCTAAAAATGACCGATCTGTTCTAGGGAAGCGCTGCGTTTGATTAAGGACAAGTCTGAATCACTTCTGCCGCTTTGGAACGAGTGATAAATGACTTGTTTCTATTCCCGAGTCTTTTAGGTAGGGCTGCAACTAATGATTATTTTGTAATCGATTAATCTAGCGATTATTTTTACGATTAATCGAATAATCTCTTGGCTGTGAATGGTGTAGGACAGTGATTCCCAAAGTGGGGTCCGTGGCCCCTGGTGGGCCTCAGAGACACTACAGGGGGGTCCCCGAAGCTTGTCTACAAAACAACTACATTGAAAAAAAATCATTTTAAAAAGGTAAATACATTATTTGGAGAAACGTAATAGTTTGAACCAGTATTTAGCTTACCGTCATTGCTAGATGTTTGCTTTTTATGTCATTTTAGCTGTAAAATAATAGAACATTCCTTAGAATAGAGTACATTTTTATGATATGGGGGGCCCAGAGAGATTTTCGGATTGATAAGGGGGCCGCGATGTCCCGGACTTTGGGAATGGCTGGTGTAGGAAAATTGTATTTACCTTTTTTTTTTTAATCACACAAAGCTAAAGTGGTGCCGCTTGAGGACGTGTTGATGGAGTAAACTTAAAGTAAATGTTTGTTGGAAGCTCTTAGTGCTAATTCTGCTTTTGGATTGGATGAGACACAGACAGATATTCATGAAATTTACAATGTGCAAAACATTACATACATAGTATAGTCGTCGATTAATCGATTAGTTGTTTTAGGTCAGTTTCTTCTAATGTTTAAAGTGTTAAATAATGTCTGTGTTGAACAGATGATCTGTTTCCTTTAATTACCTGGTGCGTGACGGCGCCCCCTGCAGGCGGCAGCTCCCTCCTCGCTCATCTTCCTCTTCTCTGAGTGAAGCTGCTCCAGGACCCTGTGCTCCAGAGCAGACAGCGCCCCCTGGAGGCTACTCTGGCTCACGAAGCGCTCAGACATGACCTGCACCAGAGGCTTCGACTCAGACTGAAGACCAGACCAGATCTTCTCCCCGAAGATCACGGTCCACACCTGCTCCTGGAGCCGAGACCAGACCAGAGCCTGCACCTACAACACCACAGACAGACTCATCACACCTGCTCCTGGAGCCGAGCCCAGACCAGAGCCTGCACCTACAACACCACAGACAGACTCATCACACCTGCTCCTGGAGCCGAGCCGAGACCAGAGCCTGCCTACAACCACAGACAGACTCTCACCTGCTCCTGGAGCCGAGCCGAGACAGAGCCTGCACCTACAACACCACAGACAGACTCATCACACCTGCTCCTGGAGCCGAGACCAGAGCCTGCACCTACAACACCACAGACAGACTCATCACACCTGCTCCTGGAGTCGAGACCAGAGCCTGCACCTACAACACCACAGACAGACTCATCTCACCACCAAACTCTCCCACCAAAATCTGACAAGCGACGCATGTTGAAGCTGAGGGGAAGGAAAAATAAGGCCTCCAGCATCAAACACTGCAAGTCTACGAGCCCTGGGCGTCTCAAATTTGTTCAATCCACTTTATAAAAAAGTTTAAACCAAAGTCTAAAAGAGCTACAGGCTGTTCCTGCTCGGCCCGTCCTGGGAGGATCCCGGTGTTCAAACAGTTCTGGGTCTGTGGTGAATCGCTCAGACTCGTTCTTGCTTTGTCCTTCCATCATATTTCAGTGTAGAGAGAATGAATCATTCATTTGGCCCTAAAGCTGCAGGAGGGAATCCTCCAGCCTGAGTGTGCAGCTGACACAGCCGGCTTTCACGCAGCTGGCTTTCACGCAGCTGGTTTCACACAGCTGGTTTTCACACAGCTGGTTTCACACAGCTGGTTTTCACACAGCTGGCTTTCACGCAGCTGGTTTTCACACAGCTGGCTTCACACAGCTGGTTTCACGCAGCTGGCTTCACACAGCTGGTTTTCACGCAGCTGGTTTTCACACAGCTGGTTTCACACAGCTGGTTTTCACACAGCTGGTTTCACACAGCTGGTTTTCACGCAGCTGGCTTTCACGCAGCTGGTTTTCACACAGCTGGCTTCACACAGCTGGTTTTCACGCAGCTGGCTTCACACAGCTGGTTTTCACGCAGCTGGTTTTCACGCAGCTGGTTTCACACAGCTGGCTTCACACAGCTGGTTTCACACAGCTGGTTCACACAGCTGGTTTCACACAGCTGGGTTTCACACAGCTGTTTTCACACAGCTGGTTTCACAGACCTGAATACCGTGGGTGTGACTGCCTGTGCTGTTTTTAATGAGTCTGAGTACGAACCGTGTCCTGCAGGTTGTGGAGCTGAGAGCATGTTCCTCTGCAGCCTGACAGAGCCTGCACCTCCTGCCTGACCGTCTGCAGCGCCCCCTGGAGGCGGGACAGCTCCGTGAGCATCACGTCCTGAGACTGCACTTCAGAACTGAAACACAGACACATTTATCTGACGCTGCTCGGACACTGGATCAAACAAAGAAATGTTTTACCCAAACGGCGCCGGGACCGAGTCGCTGGAGTCTGACTGAGCTCGATTCACCTCCAGGTCCTGGGAAGAAATTATGTTTTAGTCTTTTTAGGTAACAGGAGGATATGTGTTCTTTTAGGTCACGGAAACTAAATCTAAAGCTCGATATACTGAGGGAAGTATTACATTAGATAAAATGCAAATAAATGAACTGGTGATAAATATTGAGCCCAAAACTGTTTATCTGTCATTTATTGAACGACAAGTCAATATAGTTTAGTATTTCAATATTTTTTTCAAATAAAAGTTGCAGCTGAATGGATGAGTCTCTAAACTGTGGTGAAAGAAACGAGGTCTGTTTACTGAAGCGACAGGATCCACAGTGTGGCTTTAAACCCGGGGACCAGCCCACAGGGTTTCTACAAGTGTAAAGCGTCTTAATGCCATTTAATGCCTAAATACTATAGAAATTACACATGCAGAGACATCTGTGGCATTAAAGGGGCTCTGTGGAGTTTAGCAGTTTTGTGCTCGCAATTGCCCCTCAGGCCAAACGCGTAACTGCAGCCTCGATGATAAGCTCGTGCATGAGGCGCTCAGGCTTTACGAGCACCAGAAATAACAGTCCTGTCCTGGTCAATTTACAGATTTGTAGGCGTGACTTAAACTGAGGTAAGAAACGTTACTGTTTTGTAAGATATTTAGACCAAATCAGTTTGAGTGAATGTTTTCCAAGATAAATACTTCAGCAAATGCAGCAAAGTGAATCGAGTGAAGAAGCCAAGTAATACATATAAACGAATAATTGACGTTTGAAGGAGGAAAAAATAAATACTCGTATACTTTGTATGCATAAACGCAGGCCTAATTGAAATAATACAATAATTCCACCGGTAGAAATGCTACTGGGAAAAGCCAAAATCGTTTCTTCAATTTCCTGGGCCCAAAGTTAGCGTAGCTAACTCGTAAACTATATTGTAAACGGCACATGTCCACCTTTTGTAGTCGTTTCACTGCTTATAAATCCGTGAACAGTCAGGCTTATTTTGCGGCCAAGAGAAGCTAACATTAGTGACATTATTTTTGCCATTGTAAATACAGCACCATTATCACTGTTACTACTCAAATGTTTGTAGGTACAGCACAATTACTGTTATTACTGACACTACTAGTCTGCTACTAATACTACACAACTTCTCTGCAGGTATAAAACTATTAGATCAACTATTTTGGTAACTTCAAATATGATTATTTTATGGCTTGTTTCAGTGAAGTTTGTACAACATGCACGGACAGTCGGACACCGTTGTTTTGAAGCATCAACAACACTTTTCCTCCACGTATTTAGTAATAATTCTTACCTTTCAAGCAAAAATAAGCTGCGGGTCTTTTGAGAGATTCTCTCAACATTTTCCGATGTTGAGGCTACTCTGGTTCTTTGCCTACGCCGATCAGACTCGACTTTCGCCTTTTTTGTCACACTCGAATAAACTCTTCGTTTCTTTTCGTTATTTGGGGTCTGGGCTGGAGTTTCGATGGTGCTTGAAGCCGGTCTCCTCTTATTCTCCGCTAAATCCATCCCTCCGAAGTTACCACTCGCGCTGCAGCGTCAGTATAGAGGAGATACAGCTAACGCTACAGCTGAGCGTGAACGCGCATTACGCTCACGCTCATGCGCGTGAACACTGTTTGCTTGTTCGACCCGAGCATAAACTATTTAAGTGACTTTACAGGCATATAGAGGCAATCGCGGTGAAAAGGCCAGGGCTCATTCTACTCACCAGGGCATTGCTGGAGCATGTATGAGGAAGAAATTTTAAATTTGTATACATTTATTTGTGGTTAAACTTATGTATAGTCCCTTTAAAGATAAAGATTTGTAAACATTCCCTCAAACGGAGGAATGAGGGATATTTTATATTCAAAACTATATTGAACAAAACGAGAAACTTTAGAGCAAAAGATTGTGTCAAACTTCAGTCAGAACTTGGAGTTTTGTGTATTTGACAAATGTGTGCAGTAAAAACAGATGAACGATGTCATTGAGAGGCTTCATCATTTTTAATGCTCCGCGGAGCTCCTGGTCTGAGGAGTATTTTCAGAATCAGAATCGTGTTTATTGTTTCAGAACAGGTTCACAACTAGGAATTTTTCTCGGTGCCCTCGTGCAGAATAAAACATACAATACAGAGTTTAGATAGAAATAAGCTATGAAAACCTTTAAATTATAAGGCTATAGAGCATGCTTAAAGAATATTAAAGGGATTTCAGGATTTTTGACATAGGGCCTCATTTCCTAGTTATCCAGAATAATGTTTGAAATATAACTGACCTTGTATCACATGAATTATCGCATTTTGAGGGACTATTTTCTCGCAGATCACTCCGCCGCTGCGTTAGCTTACAGCCACGAAGCTGATGCTGCTCAAATATAAGTTATTTTAAATGATTCTATTAACACAGACATTTATATGGTTAGTCTGGTGTTCTAAGTGATTTACCTCAGGTGCACTGTGGAGTGGGTCACACTGTTTTTAATGCAGGCTAACTGATACCATAGACATATCTCCAGACATCAACAACACTCTGGATAACTAGGAAATGAGGCCCAATGTCAAAAATACTGAAATATCCCTTTAAAATAAAAAATAAAAAATAAAATGTGATAACATAGAACAGCGGGATTGTATTTACCGATGTGTAGGTGCCCATGGTCAGTGTGTGTGTGAGCAGTGCAGTACCAGAGTTCTCCTGTTGAGCTCATTCAGCTGCTCCTCGATCCTCTCCAGCCTGTGGGCGTGGCTCTGCTGATGCTCCGCCTCTCGCTGTCGAGCCTGAAACACAAACTGGTGATTCTCTAATCCGTGTGATATAAAGTCTAATGTGTCAGACCTGCTCCCACAGACGCCGCTCCTCCTCCAGCCGGGTCCTGACGAGCTCCAGCTGCCGCTCCAGGTCCGAGTCCGGGTCGTCAGGGTCGCCGCGGGTAACTGGCTCCGGGACACGCCCCCTCGCCTCCGTCCGTCTCCATAGCGACGACAGACGCAGCTCCAGACGCCGCAGCCGAGACGAGTCCAGGTCTGAAACTGAGGAGGCGGAGTCAGGTTTATCTGCAGATGTTTATGATGCATTTGTTTGGGATTAGGTTCAAACCTAACCTACGGAGTGCAGTTCAGCAGACATTCTTTTATAAGTCCGTTTTTAACATGTACCTTTGTTGATGTCAACAAACTTTGCAATGAAAGTTGGAAAACTGGGAAAGTTGATGCTACAAAGCTCTGTGATAAACACCAAGACACCACAACAGTGTTTCCTTAACTTTGTGAAAGGAGAGAAACAGCGCCCCCAATTTGACGCTGGTGGCCAAAAGGTGTACTGCATCCATATTTACCATTGAGAATGAATGGGAGAGAGTTAGTATTAACCAGATGCAGCACAAGGGCAGGTCTCTCTCTGGCGGGCCAATGGAATAGTTCCGGCGGGCCAAATCTGGCCCGTGGGCCCCACTTTGACCACCCCTGATCTAGACTGAAACTAAATAAAATACATTAGAATCTGTCCTGGTCCAGTACCTCCTTATTTCCAGGAGGTTCCTGCTCTGCTGCGGTCTCTGTCTTCTCCGAAATGTTCTCCACGTCCTGAGGTTCTTCGTATATTTGAACAGCAGAGCTCAGAGTGTGGTCTGGGTCATCTGCTCCTGGTTCTTCTGCTCCTGGGTCAGCTGCTCCTGGGTCAGCTGCTCCTGGGTCAGCTGCTCCTGGGTCAGCTGCTCCTGGGTCAGCTGCTCCTGGTCAGCTGCTCCTGGGTCAGACGGGGACAGTGTGGACTCTGACGGGGAGGTGAGCGTGTGGAGGAAAGGCAGCTCTGACTGGACGAGCTGCGACACAGAGACAGAGGAGAGTCCCCACCAGAGGGCGCCTGCAGCAGAGTCAGAGTCACAGTCAGGAAGTTCAGATCCACAGTTTCAAAGTGAGGGACTTACTGAAGGTGACGGCGAACAGAAGAACAGGAAGAGCAGGAAGCCCAGAGGAAACCTGAGAACATCACGGAAACGTTTGACCAAAGGGCTGTGTACTGGGGAGTCACAGGAGGAAGATGTTCTGCAGACGTTACCTTCTGTTTTCGTCTTTGTTCATCTGACTCCACTTCCTCCTGAGCCACCTGAACGCTCTGGCTGCAGCGCCACCTACAGGACACACAAGGACATGCAGTAAAACGACACACCTCCAGAAGAAACGTTCAGCCCCGTCACCGACACACGTTTCATTAGAAGAGAGAAGGTAACTAAAGGAAGACGACTCCATGCAGCTCCTACAGGTGAAAAGAGGAACTACAGGAGACTCCTACAGGCCAACAAGGAACTACAGGAGACTCCTACAGGCCAGAGGGACTACAGGAGACTCCTACAGGCCAGAGGAACTACAGGAGACTCCTACAGGCCAACAGAGGGACTACAGGAGACTCCTACAGGCCAGAGGAACTACGGGAGACTCCTACAGGCCAACAGAGGACTACGGGAGACTCCTACAGGCCAGAGGGACTACGGGAGACTCCTACAGGCCAGAGGACACAGGAACTCCTACAGGCCAGAGGAACTACGGGAGACTCCTACAGGCCAACAGAGGGACTACGGGAGACTCCTACAGGCCAGAGGAACTACAGGAGACTCCTACAGGCCAGAGGAACTACGGGAGACTCCTACAGGCCAACAGAGGGACTACAGGAGACTCCTACAGGCCAGAGGACTACAGGAGACTCCTACAGGCCAACAGAGGGACTACAGGAGACTCCTACAGGCCAGAGGGACTACAGGAGACTCCTACAGGCCAACAGAGGAACTACAGGAGACTCCTACAGGCAACAGAGGGACTACGGAGACTCCTACAGGCCAACAGAGGAACTACAGGAGACTCCTACAGGCCAACAGAGGGACTACGGGAGACTCCTACAGGCCAACAGAGGAACTACAGGAGACTCCTACAGGCCAGAGGAACTACAGGAGACTCCTACAGGCCAGAGGAACTACAGGAGACTCCTACAGGCCAACAGAGGGACTACAGGACTAAAGGAGCAAACAGAAGCAGACGCAGCGCTCCAACTCGCACCGACTCCCACAGCTTTATCATTTTCATCAGAGATCTCCGACAGATCAGCTTCTGAACCTTCTCCCTGATCATCCTGCATTTATCCAGCCACATGATGCCACAACGTCAACACAGACTGGAGCGACACGTCACGGCTCTCAGTGCTTGAACACGGGACTAGGGCTGGGCACCGTTAAATGAAACCATTTTGGTGTCGGAAGTTTAGATTCTACTGGTATCGAAAAAATTAAAGTATTGAAAACAGGAACCGAACAAAGATGGACATCTTTAGATCCAGGTTTTGATGCCGTTGGTCCAGAGACAGGATTAAAGGAAGTGGTTGTTTCAGCTCAAATACATTATTTTTCCTCCAATTCATTTTTTATTATTCTTTCCCTCATTATTGCTCATTATCTGTCATGACTTTGTCCTGATGCAAAGGTTTTGTTCGTGGTCGGGTTGTCGCCAGCGCTGCTCAGGTGGGACGCAGTAAAACAGTCAGATCCTGCAGGTTATGGAACAAGTTGATTTCTGTTTTGAGGTGGTTGTTTTAATTGTGGTCCTTTCAGTTTATTTGTTGTTTTCAATAAAAGCTCAACTCAAATGATTTTTTGTCTCACTCCCTTTTCTTCTTATTTGGAACCTTGATAAGATCAGACCATGATGGAGCTAAGGTGTTTCTTTTAGGAAGTTTCTGATGCAACTCGTCTCCTGCTCCTGCTGAGAGACGACCATGTTTATAATTTCGTTGTGATTAATTTTTCAATGACAAAGATCTATTCTCTCCTATAGTTACAAATAAAAAGGGTTCTGTATGTTGTGACTCAGTGAGAGCAGGAGCAGCGTCTCCTTCACGCTTCAGTCATGGCTGAACCTGCAGATCGTCCCAGTTCCACTGAAGTTCTCAGTGTTTTCCTGGAGATCGGCCCCAGAGCCACAGACACGTCATACAGACGATAAGCTGAGGACGACAGGGTCAAACATTAACTATACTGCAGCTGCTCCTCCACACACACACTGCAGTTTAAACCTGTGAAGACGAATGCGCTCCACAGCACCCCATCAGGCTGAACAGCAGAGAGACCGCAGTGTCTCTGAGAGGACGCCCCCTGCAGTCTGCACCTGGTAATGCAACACACGAGTGAGGACCAGAAACCCTGTTCTGAAGACACAGGTTTGGAAAATGTTCTGGAGGATCCGGAGAACGTTTGAGATGATGTTAGAGTTAGAAAGGAGTGATAAAGTGTAATGAAGCTCTGGTTAGATGTTCCCACTGTGACCCATCAAACAAACAACCCACAGAACACAGCTTTAAAGTTGCAGTGGAGACGCTGCAGTGAAAACGCTCAGAGTAAAATCAGCCCAAACTCTCTTTACGATGTTTATTCTCTGAGATTTATCCAGGAAGTGACTCCAACATCCCCTGGTCTTTCCCACACTCATTCACAAATACTGACAGTTTGGTATCCACGTGTAGCAGGAAAGGCTGTGACCGAGATGACGCTGTAATCCAAATATGGTCATTTCCTTTGTGAGAGTTTGGAACAGTTGGAAAAATGTGGGATTGTTTTTTAATTTGGAGAAGAAGAAAAAAATAGAAACATTTAGGAAACGTTTTGAAAAAGTTTCGAACAGTTTGTAAAAACATGTCCGTGTCGCTCCCTGGTCTGTCCCACACTTATTCACAACTACATTTGGAAGATTTTTACAGATCTAAAAACAAGGAGATTTCACTAATAACTAGTTTATTCCAAACCTAAACCAGATCCAAAATCCCTTTGAACAAATCCCTGTCTCTAATGTGTCACAAAAATAAAACAACACTTTTAAAGCAGCACTAAGTAACGTGTTTACCTTAATAAATCCTTCCCGTAGTCCCTGTGGGGTAATACAAGTGTTAATGGGATGATTGGAGGGTCTTTCATCTCCCCCTGGTGTCTCTGGCCAGAAACCATGCTTGCAACTTGACTGCCACCGGGTCGGAGTCACCAATACACACTAATGGAATCACGAAGAAGCTAACGGGCAAAGCTAACTGCGGGCTAGCTCCACTTTAAACAGTATTTACAGCCAAGTTTGAGTGAAATTTTTTTTCCATTGTATAACTGGATGTACAACACCCCTCTCTCCCTTCACCTTTTCTGTCAGCGTAGTATTTACTCGCCAAGACATTCAAGTTAAAGTTTAAAAACTTACGACACCTGCAGTTGCGCTTATGGCCTGTAGGGGCACGAGTTACTTAGTACTGCTTTAAACCTGGAAATGAACATTTAGATCAATTGCTGTAAATAATCTTTAAACATAAAACTCTTGATTTGTATTTGAAAACACATTTCCCTCACATTCACGTCAAAGATCTCCCCGTTTCACCTGCAGCGCCTTAAACATTCTACATATAAACATACTCATTTCCACACAGACCGTTTCAGTTGAATAAATATAGTCAGTGATTGTTTAAAACCAGGATGCGTCAAAACAACGACTTTAAAACCAGGACAAAAGTAGAAACAGATGAAAAAGACTAAAACTTGAGCCCAGAGTAAAGACTCACAGAGCGCTCCGTTGGTGCGTCGGGCTTGGCGCTGGGCTCCTTCATGACGCAGTATCGCCCTGAAACACAGATGTCACAGTGAAAAGAGATTACTTATCAGTCAGAAGAGACGGAGGAGACTCAGGACAAGAGCAAAGAGGAAAACGTCCCAACTCACTTCATTTACATATCACCACGGAAACAGGCAAATCCCCACCCCTTATTTGAATAAATCTGAGGCTCATCAATATTCAGCAGAGACTGGACCAGGTTTACTTTACTACAACTACAATACTACCGACTACAATACCAACTACAAATACTACTACAAATACTACCAACTACAAATACCACAGCAGCTGACGGCGAGAGGCTGCAGGTGAAACGAGGAAACGTCTGCTGTGGATTACTGACAGAAATGAAACATTTATTGAAACTTCATTGTTCAGGTTTAAATGTGTGGTTTAATTTTGTGACATATTAGTAAAGATTTGCTCAGAGGGATTTGGATCTGGTTTAGATCTGTCAGGAATCGGCTCTGTAAAAATGTTTGTGAAGAAAAGCTGAGAGAGAGTGACCCTGTAAAGTGTGGAGTCAGCGTATTGGGAACAGGGCTGGGTACCATTAAACCTGTTAAAGTTTAGGTGCGACTGGTTTAAAATTTAAAAAGCGCCTCAAAAGCAGGTACTGAAAAAAAACAATCTGTAGATCCAAGTTTTGAAGCTGTTGGTCCAGGGACAGGATTAAAAGGAAGTGACTGATTTTATGGGTCTATATACAAATATTTGAGTATAGCCATCATTCAGTGACGTAAACTAACTTTCTCACATAAAAATAATAATATTCACCAAATACTGCCAATAATATCCCTGTTTCAGTGTTACAGGGCCTTATATGGTCATGAAGGACCTGGAGTGAAACTATTTGCTCTCATTCAAAAATGGCACTAATGCCACGTTTTGACTAATTCCACTTGGAAACTAACCAGATGGTCCGAGTCATCCTCAGAATTAGTTTGTTTATATGACTGTTTGTTCAGGATTTAGTGTTGTTTACGTAAACCAGGCTTACAACCTGAAAAAAATAAAAAACACAAACGATTTGTATCAGACCATTAGCCTGAAGTTACACTTAAGATGGAACCCACATTTATAATAATAAATATGAGTGAAATATTAGAGAAACTAATCTGGGTGATAAATGACTCCATGAGAGTTAAAGCACCAGTATCTAAAAACAGGTTTGCATTACCCAGCTCCATCTGTGAATGAAGCGTGACGAATGTCATCAAATAACCATCAGAGTTTGGTCATAGTTAAATGATGTTGAGAACAATAATCCCACAGTCTCTCCTGTCCTGCGTCTCGCCTTCAGGAAACGAGAGAAATCCCTTTAAAGCCAAAGTGTGAGCCCAAAGTGACTCCTTCAGAGACCGCAGTGCAGGCAGTGACCCTCTGTACCTCCTGTTGGCCTGTGGGGGGCGCCGCTGCTCCAGGTGAGAGAGAGGGCGGAGCCACAGAGCAGTGCTGCCCTCTTCAGGTGAGAGAGGGAACAGTTCAGCCACAGCAGCAGCACGTCTGCAGAGCCAGTTTACAACATCACATATAAACACATTTTCATCTTTATAAACCAACTGTGCACAACACCAACGAGCTCTCCCAGCTGCAGGAGCACTGAGGACTTTTATTTTGTAGGGACAACAGGAAGCACTTCGCTTTGTGTTTGTGATAAAACAAGACCAAAACAAGACGAGAAGCTCACGGCGATCGGATGAGTTCTCTTTAGGCTTTACCTGCGCACGAGATGGATGAGCTTTGGGAAAACTTAGGACACAATGGTGACTTTATTAAAATACTGTTTTAAAATACGCAGTAGGTTTGAAAAGTGACTAAAACTGAGTCAAAGTTGACGCTTGGACCAGCTCCAGTTTGTTTTCTTCATGCCCTCGCGTCACGTTATGATTTATACTGGTATCACAGTCTTAAGATGGGAATATTTACACCTAACTCTAATACTTAATGCTTTTGAACAGCGTTTTATTGAAGTGCCCACCTCACACACCAACCTGTGACAGTGAAAGAGTCTGTGGACATTAACCCACAGTCTGGAATATCTTATGCCCAGACGATAGAGTTTGTTTGATCCACCATGGATTACCCATAAAGTGCACCTCCTCCACACCCCACTCTCTGTTACCTGTGAGCTCCAGTTTGTGCAGCGTCTCCTTCAGTCCCAGCAAAGCAGAGAGGAGACAGCAGAGCCACCTCCTGACCCACAGCAGCAGGAGAGCTCCTGAGTCACAACAGGACATGGACGTCTCCTTCAGTCACCACTGGTTTAACGCTTTTACTACCTTCAACCTCAAGACAACTGTAGGAACGAGTTCTGGTCCAACATCACCTTCACAGACATGACCATAGAAACTGGAGCATTTCAAGTATCTGGGACTCAACACTAATAAATAAATGTTATCCTGGACAACTCTTTAAACGCCTCATTCCTGCCTCGACTTTCAAGAACCTTTTCCGACAGAATTAAAGCCGTGGTCTTGTTTCTAAAGCGTATTCTTAATGGGTTATAAACAGTCTCACATGCGCCGGCACTGACACCAGAGAGTTTAAGTAAATCACCTGCTCACCTTTGTGCTTGCGCCCCCTGCAGTAGATTGTGGGCGTGACCTCAGGGCTCTGGGCTCCTGGCTCCGCCCCTGGTCTAGATGCAGGTCTGGGCTCTGGTCTGATGCTGCAGGAGGAGCAGGAGGAGCCTGAGGGCGGCCCCATCAGCCGATCACACTCACACAGGGCTGTGCTGGGCTCCAGCCCAATCAGAGCGCTGCCCGGCCTCAAACAGGAAGTGTCCGGGCCAATCAGAGCGCTGCCCGGCCTCAAACAGGAAGTGTCCGGCCAATCAGAGCGCTGCCCGCCTCAAACAGGAAGTGTCCGGGCCAATCAGAGCGCTGCCCCGGCCCTCAAACAGGAAGTGTCCGGGTCAATCAGGGTGCAGTCTGCGATGATGGTGCTCTCACACAACATGGTGCTCTCTGAAACAGACGCGTTTGTAAGAGTTTGAGACGCTGCAGGTGAACAGGAACATTAATGATATAAAAATACAGCGTTTTATTCATTAAAATGTCCAACAACACTGATGTTTTCAGCGACGAAATCTAAATGATGTTCAGAGCCAGGTTTAAATGTCTGGTTCTATTTCATCCCTCCAAATCCCTCTGAGCAAATCTTTGTAACTAATATGTCACAAAACAAAAGTTCCGTATGTAACTATGGTTCTATTTCATCCCTGCTGACCGCCAGAGGCGGAGCTTTAAGCACTGAATGACTAGTGCCAGCTACGTCACGAGGAATCCTGAGTACAGAACTCACTGAGTGGACTCAAGACTCCGATCACAAACCACAGTGACCAAAACACTGTAGCAGACAGTGAAAACCAGGTGAATGCACAGGCTGACGCCGACAGATAAGCAGTCCAGACGGAGTCCAATAAAATACTGTCCTCCAGTGCACAGGAAACAGGACAAACCCATGAAGAGATGCCCAAGAAGTGGGAGACTCCCCTTAAAAGGGAACAGTGCATGTTCCAAAAAAGAGTGATGGCGGCTAGAACACAACGGTATACTGCCCAAGTAAAAAACACTTCGTCATGAAGGCCGACGACCAACAGGCTCTGCTGCCGACTCAGGCCATGAGAATGGAGGCTCACCAATCAAACTTTAGAGGAGTGAAAGACCATAAGCCTCCGAGAACCAGCCTCTCAGAGGAGGCCACAGTGACCCAAGCGAGACTAACGCCCCCCGGCATAGGCAACGTACTCCCCCCCGGCATAGGCAACGTACTCCCCCCGGCATAGGCAACGTACTCCCCCCGGCATAGGCAACGTACTCACCCCCGGCATAGGCAACGTACTCACCCCCGGCATAGGCAACGTACTCACCCCCGGCATAGGCAACGTACTCACCCCCGGCATAGGCAACGTACTCCCCCCCCGGCATAGGCAACGTACTCCCCCCCGGCATAGGCAACGTACTCCCCCCCGGCATAGGCAACGTACTCCCCCCGGCATAGGCAACGTACTCCCCCCCGGCATAGGCAACATACTCACCCCGGCATAGGCAACGTACTCACCCCCGGCATAGGCAACGTACTCCCCCGCATAGGCAACATACTCACCCCCGCATAGGCAACATACTCACCCCCGGCATAGGCAACTACTCACCCCGCATAGGCAACGTACTCACCCCCATAGGCACGTACTACCCCGGCATAGGCAACTACTCCACCCCCGGCATAGGCAACGTCTCCCCGCATAGGCAACGTACTCAGCACCCCCCCCCGGCTAGGCAACGTACCCCCCCGCATAGGCAACGTACTCCCCCCGGCATAGGCAACGTACTCCCCCCGGCATAGGCAACGTACTCCCCCCCGGCATAGGCAACGTACTCACCCCGGCATAGGCAACGTACTCACCCCCGGCATAGGCAACGTACTCCCCCCCGCATAGCAACGTACTCCCCCCCGGCATAGGCAACGTACTCCCCCCCGGCATAGGCAACGTACTCCCCCCCCGGCATAGGCAACGTACTCCCCCGGCATAGGCAACGTACTCCCCCCCGGCATAGGCAACGTACTCCCGCATAGCAACGTACCCCGGCTTAGGCAACGTACTCCCCCCCCGGCATAGGCAACGTACTCCCCCGGCATAGGCAACGTACTCACCCCCGCTTAGGCAACGTACTCCCCCCCGCATAGGCAACGTACTCCCCCGGCATAGGCAACGTACTCCCCCCCGGCATAGGCAACGTACTCCCCCCGGCATAGGCAACGTACTCCCCCCGGCATAGGCAACGTACTCCCCCCCGGCATAGGCAACGTACTCCCCCCCGGCAAGGCAACGTACTCCCCCCCGGCATAGGCAACGTACTCCCCCCCGGCATAGGCAACGTACTCACCCCCGGCATAGCAACGTACTCCCCCCGGCATAGGCAACGTACTCCCCCGGCATAGGCAACGTACTCCCCCCGGCATAGGCAACGTACTCCCCCCGGCATAGGCAACGTACTCCCCCCGGCATAGGCAACGTACTCCCCCCCCGGCATAGGCAACGTACTCCCCCCGGCATAGCACGTACTCCCCCCCGGCATAGGCAACATACTCCCCCGGCATAGGCAACATACTCCCCCCGGCATAGGCAACATACTCCCCCCGGCATAGGCAACATACTCCCCCCGGCATAGGCAACATACTCCCCCCGGCATAGGCAACATACTCCCCCCGGCATAGGCAACATACTCCCCCCGGCATAGGCAACATACTCCCCCCGCATAGGCAACATACTCCCCCCGGCATACTCCCCCGGCATAGGCACATACTCCCCCGGCATAGGCAACATACTCCCCCCGGCATAGGCAACATACTCCCCCCGGCTTAGGCAACATACTCACCCCGGCATAGGCAACGTACTCACCCCCGGCATAGGCAACGTACTCCCCCCGGCTTAGGCAACGTACTCACCCCCGGCTTAGGCAACGTACTCCCCCCGGCATAGGCAACGTACTCCCCCCGGCATAGGCAACGTACTCACCCCGGCATAGGCAACGTACTCACCCCGGCATAGGCAACGTACTCCCCCGCTTAGGCAACGTACTCCCCCCGGCATAGGCAACGTACTCCCCCGGCATAGCAACGTACTCCCCCCGGCATAGGCAACGTACTCCCCCCGGCATAGGCAACGTACTCCCCCCCGGCATAGGCAACGTACTCACCCCGCATAGGCAACGACTCCCCCGGCTTAGGCAACGTACTCCCCCCGGCATAGGCAACGTACTCCCCCGGCAAGGCAACGTACTCCCCCGCTAGGCAACGTACTCCCCCCGGCATAGGCAACGTACTCCCCCCGGCATAGGCAACGTACTCCCCCGGCATAGGCAACGTACTCCCCCCGGCATAGGCAACGTACTCCCCCGGCTTAGGCACGTACTCCCCCCGCTAGGCAACGTACTCCCCCCGGCTTAGGCAACGTACTCACCCCCGGCTTAGCAACGTACTCACCCCCGGCTTAGGCAACGTACTCACCCCCGGCTTAGGCAACGTACTCACCCCGGCTTAGGCAACGTACTCACCCCCGGCTTAGGCAACGTACTCACCCCCGGCTTAGGCAACGTACTCACCCCCGGTTAGGCAACGTACTCACCCGGCTTAGGCAACGTACTCACCCCGGCTTAGGCAACGTACTCACCCCGGCTTAGGCAACGTACTCACCCCGGCTTAGGCAACGTACTCACCCCGGCTTAGGCACGTACTCACCCCGGCTTAGGCAACGTACTCACCCCGGCTTAGGCAACGTACTCACCCCCGGCTTAGGCAACGTACTCACCCCGCTGGCAACTCTACCCGGCTTAGGCAACGTACTCACCCCCGGCTTAGGCAACGTACTCACCCCGGCTTAGGCAACGTACTCACCCCCGGCTTAGGCAACGTACTCACCCCCGGCTTAGGCAACGTACTCACCCCCGGCTTAGGCAACGTACTCACCCCGGCTTAGGCAACGTACTCACCCCCGGCTAGCAACGTACTCCCCCCGCTTAGGCAACGTACTCACCCCCTAGGCACGTACTCCCCGGCTTAGGCAACGTACTCACCCCGGCTTAGGCAACGTACTCACCCCCGGCTAGGCACGTACTCCCCCCGGCATAGGCAACGTACTCCCCCCGGCATAGGCAACGTACTCACCCCGGCATAGGCAACGTACTCACCCCGGCATAGGCAACGTACTCCCCCGGCATAGCAACTACTCCCCGGCATAGGCAACGTACTCCCCCGGCATAGGCAACGTACTCCCCCGGCATAGGCAACATACTCCCCGGCATAGGCAACATACTCCCCCCGGCATAGGCAACATACTCCCCCCGGCATAGGCAACATACTCCCCCGGCATAGGCAACATACTCCCCCTGGCATAGGCAACGTACTCCCCCCGGGCATAGGCAACATACTCACCCTGGCTTAGGCAACATACTCCCCCGGCATAGGCAACATACTCCCCCCGGCATAGGCAACATACTCCCCCGGCATAGGCAACATACTCCCCTGGCATAGGCAACATACTCACCCTGGCTTAGGCAACATACTCCCCCCGGCATAGGCAACATACTCCCCCGGCATAGGCAACATACTCACCCCCGGCTTAGGCAACGTACTCACCCCCGGCTTAGGCAACGTACTCACCCCCGGCTTAGGCAACGTACTCACCCCCGCATAGGCAACGTACTCCCCCGGCATAGCCAACGTACTCACCCCCGGCATAGGCAACGTACTCCCCCTGGCATAGGCAACGTACTCCCCCCCGGCATAGGCAACATACTCCCCCTGGCATAGGCAACATACTCACCCTGGCTTAGGCAACATACTCCCCCTGGCATAGGCAACATACTCACCCGGCATAGGCAACGTACTCCCCCCGGCATAGGCAACGTACTCCCCCCCGGCATAGGCAACATACTCCCCCGGCATAGGCAACATACTCACCCTGGCATAGGCAACATACTCCCCCCGGCATAGGCAACATACTCACCCTGGCATAGGCAACATACTCCCCCCGGCATAGGCAACATACTCCCCCCGGCATAGGCAACATACTCACCCTGGCATAGGCAACATACTCACCCCCGGCATAGGCAACATACTCCCCCGGCATAGGCAACATACTCCCCCGGCATAGGCAACATACTCCCCCGGCATAGCAACATACTCCCCCTGGCATAGGCAACATACTCCCCCCGGCATAGAAGAAGAAAATCTGAATGGAACAAGCCAAACAGTCCAAACAAAACAGGAGGCAACAAAGCAAACCTGAACATGAAAAGCCAGTCGTAAGACAAGGCAGGAGCACGAACCCCTTACACGAAAAGATGCAGAGATATAATCACACCCCAGGACAAAACACTGGAGGTAAAACATTGTCACACCAGGAGAAAAAAAAAACCCGGACAGAAAAAATAGTGGGAAAACAGTGGGAACACTGAGAAGTAGGGATGGGTATTGAACCCCAGTATCATAACGGCCCCGGGGCCCACGTGTGCCGGTCCACCCGGACTGATAAGCTCCAGCCTTAACGGTCTTCTTAACGGGGCCGCTGCATTGCTGCGCTAATCACACGCGCTCAAATAATCACTAAAAAAGTCTCTCCGCTCTCATGGATCCGTTCGTTGCATCGGATCTGTTCATCCCGCTGCCCCGCACGAGAGTGCACGGTCTCGGCCCATCCCTGCGCTCTGCCACTGCCCTGTCTCCCCTCTGCAGCCGTGTGCAGCGAGACAGGTGCGCGCGGGAAAGACGGCCTTCTTTCACGTGTGGACTGCGCAGCGGATTTCAGCACCAAAATGTGCAAAAATCACTTTTATAAATCAATTTGACGTCTAGCCAATCTTGTACTTCGAATACATAAGGAAATATAACTTTAGGCGTATTAATAACATAATTTTCCATACATTTAGAGATTTTTTTTTTATGCATAAAACACATTTTGCACTTTGAGACATATCAGTTGTATTCCTATCTAATTAATATAGTGTTGCTTTAGAATGAACCACGAGGAGTTTAGTCCAATACTACTCTGCGCAGTGAAGTGACGAAGTGCAGAAGTGACTCGAGTCTAGTTCATCATTTTTACTGCACTAAGTTTGGACTCAGTCCTCAGAGCTACAGCCAAATCTAACCAACAGCCTTGATTTACTAGATAATGATTAAAAAAAAAAGTAAAGTAAGTGAAGTAGCCTATTGTAATACATGTATAATGTAATAAAAAATAATATAGGCCAAGGATTAATACCTACTTATACAGTAGCTTCTATCTAACTTTTTGTCCTTTTAAAGTACCGATAAGAGTACCGTTAAAGTACCGGATCGATAAGGAGTATCGATAAGAGTAGTAGTATCGATAAATCCTTAATGATACCCATCCCTATTGAGAAGCGGCCCCAGCCCTGTTGAAGGCCTATAGACACTCATGACCACTAAAGCCCAGGACTCCATCTCACAGAGGTGATGGTACAGAAAACTCCAACCATCGATCACCATAAACAAACACAGGAAGAACCTGTGAGTGCACACACCAGCCAGAGTACAAGCAATATATGAACAGGCAATGTTCAGCTCCGAAGCATGATGAAAGTCATACTACAGACCTGATCCGCCTCAGGCGTCACTGAAGTCAGTCGTTTCAGCCAGCAATGAAGTCCAATACACAAAATGACACCCGAACTTAGGGATGGGACGATTACCGGTTTCAAGGTTTACCGTGGTATTAAAATGCTACGGTATCACGACCGTGAGGATTCCCTGTCCGACGGTATTAAAAATGCTTGTTTTATTTGCTATTGCGCTCCGTGCAAACCCCCGCTCTCCCCTGCTGCTCCTCACCTGACCTCACGGTGCAGTCTCTCTCCCTCTCGGCCTGTTGAACACAGCTGTAGCAGCAGAGTAAAAAGTCACTGTCCTCCGTGACTGTCCTCTAATGCTGCCGCTGAGATGAAGCTTAGTTTGGATTTGTCGTGTTAAAAGCGGCCAAGTGTGACTGAGAAGTAGCTGTTTAGCGCTTTAGCTAACCTGTTAGCTTTGTGGTTTGGATTGTTCATCATCCAGTCCGTCGTTTATCAGACTCGCTTTAGACCACACTGTTTTAGGTTTATTTTTTAGAAGCCGCTCAGCCTTCCTTTGCCAAATGCTCAAAGACGCACTGATTTTCATTTAGCTACAAACTCCGCTCGCTGTCACACGCCGCCGGGGCTAATGCTACTAGTACTGGCTAAAAAATAAATAAAAAATAACTACTACGTAAGGTAAACAAACCTACGCACTACTCCACTAAAGTCTAAACAATCTGATGCATGGCATAGGCAGATAACAGGATTATTCTTTACCCTCTAGGCGTCACTGCAGGATAAGGGTTAGACACAGGTGGAACCTTTACCTGCTAATCGGTCAATGATTAGACAAGCACTCAAGTTTGTTGACCGCTTGATGCCACACGTTTTGTAGCCTATACTCTTAGGATTACTTTTTAATATGAAATTGAATGCACCGAAAACTTTAGTAAGAAATCAAGCAGCAAATTATAATGGCAGGCCTGCCTTTGGGCAGACATCGAACAAACCATGATTAGAGCATCAGCGAACCTGCTCCGTCTGTGAGTAAAGTGATTGCACAAATGGATATTTTTACCTTAAAGTGTTATTTTGGATAATAAGTCGTCATAGGGCACTTTATTGATGTAAATATTATTATGTACCATAAACAAACCCTGTTTGTAGAATGTGAACCCTGTGTCTACTTTTTAAATATAAAACACACAATTTCACAGTATACCGTGATATCACGGTATTTTTTGTCAAGGTTATCATACTGCGGAACTCACGAGTCAAAGAGCAGCAGCAGTAAGTAGAGCTGCCAGTGGAACTGACCACGGCCTGCTGAGAGCATACAGTATCTGCTGGCCCTATGTGCCCAGCACTGACCGCCAGAGCTTCTGTCACTCAGAATCCTTCAGGAACAGAGGAACAATGATGTGGAGCTATAGCCTCCTGGTTGGTCATCCAGGGTCACAGGTGTGACGTTTTTGGTATTACTACTCAAACGGCGCATGTGCAAAGAAGATATTTAGTGCTTAAAGCTCCGCCTCTGGCGGTCGGCAGGGATGAAATAGAACCATAGTTACATACGTAACTTTCGTTTTGTGACATATTAGTTCCAAAGATTGCTCAGAGGGACTTGGATCGTTCCACTTCCTGACACAAGTGGCCCAAATGAGTTTCCTTCACAGGGAGAGGAGAGGAATTAAAACGGCCCTAAAGTTGAGTCCCTTTGTGTGGTCCTGGTTTAGGAGCTTTTTAAGTCTAATTACTTTAACTCTTTAAATTAACTGCAATGAGGACAATAGAACTGACCTGTGGGATCAGCGTCCGAGTCCAAACCTGCAAAACAGGAGTTTTATTAAAGAGCTTTAAACTGAGCAGAGTCTGTGGTCTCACCCCAGAAGCCGTGGACGGCCGTGGACTCCTGGATCCGGGACTCATCGAGGAGCGAGGAGAGCAGCGAGGCATCGGACGCCGCCTGAGAGTGCACGCCAGAGCTGCTCAGGACAGAGCTGTTCACGCTGCTACAGACCGGCTTACGGGGCGTGTGAGGCAGGAGGAGGGACTCTGAGCAGGAGGAGGAGAGACGCCTGGAGGAGGCCGACCTAAGGAGAGGGAACACTTTAATACACTAAAGAATGTGCTCAAAGTCATGTTTCCGTTCAAACTAAAGTCAAAGTTAAAGAGACTAAAACCTGCAGAGATTTGGGTCGACTCTTAAAAACTACATAGAAACTAAAACCATGAACTTCAGTCACAGTTTTAGTTAAATCCACGGCCAACAGAACAGGCCTGTTCTTAAACATCAAGCTCTTTATCGTTTAATACAGAGGGAGGAGCAGAGGGAGGGGGAGCAGAGGGAGGAGCAGAGGGAGAGGGAGGGAGGGGCAGAGGGAGAGGGAGGGAGGAGCAGAGGAGAGGGAGGGACAGAGGGAGGAGCAGAGGGAGGGGGGAGCAGAGGGAGGAGCAGAGGGAGAGGGAGGGAGGGGCAGAGGGAGAGGGAGGGACAGAGGGAGGGAGGGCAGAGGGAGGGGCGGGCAGAGTGAGGGGCGGGCAGAGGAGGGGGGCAGAGGGAGGGAGGGGCAGAGGGAGGAGCAGAGGGAGAGGCAGAGGGAGGGAGGGGCAGAGGGAGGCGGGCAGAGGGAGGAGCAGAGGGAGGGGCAGAGGGAGGAGCAGAGGGAGGGGCAGAGGGAGGAGCAGAGGGAGGGAGGGGCAGAGGGAGGGAGGGGCAGAGGGAGGGGCAGAGGGAGGGGCAGAGGGAGGGGCAGAGGGAGGGGCAGAGGGAGGAGCAGAGGAGGGGCAGAGGGAGGAGCAGAGGGAGGAGCAGAGGTAGAGCGTTCAGCACCTGTTCTTGCGGCCTGCAGGTGCTCCTCCCAGGCTGAAGGAGGCGTGCTGTGGGGCAGACTGCGGTCCAGGAGGCTGTCGTCGAGGCGGAGGCTGCGGCGGGACATGGCTCTGGGATCACAGAGACGGGACGTTAGAAACGAGACTTTAAACTGCTCTTCCTATAAAACACACACGTCCTCTTCATTTACTCGTGTTCAGTTACAGTTTAGTCACAGCACAAGGTAAATCAGTCCTGAGCTTTATTCATCTCATTATATTTATGTTTAAAGCGTTTACTCAGATCTGAAAAGCTTGTTGGAAAAGTGTCAAAGGACGACTGATTCAGATCCTCAGATTTCACTGTTACAAATGCAAAGTGCAGATTATTTTAGGCATGTCCTGTTTGAATTTAAAGACACTGTAACGAGATCAGTTTAGTTTATTGTAAACTCTGACATTAGTGGGAAAAACAATTATAGAACATTTATATGAACTTACAGGCAGATTGGACAGTGTTTCTCTCCCTGTGAAGAACTCGATGTTACAAATGTGTTGGAAAGTTAGGAATGAGTTTAGACACAAGACTTTAATTCAGTGGCTTCCTCTTTCATTGTTATTAAAAGATTAAGTATGGAGCCTTTAATGTTCTACAAACGCTCTGGGTGATATTCACATGTTTCCTCTCGATGTGCTGCAGGAACATGAACGTTTTGTAAATATCTAAAGTATTGATAAAGTACGGTTTTGCTAATGTGCCAGTGCCGAGTATGAAACATGCCAGTGCCGAGTATGAAACATGCCAGTGCGAGTATGAAACATGCCAGTGCTGAGTATGAAACATGCCAGTGCCGAGTATGAAACATGCCAGTGCCGAGTATGAAACATGCCAGTGCCGAGTATGAAACATGCCAGTGCTGAGTATGAAACATGCCAGTGCCGAGTATGAAACATGCCAGTGCTGAGTATGAACATGCCAGTGCCGAGTATGAAACATGCCAGTGCCGAGTATGAAACATGCCAGTGCTGAGTATGAAACATGCCAGTGCCGAGTATGAAACATGCCAGTGCCGAGTATGAAACATGCCAGTGCTGAGTATGAAACATGCCAGTGCTGAGTATGAAACATGCCAGTGCCGAGTATGAAACATGCCAGTGCTGAGTATGAAACATGCCAGTGCCGAGTATGAAACATGCCAGTGCCGAGTATGAAACATGCCAGTGCCGAGTATGAAACATGCCAGTGCTGAGTATGAAACATGCCAGTGCTGAGTATGAAACATGCCAGTGCCGATATGAAACATGCCAGTGCCGAGTATGAAACATGCCAGTGCCGAGTATGAAACATGCCAGTGCTGAGTATGAAACATGCCAGCCTGCTGTGGGAAACAAAGTGTGAGCTGAGGTTTTCTATAGGAAATATTTAAGCAGGAACTGAAAACACATCGTCTCTTTAGATCCAGTTCTGCTCCAGCGTTAAAGTGATCTGGGTGTTTCAGCTCAAACCAATGTTTTTCCTCCAAGTTTATTCATTTTTTCGCCCAATTTTTCACATTTTTTAAATGAGTTCAGCAGAACATCTTTGTGACGTTTACATAAAGAAAAAGAAGTGTCAGAGTGAGGAACAGATACAGAGTCCAGCCCCAGCTTCTCCTCCTCTGCATCGTCATCGTCAGAGAGGAAGAGCCCCCACATCCCGCTCTGCCACAGGTTTAATTCCTGAACTAAAGCTCCTGAGCCTGACGTGAACTCACACAGACGAGGAGCAGAGTCCAACTCCCACTGTTTACACCTCACAGACTCCTCCTTAAAGAGACAGTGACTCCAACAGAGCAGGAGGTAAAGATCACAGCCCCACAGACTCCTCCTTAAAGAGACAGTGACTCTAACAGAGCAGGAGGTAAAGATCACAGCCCCACAGACTCCTCCTTAAAGAGACAGTGACTCTAACAGAGCAGGAGGTAAAGATCACAGCCTCACAGACTCCTCCTTAAAGAGACAGTGACTCTAACAGAGCAGGAGGTAAAGATCAGTCAGCTCTCTTAAGAGACAGTGACTAACAGAGCAGGAGGTAAAGATCACAGTACATCCTCCTTAAAGAGACAGTGACTTCCTAAACAGGAGGCAGAGCAGGAGGTAAAGATCACAGCCTCACAGACTCCTCCTTAAAGAGACAGTGACTCTAACAGAGCAGGAGGTAAAGATCACAGCCCACAGACTTCTTAAACAGTCTAACAGGAAAGACAAGCCAAGACTCCTCCTTAAAGAGACAGCGACTCCAACAGACAGGAGGTAAAGATCACAGCCCCACAGACTCCTCCTTAAAGAGACAGCGACTCCAACAGAACAGGAGGTAAAGATCACAGCCTCACAGACTCCTCCTTAAGAGACAGTGACTCTAACAGAGCAGGAGGTAAAGATCACAGCCCCACAGACTCCTCCTTAAAGAGACAGCGACTCCAACAGAACAGGAGGTAAAGATCACAGCCCACAGACTCCTCCTTAAAGAGACAGTGACTCTAACAGAGCAGGAGGTAAAGATCACAGCCCACAGACTCCTCCTTAAAGAGACAGTGACTCTAACAGAGCAGGAGGTAAAGATCACAGCCCCACAGACTCCTCCTTAAAGAGACAGCGACTCCAACAGAACAGGAGGTAAAGATCACAGCCTCACAGACTCCTCCTTAAAGAGACAGTGACTCTAACAGAGCAGGAGGTAAAGATCACAGCCTCACAGACTCCTCCTTAAAGAGACAGTGACTCCAACAGAACAGGAGGTAAAGATCACAGCCTCACAGACTCCTCCTTAAAGAGACAGTGACTCCAACAGAACAGGAGGTAAAGATCACAGCCTCACAGACTCCTCCTTAAAGAGACAGTGACTCTAACAGAGCAGGAGGTAAAGATCTTTATACAAGTCTTTCTCTGGAACGATGATGAAGCCACATTATGGAAACATCAGAAATATTAGAATATTGAAACAACTAATCGATTAATCGACGATTAATCAATTATTGAAATAGTCGACAACTATTTCAATAATTGATTAATCGTTTTCTGGTTCACACAGACTCAAACGGAGCAAAAATGAAAATGTAGTAATTATGATGAAAACCTACTTTGTTTTATAGTGAGGTCTGAAGTGTTTTGTACATTGTAAATTTCATGAATATCTGTCTCATCCAATCAGAACAGAATTATCTCCAAGAGCCTCCAACAAACATTTACTTCAGGGCTCGAAACTGCGACCATTTTGGTCCAAATGCTCCCAAAATGATGCCTTTGCGATCTAACAATAGAATCACTCGCATGTTTGCGACTGCAAACAAATGCTCCGGTCCACCTTAAAAGAAAACCTTCTTGTGCTGCCTTAAAAAGACTTGTGTTATTGTTTTTACAAACGCTGCCTGTCAGCAACAGCAAACTTTCTGTTCTAAAAGAGTTCGAGAGCATATCTGAACAGTACGATCTGTTGTGGCTCAGCGCTGCCGTCATTCCTCTCAGTAACATGGGCTGGGCCGTCCTGCACCAGCCCGTGTTCTCTGCGTGTGCTCCGCTCTCATTCCTCTGCCTGCTTTCATTTAATGAGCCAATGTATTTACGCAACTGTAGTCTCTTTATGAGAAAACGAGGAATATATATGTCATTCATAAACTCATTGGGACTGGGAACGATCTCTCCAATGACGCTCGATGTCGGGCGGAGAAGCAGCGCAAACTTCAGTCCAACCCGCTCGCCTCCTCGTGCAGCTGAAAGCGAATCATCGCCGCTCTCGCAAAATACAAAACGTAAAGTCACAAACGCAATGTTTAACACGTCTGCTAAGGTTCTGGCAAAGGAGTTTGCCGCGTGATCTATGGAGCTATGGAGCCTAATGAGTTTTGTAGATTGCTGAATCATTGCAGCTAAAATAATACTTCTAAAATGCTCGAAGGCTGGAAGTGGGATGTGATACGTTTAAATCCCCTTCATCCCTGTTAAAAGCTTCCCTGTTTTTTTTTGGTTCCGCGCCTACATTTTTTACTGTGCTCCTAAATTTCAGAATTAGGAGCACAAGCGCTACCAAGAAAAAAGTTAATTCTGAGCCCTGTGCTTTACGTTTAGTCTAAGTTTACTCCATCAACATGTCCTCAAGCGGCGCCACTTTAGCTTTATGTGATGAAAAAACTGAAGTTGAATTTTCCTACACCATTCACAGCAAAGCCATTAATCGATTAATCGTAAAAATAATCGATAGATTAATTGATTACAATATAATCGTTAGTTGCAGCCCTAAGATATTAAAACATTTACTTTGTCGCTTGACCAATAAGCCGCGTTCACATGACGTCACAACATTCTAAAGAGCCCATAGTTTAAAACTGAGCAGCTGAAAATTGTATGGCGGTAACTATGGTAACTATGGTAACTATGGTAACTATGGTAACGGTCTTGCATCTGTATCAAAGTGCATCGTCTCCTCTGTCGGCTCATATGAACTAATGTCCAGTTATTTTCTCTGAAAGGCGTCAGGAAGTGGAGACAATATTCCGTGATGTTGGCCAGCAGACAGGACTTTCACACATGAAATAATAAAGCAGGTTTACTGAACAGGACCAACGTTTGTTCATTTGTTTGTTCAGATTTCTGACATAAACAGTTTCTCTCCCATAGAGTCGTACTGGCCCCGCCTCCACATGACCTCACATTCTAAAACGTCACCAATAAGCCAAATCAGCATTATCAGTGCAATGTGTGGTAATGTTCCGGTCAAAGGTCACCACTACCCACGGTGTCAACAGAGCCCATTAAAACCAACCGGCTCTTTAGTGACTATTATGGCTCTTAAAGTGGTTTTTACGGCGATATGCAGGTTCATTCATTCTCCATTGCAGTGCGACTGTCCTCAGGGGCTTAATCAGTGTATGGAAGAGTTTTGCCTTGTTCACCAGTGCAATAAAGGAACCTCACAGTGTTATATACGAGCCGCCATTACGCACTCATCACATTCCTACTAAAAGAAAAGATCCAGAACGTCGTGACCAATGGATTAAATGTGTAAGTTTGACATATCGCTAACTAGTAATGCTATTTGTAACCAATACGTCTATTTACTTCATTCTCGAGGACGGCGTTTACGTCACAGTCACTGGTTACTATGACAACAGACAGCGCCATTTTAGCGTGGTTTCCAGTTGCCTGACATCGCCATGGATCAATCATGAAATACCTACATCTGGCAGGGAAAGCTGTGCCAATTGTAGCTACTAAAGAAGCAAAGCTATAACTGCGGCAGGTCTGAGGACTAAACCAGGACGTAGACACCGGTTACAAATCAGGACTGAAACATGACTGAATAAGAAACTAGAGCTTTTAGACCAAAGCACAACACAGCAGTGACAACAAGAAAGATATAGGCTATTTACCTTTAGCGACAGACCCAGAGCCTGAGCTCAGTACTGTTGTTATTAAGTTCACTCCAGCTGCACTGGAGGAAATCAAACATTTGTTTGTGGAAGAGTGAGAGCTCACTCTGTATTAGACATTTTTGGTAAAGTTTGGGTAATTTATTAGTGACATAGTGAGTGCTCGTACTGTGTAAAGATCTTTGACATGTGAAGTGCTTTGCTTTGTCAGTGTGTTTAGAAAAGTTTAGCTTGTGGCTGAAAGAAAACGGTGTCATGATGTGGATCTGATCTGTACCTGCCGCTCAGGAGGTAATTTGTCTCGTTTTAATCACTGCTTAAATGGAAATTCCTCTCAAAATAATAATAATAATATAATGCCTTACACTTGTATTTCGCTTTACAAGCCTGTATTACCAAGTTTCTCAAAGCGCTACACTGTCGTCATTATTCATTCACTCCATACTTGGTGGTGGTAAGCTACTGTTGTAGCCACAGCTGCCCTGGGGTAGACTGACAGAAGCGAGGCAACCAGTCTGCGCCATCGGCCCCTCCGACCACCACGAACCACTCACTCACTCCATTCGCTAGGCTTCCTGGTGTTACCAAACGGTCTCCCATCCAAGTACTAACCAGGCCCTTCCCTGCTTAGCTTCAGAGGTCTGACGGGATTGGTCAGAGCAAAGGCGGTATGACCACAAACATGAAGTTACAAGTGACGCTGCTGCGGCCTGTTGCTTAACTGGTTGCTACGTGTTGCTATGTCTGACTGCACAATGTCATTCCTGATTTCAGCCATTTGTCATGTTTTCCAGGCCAAATGTAGAGTCATTCTTGATTTATCCATTGCGATGTCTGGCAACGGGAAACACGCTAAAATGGCGCTGTCTGTTGTCATAGTAATCAGTGACTGAGTACACGCCGTCTTCGAGAAACAAACTGTTCTTTTTTATTTATTTATTGGTTTAGCGAGGGCCACAAGTTATTTTTTCTCCCCCCAGTAACACTGTCCCCGTTTCTTTCAAAATTCGATTTTCAAAGCTCAAAATAATCAATATCTGTGTCACACTCAGTCAGGGTAGTCCTGACCTTTACCTGGACCAGCATGCTTTATTGGACAAAACGTCCTCAGTTCAGGCGGGTCTGAGGTTAAAAAGCGTTGAACTAGTACTGACTCTACATTTCACACGCATATTTTGTCCAGTTTGGCTTTACCCAAATCTAAAAGCATCAAAACAGCGACAAAAACAAGACAAAAAAGCAATTAAAAAGTGACAATCATTTATCATCCTAATGTACAAGATCTTTAAAAACATGTGACCTAAATGTTTATAATAACCATTGAACATAACTACTACAACAATACACAAGAATAAAGTGATAAAAGAGCAACAAAAGAGCGTCAAAAACGTGACAAAAAGTGATGTAAAATGTCACCAAAAAAAGTGACGTCAACAACGCGAGGAAAAAGATCCGTTCAGATCAATGTTTAGCTTTCAATGAGGCGTCAAGAAGCTTTTAGATTTGGGTAAGCTGAGCTGGAGAAAATGCGCTCGGTTAAGGCGGGGGTTTAGAGGTTAATAACATTTTAAAGCCCATAAACGGAAAGAAACCTGAAATAAATAACATCACAGATCCTGGAGCAGTGTTTGCAGAGTCGAAGTATCCAATCAGAGTTAAGCATTTGTGACATGACAGCTTCCACAGCCAATCAGAACGCGCGGGGGCCGAACTTGGCTTTCACCAAATGTACAAAATAAACACATTTTAAATCATTTACACGAAATAAAAATCCTAATAACAAACGCCGGACAACAGGAGACAGGTGTTTAAAGCACGTACCTTCAGCCCAGCTCCGGGAAAGCAGAGGTGTCCGCAGAAACACACGTTTAATCCGAGCGCGTTAGCGGTTACTAAGCTAAAGCTAAAGCTAAGCTAACTGTAGCTAGCGGCGCTTCACTGCTTCAATTATCGGCCCAAATATCGCTTCAAACTATGTTTTCTTTTCGCAAAATGATCCGTGTGGGTGTAAAACAGCCGCGGCGGGACGTGAACAGAAGAAAATGCGCCTGACAAAGAGATAAAGCGGAAAAATGTTTTAAATAAAGTTACGCCTCAGTGTCATCAAACTGCAGCTGCGGCTCCGCGGGGTTTTATCAGTACTCTGCCCCTGGCGGCGGGAGGGCGCGCGGAGGTTATTCAATGATTTAAAAGTGCCGAAATAAAGTCATTAAATGTCATTAAAAAGCATGAAATTTGACACAACAGGCATTAAACCTCTTAACCTGAACCAAGCACATTTTCTCCAGTTTGGCTTTACCCAAACCACAACTCTTCTGTCAAAATAGCACACAAATCAGCAACAGAAAAGTGACGAAAACAAGGATGAAAATGCAACAAAACACGTGACAAAAAGGCGATGAAAATGTGGCAAAAATGTGATGAAAATCCAACAAAAGAGATGGGGGCAAAATTCCAAAAAAGTGGAAAAAGCTCGATTTAGATTTTTGTAGGTCTTAGCTTTCAAATGAGCACTGGCCTGCAGGTTGTGATCTTATGGATTTGGGTAAAGCTGAACAGGAGAAGACGCACTCGGTTAAGGCGGGGGAGGTTAAAAATCATAACATTCAACACTTACAGGCATTAAACCTCAATGTCTTTGGAAATTAAAAAAACACTGCTTGATTTTTGTTTATCAATAATACAAACACTTATGGTCAAACAACAAATTAATTATGTTCGTTTGTTTTTCCAAAATGTCATCATTCTTCTGGAACAGAATCTTTAGAATGATAAATGCAAGAACTTATGTCAACACTGGTTTAAATGGGTTTGAACAGAATACGCGTTTCAAATGTTCCTCTGTGGTTTAGAGACTAACCACTCTGCCACAACAAAGCGTGTGAGTCTGAGCTTTTTAACATGTTTTTTATTAAATAGACGTTTTCAGCAACAAAATCCCACAAAATAAACCGTTTCAGCCCAAAATTATCACAAAATATTTCAATAAACTCCATTTGATTTGAGAAACAGAGACGGCGACAAAACAAGGATAACATTTTAAAACATCTTTGACAATTTCACACAGAAATAATCCATTGCTTTGGGACAAAAGGCACAAACAGCTACAGCAGAAACGATCAGGCTCAAAGCACAATTTAGACTGGTTTATATTTGGAGTTTAGCGACGATTGAAAACACTTTCAAAACCTTTTCAAAAGCAATTTCCAACTTAAAAACCTCAAGGCCAAATCGTTACAGAATCGTGTTTAAGGCGAGACGCTGCAGTGAAAGAATTCTGTCCATTACTGCTCCTCAGGAAGGACATGAACACGTTATTGCTCTGGTTTGTAATCTTAGTAAAAACATCACAACACTTTAGCCTCTCCATGTGAACATTTGCTCCGACCTGTAGAATCTCTTATATTTCACAGGCGGCATATTTCCATGTCCACATTCTCCTGACAGAGGGTCATTGTATATAATAGGAGATTTAACTGTCCCATTAGAATAATGTGGGGGGCCCTGGTCGTCACCATGGCAACACCATACAAAATACAGTGTGAGTCATTGACTTTATTGATCGGGATGACATCAACTATTTTCCTGCCGAATATTATCCATTTCTGAGAAACAGATTTTTTGACTCCCCATACGTTTATTTTCCATTTCAAATGTCCGGGGCTGAAGGGTTTGTCGCCACATGACGAATGTTTGTTTTATATTAAACTAAGATGTTGAGGAGGAAATGTTTTCGCTGCAGCGTCTCACTTTAATATAACACAAGAAGCAGCGTCACAGAGAAAGAGGCGGGACACATAAATGTAGCGCTCGCAGTTCCTCGCAGCTCCACCAGGGGTTTACTGAGTCCCGGGCTGGACTCGGGCTGGACTGCGTCTCCCAGAATCCCTCTGACGAAGCCGGCCACGTCGGTGTCTCTGGCGTCGTGTTGGATGAAGAACGGCAGCAGCTGCAGAGACACAGACGGAGTTAACACATTCAGGTAAAGTGTCTTTAATTCAGGACTCACCATGAGCTCTGCGTACGTGGGCCGCTCCGACGACACTTTCCTCAGGCTGAAACGGAAAGAAGCCCGTTAGAAACCACACACTGAGCCCTCACGTTTGTCACTGTTTTACCAGAGCGCAGTGAAGTCCCTGAAGGCGGCGCTGAAGCTCGGAGGAAGCTGAGGAGAAGGTTCCTCCACTACCTGCTTCAGCTGCTGAAACGGAGTTCCCCACAAGCGTACGGGAAGTCCAGGATCGACAGCTCCACCTGAAGAAGAAACAAACGAGTCTGAAACTACAGTAACGAGACTAACAGAAGTCCAGGACCAGCTCACTGAAGAAGAAACAAACGAGTCTGAAACTACAGTAACGAGACTAACAGGAAGTCCAGGACCAGCTCCACCTGAAGAAGACAAACGAGTCTGAAACTACAGTAATGAGACTAACAGGAAGTCCAGGACCAGCTCCACCTGAAGAAGAAACAAACGAGTCTGAAACTACAGTAACGAGACTAACAGGAAGTCCAGGACCAGCTCCACCTGAAGAAACAAACGAGTCTGAAACTACAGTAACGAGACTAACAGGAAGTCCAGGACCAGTCCACCTGAAGAAGAAACAAACGAGTCTGAAACTACAGTAACGAGACTAACAGGAAGTCCAGGACCACTCCACCTGAAGAAGAACAAACGAGTCTGAAACTACAGTAACGAGACTAACAGAAGTCCAGGACCAGCTCCACCTGAAGAAGAACAAACGAGTCTGAAACTACAGTAATGAGACTAACAGGAAGTCCAGGACCAGCTCCACCTGAAGAAACAACGAGTCGAAACTACAGTAACGAGACTAACAGGAAGTCCAGGACCAGCTCCACCTGAAGAAGAAACATTTATGAGATAACTAAAACATTATCGTTTTGAGAGACAAAACGATACATTCATGTAATGTAGACGATGTAGAAATATCGTGTCATCGTCGTTATCGAGAAAGTCCCATAAAGATCGAGAATATATTTTTCTGATTATCTCACAGCTCTAGTGGTGCTTTGTCCATGTGCAGAACAATATTATCACATAGAGTTTGTTCGTATCAGAAACTAAACCTAAAGTATATAGAGTGTGAGGGTAAAGGCAGTACCAGGGTGATATAAAGTATATAAAGTATATAAAGTGTGAGGGTACCAGGGTGATGCCCAGACTCCAGATGTCAGACTTGACGTTGTAGCTTTCTGGTTGGTCTCAGGGTTGATCCGCTCCGGCTTCAGAGGAAAACCAAAACACCACATTAATTCATGTTTCATAACACTTTCAAAAACTGCTCGATATCATAATATTCACTTATTTTGGTACAATTGGTGCCCTGGTTTTGGCTGCTCCAGAGTAGTAGTAGTATCTGTAGTAGTATTTGTAGTGGTAGTAGTAGTATTTCTGTAGTAGTAGTATCTGTAGTAGTAATCTGTAGTAGTAAGTAGTACTGTAGTACCACAGGCCATGTAGGGTTGCAGCCAGGCGTCTCAGAGTTTGGCGAAGAATCATCTAAGTATCTCGCTGATCCCAAAGTCACACATCTTCACCCTGCCCCCTCGAGGTTTATTCAGCACGTTAAACGGCTTCAACATCTGAAACAGCACCAAATACAGGTGCGCTCAGACTCATATATAACACACACCATACATAGGCGCTCATTCATAATAGAAATATCACCATAAAGGCCTCACAGTTCATATATATACAGCACAAATACAGCGCGCCAGTTCATATAAACACACCATACATGGCGCTCAAGTTTCATATATATACACACCATACAGAGCCTCAGGTTCATATAAACACACCATAACAGGCGCTCAGTTCATATAAACACACACCATACAGGCGCTCAGTTCATATATAATACAACACCAATACAAGGCGCTCAGTTCATATAAACACACCATACAGGCGCTCAGTTCATATAAACACACACCAATACAGCCTCAGTTCATATATAGCACACCATAACAGAGGCTCCAGTTCATATATATAACAACACCATACAAGGCGCTCAGTTCATATATATACACAACCATACAGTCGCCTCATTACATAAAAACACACACCAAACAGCGCTCTCAGTTCAATAAATAAATCACACACCATACCCAGGCGTCAAGTTCATAAAACACACACCATACAGGCGCTCATTCATATAAACACACAATACAGGGCGCTCAGTTCATATAAACACACAACAAGGCGCTACAGTTCATATAAAGCCAATCACATAACACAGGCTTCAGTTCAATAAACACACACATACAGGCCGCTCAGTTCAATAATAATATCACACCATACAGGCGCTCAGTTTAAATAAACACACCATAATCAGGCTGCTCAGTTCATATAAACAAATCACAATACAGGCGTGCAGTTCATATAAACACACACCATACAGGCACTCAGTTCATATAAACACATACAGGCCGCTCAGTTTTCATATAACACACCATAGTGCGCTAGTTCATATAAACACACACCATAAACAGGCGCTCAGTTCATCCTTAACCACTAGGCCATGTTTGAGTACTCGGTGGACTGACCTGCAGGCGGCTGTGCAGATGCTCCAGGAGCCTCATATCTGGAAAGAAAAACGACTGAAACTGAATAAACTGTGACGTTAAAGCAGCCTGGTTAGTTTCTGTTACGCCCGCCTTTAGTCAGAAGGAAAACATTGCACTTTGTTTCTCCATAAATAAAGGTCCTCAGACGTGAAGTACCGGAGACGGCCCATCTGCCAGGAATCTCCTCCGGATCTTCTGCCTTTGGCCTTCACGTTCGTAGAACTTTAATCCACGAGACGTTCCATGAGCTCCATACAGATCCACAGGCGTCACCTTCTGAAGGAGCAGCAAGGAGATCAGAGGAGGTCAGAGGCGAGAGGTCGAGGGAGGTCAGAAGAGGTCCAAGTGAGGTCAGGAGGGAGGTCAGAGGGATGTCAGAGGGGAGGTCAGAGGAGGGACAAGGAGGTCAGAGGAGGTCATAGGAGGTCAGAGGACGTCAGAGGAGGTGCAGACGGTTATGAGGAGGTTAGGAGGGAGGTCAGGTGAGGTTCAAGGGAGGTCAGAGGAGTCAGAGGAGGTCCAGGGGAGGATCAGAGAGTTAGAAGAGGGATCATGAGAGGTCAGAATGGAGGTCAGAGGAGTCAAGAGGAGGTCAGAGGGAGGTCAGAGGGAGGACAAGGAAGTCAGAGGGAGGTCAGAGGAGGTCAAGAGAGTCAGAGGAGGTCAGATGTGCGTTCCAGAGGAATGGTCAAGAGGAGGTCAGAGGGAGGTCAGAGGAGGACAAGGAGGTTCAGAGGAGGCTCAGAGGAGGTCAGAGGAGTCCAGAGTTAGGTCAGAGTGAGGTCAGAGGAGGTCAGAGGAGGTCAGATTGAGGTCAGAGGAGGTCAGAGGAGGTCAGCAGGGAGGTCGAGGAGGCAAGGAAGTCAGAGACGGATGGTCAGAGGGAGGTCAGAGGAGGTCAGAGGAGGTCAGAAGGAAGTCAGATTGAGGTCAAGGAGGTCAGGAGGAGTCAGAGGGTAGGTTCCAGAAGGAGGACAAGGAGGTACAGAGGAGGTCAAGGGAGGTCAGAGAGGTCAGAGGGAGGTAAGAAGGAGGTCAGATAGGAGGTCAGGGAGGAGGTCAAGAGAGGTCAGATTGAGTCAAGCGAGGTCAGGAGGAGGTCAGAGGAGGATCAGAGGAGGACAAGGAGTCAAGGAGGTCAGAGGGAGGTCAGAGGGAGGTCAGAGGAGGATCGATGAGGAGGACAAGGAGGTCAGGAGGAGGTACAAGGAGGTCAAGAGGAGTCAAGTTGAGGTATAAGAGAGTCATTAAGTGAGGTCAGAGGGATGTAGAGGGAGGTCAGAGGAGGTCAGAGAGAAGGTCAAAAGGAGGTCAGAGGGAGGTAGATGGAGGTCAGAGGGAGGTCATTCAGATGAGGACAAGGAGGTCAAGGAGGTCAGAGGATGGTCAGAGGGAAGGTCAGAGGGTCAGAGGGAGTCAGAGGGAGGTCAGAGGAAGTCAGAGGAGGTCAGAGAGGTCAAGGAGTCAGAGGAGGTCAGATTGAGGTCAGAGAGGTCAGAGGGAGGTCAAGGAGGACAAGGAGTCAGAGGAGGTCAGAGGAGGTCAGAGAGGTAAGGAGGTCCAAGTGAGGTCAGAGGAGGTCAGAAGGAGGCGATTGAGTACAGAGGAGGCAGTTAGGAGGTCAGAGGAGGTTCCTAGGGAGGACAAGAGGTAGAGAGGTTCAGAGGGAGGTTCAGAGGAGTCAGAGAGGTCAAGAGGTCAGATCGAGGTCAGAGGAGGGTCAGAGGAGGTCAGAGGGAGGTTCAGAGGAGGACAAGGAGGTCAGAGGAGGTCAGAGGAGGTCAGAGGAGGTCAGAGGGAGGTCAGAGGAGGTCATGAGGAGGTCAGAGGAGGTCAGAGGAGGTCAGAGGAGGTCAGATTGGAGGTCAGAGGAGAGTCAGAGGAGTCAGAGGGAGGTCAGAGGAGACAAGGAAGGTCAAGAGGAGGTTCAGAGGAGGTCAGAGGATGTCAGAAGGAGGCAGCATGCGGAGGACAAGGAGCAGAGGAGGACAAGGAGGTCAAGGAGTCAGAGTGAGTCAGAAGGAGGTCAGAGTGAAGGTCAGAGGGATGTCCAGAGGGAGGTAAGCAGGAGGTCAGAGGAGGTCAGAGGGAGGTCAGAGGGAGGTCAGAGGGAGGTCAAGAGGAGGTCAAGGAGGACAAGGAGTCAAGGAGGTCAGAGGAGGTCAAGGGAGGTCAGAAGGGAAGGTCAGAGGAGGTCAAGAGGGAGGTCAGAGAGGTCAAGGAGGTTAGAGGTGAAGGTCAGAGGAGGTCAGAGAGGTCAGAGGAGGTCAGAGTGAGGTCGAGTGAGGGTCAGACCGTTGAGTGTCAGAGGAGGCAGAGGAGGTCAGAGGGAGGTCAGAGGAGGTTAGAGGAGGTCAGAGGGAGGTCATAGTGTAGGTCAGAGTGAGGTTAGAGGAGGTCATAGTGAGGTCAGAGGGAGGTTAGAGGAAGGTCAGAGGAGGTCAGAGGAGGACAAGGAGGTCAGAGGAGGTCAAGGGAGGTTAAAGATGGTCAGCAGGAGGTCAGAGGGAGGTCAGAGGGAAGGTAGAAGTGAGGTTAGAGGAGGTTAGAGTGAGGTCACGAGTGAGGTTAGAGGGAGTCAGAGTGAGGTCAGAGGGAGGTAGAGGAGGCAGAGGAGGTCAGAAGGGAGGTCAGAGGGAGGTTGAGTGAGGTTAGAGGGAGGTTAGAGTGAGGTCAGAGGAGGTCAGAGGGAGGTTGAGAGTGAGGTCAGAGTGAGGTCAGAAAGGGGAGTTTAGAGTGGGTCAGAGGGAGGTTAGAGTGAGGTCAGAGTGAAGTTAGAGGGAGGTTAGAGGGAGGTTAGAGTGAGGTCAGAAGGGAGTTAGAGTGAGGTCGAGTTGAGGTCAGAGGAGGTTAGAGGAAGGTTAGAGGAGGTCAGAGTGAGGTAGAGTGAGGTAGAGGAGGTTGAGGGGTCAGAGTGAGGTCAGAGGAGGTTAGAGGAGAGGTTAGAAGTAGGTCAGAGGGAGTTAGAGTGAGGTCAGCATGAGAGTTAGAGAGAGGCAGAGAGTGTTTAGAGGAGTCAGAGGAGGTTAGAGGAGTCAGAGGGGTTAGAGGGAGGTTCAGAGGAGGTTTAGAGGAAGGGTTAGAGGAGGTTAGAGGAGTTAGAGGAGGTTCAGAGGCAGATTAAGAAGGAGGTCAGAGGGAGGTCAGAGGAGGTTAGAGGAGGTCAGAGGAGGGTCAGAGGAGCGTTAGAGGAGGTTAGAGGAGGTCAGAGGAGGTTAGAGGGAGGTCAGAGGGAGTTGAGGGAGGAGGATAGAAGGAGGGTAGAGGAGGTTAGAGGAGGTCAGAGGAGGTTAGAGGAGGTTCAGAGGAAGGTTCGAGGAGGTCAAGGAGGTAGAGGGAGGTCAGAGGAGGTTAGAGAGTAGAGGAGGTTAGAGGAGTTAGAGGAGTCAGAGGAAGTTAGAGGGAGGTCAGAGGAAGGTAGAGGGAGGTCAGAGGAGGTTAGAGAGGAGTTGAAGGAGGTTGAGGAGGTAGAGGAAGGTTAGAGGGAGGTCAGAGGAGGTTAGAAGTAGGTTAGACGGAAGGTTAGAGGAGGTTAGAGGCAGTTAGAGGAGTTAGGGAGTCAGCAGAGGTTAGAGGGAGGTCAGAGGAGGTTAGAGGAGGTTAGAGGAGGTAGAGAGGTTAGAAGGAGGTTAAGAGGAAGGTTAGAGGGAGGTCAGAAGAGAAGTTAGAGAGGCTTAGAGGAGGTTACGAGGATAGAGGAGGTATAGAGCGGGTTCAGAGGATGGTTAGAAGGGTCAGGTCAGAGGTAGGTTAGAGGAGGTTAGAGGAGGTTAGAGGAGGTTATTGAGGAGGTTAGAGAGTTAGAGGGAGGTTAGAGGGAGGTCAAGGAGGTTAGAGGAGGTTAGAGGAGGTCAGAGGAGGTCAGAGGAGGTCAGAGGGAGGTCAAGAGTGATTCAGAGGAGGTAGGAGGGAGGTCAGAGTGGGTCAAGAGGAAGGTTCAAAAGGGGGGAAAAGGGTTAGAGGGAGGTAGCAGGGAGGTCAGAGAGGTCGAGGAGGTTAGTAGGAAGGTTCAGACAGGAGTTAGAAGGAGGTCCAGAGGAGGTTAGAGGAGGTCCGAGGAGTTAGAGGGGAGGTCAGAGTGATGTCAGAGTGATGTCAGAGGAGGTTAAGGAGGTTAGAGGAGTTAGAGGAGGTCAAGAGAGGTTAGAAGCCAGGTTAGAGGAGGTCAGAGGAGGTTAGAGGGAGGTCAGAGGTTAGAGGTAGGTCAAGCCAGGAGGTTAGAGGAGGCAAGAGGAGGTAGGGAGGGTTAGAGGAGGTCAAGAGAGGTAGAGGGAGGTCAAGGAGGTTTAAGGAGGTTAGAGGAGGTTTAGAGGCGCGTTAGAGGAGGTTAGAGGAGAGCAAAGAGGTTAGAGGAGGTTAGAGGAGGGTCAGAGGAGGTTCAGAGGAGGTTAAGGAGGTTAAGGAGGTCAGAGGAGGTTAAGAGGGGAAGGTTAGAGTGAGGTTAGAGGAGTCAGAGGGTTAGAGGGAGGTTAGATGAGTTAGAGGGAGGTAGAGGGAGGTCAAGGAGTTAAGAGAGGTTAGAAGGAGGTCAGAGGAGGTTAGATGAGTCAGAGGAGTCGAGTTGAGGTCAGAGGAGGTCAGAGTGAGGTCAGAGGAGGTTAGAGGAGGTTTAGAGGAGGTTAGAGGAGGTCAGAGTGAGGTCAGAGGAGGTTAGAGGAGGTTAGAGGAGGTCAGGAGTGAGGTCAGAGGAGTTAGAGGAGGTCTAGAGGAGGTCAGAGGAGGTCAGAGTGATGCAGAGGAGGTTACGAGGAGGTCAGAGGAGGTGAGAGGAGGTCAGAGAGGTCAGAGGAAGGTCAGAGGAGAGTGCGAGGGGAGGTCAGAGGAGTCAAGAGGAGGTTCAGATGAGGTAGAGGTTAGAGAGGTTCAGAGGCAGGTCAGAGGGAGGTTGGAGTGAGTCAGAGGAGGTTAGAGGAGGTCAGAGGGAGGTTACGAGAGTCAGAGGAGGTCAGAGGAGGTCAGAGGGGAGGTCAGAGTGATGTCAGAAGGTTAAGAGGAGGTCAGAGTGAGGTAGAGGGGTTAAGAGGAGTCAGGAGTGAGGTCAGAGGGAGTAGGAGGTCAGAGGTGAGGTCACAGAGGAGGTTAGAGGAGCGTTAGAGGAGTCAGAGTGAGAGGGTCAGAGTGAGTCAGAGGAGGTAGAGGAGGCAGAGTGGGTCAGAGGAGGGTTAGAGGTGAGGTCAGAAGAGTTAGAGGGAGGTCAGAGGAGGTTTCAGAGGAGTTAGAGGAGCGTTAGAGGAGGTATTATGAGGATGTAGAGGCGAGGTTATAGGAGGGTCAGAGGAGGTCAGAGGAGTCAGAGGGGGGTCAAGAGTGATGTCAGAGAGGTTAGAGGAGGTCAGAGTGGGTCAGAGAGAGTTAGAGGAGGTCAGAGTGAGTCAGAGGAGGTTAGAGGAGGTCAGAGTGAGGTCAGAGGAGGTTAGAGGAGGTTAGAGGGAGGTCAGAGTGGAGTCAGAGTGAGTGTTAGAGGAGGTTAGAGGAGGTCAGATGAGGTCAGAGAGGCTTAGAGGAGGTCAGAGTGAGGTCAGAGGGAGGTTAGAGGAGGTCAGCAGGAGGTCAGAGTGAGGTCGAGGAGGTTAGAGGAGGTCAGAGGGAGGTTAGAGGAGGTCAGGAGTGAGGTTCAGAGAGGTGAGAGGAGGTTAGAGGAGGTCAGAGGGAGGTCAGAGGAGGTCAGAGGAGGTTAGGAGGAGGGTCAGAGTGAGGTCAGAGGGAGGTCTAGAAGGAGGTCAGAGGGAGTCAGGAGGAGTTAGAGAGGTCAGAGGGAGGTCAAGGGAGGTTAGGAGGAGTTAGAGTAGGTCAGAGGGGTTAGAGGAGGTCAGAGGAGGTCAGAGGAGGTTAGAGAAGTCGTCAGAGGGAGTCAGAGGAGGTCATTAGGAGGCAGAGTGAGGTTAGAGGAGGGTAGAGTGAGGTCGAGGGGTATAGAGGAGGTTTCAGGGGAGGTCAGAGGAGGTTTAGAGAAGGTCAGAGTGAGGTCAGAGGAGGTTAGAGGAGGTTAGAGGAGGTTAGAGGAGGTCAGAGGGAAGGTTAGAGGAGGTCAGAGGAGGTTAGGAGGGAGGTCAGAGGAGGTCAGAGGGGAGGTCAGAGGAGGTCAGAGGGGAGGTCAGAGGAGGGGTCAGAGGAGGTTAGAGGGAGGTCAGAGGGAGGTCAGAAGGAGAGGAGGTCAGGAGGAGGTCAGAGGAGGTCAGAAGTGATGTCAGAGGAGGTTAGAGGAGGTCAGAGAGGAGGTCAGAGGAGGTCAGAGTGATGTCAGAGGAGGTTAGAGGAGGTTCAGAGTGAGGTCAGAGGAGGTTAGAGGAGGTCAGAGGAGGTAGAGGGGTCAGAGGAGGTCAGAGGAGGTCAGAGGAGGTTAGAGGAGGTCAGAGGAGGTTAGAGGAGGTCAGAGGAGGTCAGAGGAGGTTAGAGGAGGTTAGAGGAGGTAGAGGAGGTCAGAGGAGGTCAGAGGGAGGTCAGAGGAGGTCAGAGGAGGTTAGAGGAGGTCAGAGGAGGTCAGAGGAGGTTAGAGGAGGTAGAGGAGTCAGAGGAGGTTAGAGGAGGTCAGAGGAGGTCAGAGGAGGTTAGAGAGGTCAGAGGAGGTTAGAGGAGGTTAGAGGAGGTCAGAGGTGAGGTCAGAGGAGGTTAGAGGAGGTCAGAGGAGGTCAGAGGAGGTCAGAGGAGGTTAGAGGAGGTTAGAGGGAGGTCAGAGTGAGGTCAGAGGAGGTTAGAGGAGGTTAGAGGAGGTCAGAGGAGGTCAGAGGAGGTTAGAGGAGGTCAGAGGAGGTTCAGAGTGAGGTCAGAGGAGGTTAGAGGGAGTAGAGGAGGTCAGAGGGAGTTAGAGGAGGTCAGAGGGAGGTTCAGAGGAGGTTAGAGAAGGTTAGAGGAGGTCAGAGGAGGTTCAGAGGGAGGTTAGAGGAGGTCAGAGGGAGGTCAGAGGGGTCAGAGGAGTTAGAGGAGGTCAGAGGAGGTCAGAGGAGGGTCAGAGGTGATGTCAGAGGAGGTTAGAGGAGGTCAGAGGAGGTCAGAGGAGGTCAGAGGAGGTCAGGAGGGAGGTCAGAGGAGGTCAGAGGGAGGTCAGAGGAGGTCAAGGAGGTAGAGGAGGTCAGAGGAGGTCAGAGGAGGTCAGAGTGATGTCAGAGGGAGGTTAGAGGAGGCGGTCAGGTGAGGTCAGACTGGAAAGGGTCAGATGATGTCAGAGGAGGTTAGAGAGGTCAGAGGAGGTCAGAGGAGGTCAGAGGAGGTCAGAGTGATGTCAGAGGAGGTTTAGAGGAGGTCAGAGTGGAGGTCAGAGGAGGTTTAGAGGAGGTCAGAGGAGCGTCAGAGGGAGGTAGAGGAGGTCAGGAGAGTGATGTCAGGAGGAGGTTAGAGGAGGCTCAGAGCTGAGGTTCAAGAGGAGTTTAGAGGAGGTCAAGAGGGAGGAGGTCAGGAGGTAAAGAGGAGGTCAGAGGAGGTATAGAGGAGGATTCAGAGTGAGTCAGAGGAGGTTAAGAGGAGGTTAAGAGGAGGCAGAGAGAGGTCAGGATGGATGTCAGAGGGGTTAGAGGAGGTCAGAGTGAGGATAGAGGAGGTCAGAGTGATGTCAGCAGGGGAGGTTAGAGGAGGTCAGAAGGGAGGTCAGAGGAGAGTCAGAGGAGGTCAGAGTGAATGTCAGAGGGAGGTTAGAGGAGGTCGGAGTGACGTCAGAGTGAGGTCGAGGAAGGTTAGAGGAGGTCAGAGGAGGTCAGAGTGAGGTCAGGGAGTCAGAGGGGGTCAGAGGAGGTCAGAGGAGGTTGAGGAGGTCAGAGGACGGTTAGAGGAGGTCAGAGGAGGTCAAGAGAGGTCAGGGAGGTCAGAGGGAGGTAGAGTGAGGTCAGAGGAGGTCAGGGAGGTTCAGAGTGAGGTTAGAGGGAGGTTGAGGGGTGTTAGAGGACGTCAGAGGAGGTTTAGAGGAGGTTAGGAGGAGGTCAAAGAGGAGGTTAGAGGAGCGGTCAGAGTGAGGTCAGGGAGGTCAGAGGAGGTCAGGAGTGATTGTCAGAGGAGGTTCTAGAGGAGCGTCAGAGGAGGTTAGGGAGGTTCAGAGGAGGTCAGAGGAGGTTAGAGGAGGTCAGAGGAGGTCAGAGGAGGTCAGAGTGAGGTTAAGGAGGGAGTCTAGAGGAGGTTAGAGGAGGTTAGAGGAGGGTCAGAGGGAGCTCAGAGGAGGTCAGAGGAGGTTAGAGGAGGTCAGAAGGAGGTCAGAGGGAGGTCAAGAGTGCTGAGGTTAGAGGGAGGTTAGAGGAGGTCTAGAGGAGTCAGAGGAGGTCAGAGGAGGTCAGAGGAGTCAGAGGAGGTCAGAGAGGTCAGAGGAGGTCAGGAGGAGGTCAGAGGGACGGTCAGAGGAGGTGTTAGAGGAGGTCAGAGGAGGTTAGAGGGGAGGTCAGAGGGAGGTCAGAGGAGGTTAGGAGGGAGGTTAGAGGGAGGTCAGAGGGGAGGTCAGAGAGGTCAGAGGAGGTCAGAGGAGGTCAGAGTGAGTGTCAGAGGAGGTTAGAGGAGGTCAGAGGGAGGTCAGTGAGGTCAGGGGGAGGTCAGAGTGGGAGAGGGGGGAGTACCTCTCTGAAGAGCGCCCCGTAGAAGGTGACGGTGAAGGGACAGTCCACCGTCCTCATGATGATGTCCAGGTCCATCAGGAACGCTTCTGCTCCTCAGAGTTCACTGTGGCTCGGATCCTCTGCACAAACACACGTTATTCATTACACAGCAGGGGTTCTCAAAGTGGGGTCCGGGGACTGTTAGGACACTAGAGGCTCCAGCGACAGATCTGGACCTCACAGATTTATTCAGCTTTGAACCAAAACAACAGGAGGATTTGTTATTACTGTCCTGAATAAACAATAACAGGATCCTCCCTATGAGAGGCTGGAGTTTAATCATATCTATGGAAGAGCTTATGGGCGAGTCCAGAGGGACAGGCAGAAGAACATTCGATCGTCCATGTTCCACAGAGGAGAACATTAGATCTTCCATGTTCCACAGAGGAGAATATTAGATCTCCATGTTCCACAGAGGAATATTAGATCTTCCCATGTTCCACAGAGGAGAATATTAGATCTTCCATGTTCCACAGAGGAGAACATTAGATCTTCCATGTTCCACAGAAGAGAACATTAGATCGTCCATGTTCCACAGAAGAGAACATTAGATCTTCCATGTTCCACAGAGGAGAACATTAGATCGTCCATGTTCCACCTGAAGCTCTAAAACCTGATGAGTCTCACCTTGACGGCCATGATGGTGTCACTCGGACGTGTCTCATCTTGTCCACGACGCCGTACGCTCCTCGTCCCAGCTCCGAGATCTGCAGCAGGTCGTCCGCCTCCACCTCGAAGTTCTGCTCACAAACATGTACAATAGGCCCGAGACAGAGAGAGTCGTTGTAATACGAGAGGATGAGAAACATTATCAAGGCTGTATTTCAGGTTTGAAGGTTTGAAGACTCTGACTTTAAACACGTTTGAAGACAGAAATATCGATGAGTAAAAAAAAGCAAAATTAAGAAAACACTAAAAAGTTTGAGTAAAATAAACTCCTCACAGACGTTTGTCAGAAGAACCAGCAGCTCAAACATCGAACCATGTTTATTTGCATTTATGTCACATTTTTCTATCGTAGGGCTTTATTTTTTACCCAAAGTGCGTCGTATCTCATTTTATTTCATGTTTATTGGAGCTGCAGACCCGTGACAGTGCGCCCTCTGCTGGACAAGGCGGATCTAGACCCATCAGCTTTTAGGAAGGCTGATGTTGATCTACTTCAAGTTAGTACGCTGAGTTATTTACATTTTTTCATGAAAACAAAACGAAATTCTTATGATTTTCTTATCTGCTGATTGATAAAGTTAACATAACTTTGAACAGCATACACATTCCTGCTTATTTTGTTCATAAACGATCATAATCTTAATTTACCCCTAATCCTAACGATTGTAAACTAACTCTAACAATAATTGTAAAACATAAAATATTAACAAATATTACCGTCATAGATCTGTCTCAGCTCCGGGTCTGCAGCGAACTATTATTGCTTTATTGTGACTAAAGCAGCACTAAGTAACTCGTGCCCCTAGAGGGCCATAAGCGCCACTGCAGATGTCGTACATGTTGTGTTTTTTACTCATTAATTGTCCGTGAGAGTAAATACTACGCTGACAGAAAAGACAAAGAGACAGAGGGATATTGTTCATCCAGTTACACAATGCCCGCAGTTAGCTTAAGCCCGTTAGCCTGTTAGCTTCTTCTTCCTGATTCCATTAGTGTGTATTGTGGAAAGTTTTATTTGTGGTTTTCTGTCCAGAGACACCAGGGGCGATGAAAGACCCTCCAGAGGGACGACGGAAAAGGATTTATTAAGGAAACAAGTTACAGAGTGCTGCTTTAAGAGGTTAAGGTTTTAACTTTATAAAGCGTGAGTGAAGCTGAGTCTGACCTTCTCTCCGACGGTCACACAGGCTTTAGAGTCCAGGTCTCGCGGAGCGCTGAGGAAACAACAGCAGATGAGGAACAGCGCCACCTGCTGCAGGACATTTATAATGACCAGCTCTGACCTGGGCGTGGCCGCCGCCGCCTCAAACAGCTCTTTGGGAATCTTCGGACCAGACTTCTTCTTCCTGAAACACAGCGTCATACAGCGCCACCATCAGACAAACCACAGACAAACCACAGCGCCACCATCAGACAAACCACAGCGCCACCATCAGGACAACCACAGCGCCACCATCAGACAAACCACAGAGACACCACAGCGCCACCATCAGGACAAACCACAGCGCCACCATCAGGACAAACCACAGAGACACCATCAGGACAAACCACAGCGCCACCATCAGGACAAACCACAGAGACACCACAGCGCCACCATTTTGGGATGACCAGCCCGCGAAGCGGGAATCCGCCTTTATTTTCACTTCGTACAAAATCTATCTCCTCCTAGAGCGTTTATCGGAACAAGCTAATTTTGGGTGGAAAATAATCTTGAGAAGTAGAACTTTAAAAGTTATCCAAATTACTTTTCTAAGTTTTACGCTTTTATGCGGCGAAGCCGCAAACTGTACGAAGTATTTTGAGATTAGAGAAAAAATGGCTCCCATTCGCACATATGAAGCCTGATTTCGCTCATTTTGTTATCAGTTGTTAAAGTCACAGTCCTAAACACTTTCATTTGGCAAAATTCAAATTGGGCGCGGATGGCGCCTCCTATAGGAATTGGAGAGTACAAATGTTAGTTTTACGAAAATTAAAATAATTTGGCATAAAATCTTTTTCACGGTGTTGCCGTAGCGATGACCAGAACGTCCCGTTTTATTCTGATGGAAAATGTTAAACTCCATAATTCAGCGAGAAGTGAATTAGCCGTAAGTAAAATGTAAACATATGCTTCAGTTTGCAGATATAGTGTGATACAAATTCATACTGTTTCTCTGTATAATGTCAAAATTGAGTGCGGAGTGCACGTTAGCGCATTCCAAAAATCCTAAAACTAAGACCCTTGGGAAAAAAGTTAAAACAAACATAAAGGCAGTAGCAATACCATAATTTTAGATTGAGGGAGACAAAAGGGCGTGAAGCGCCCCCTTGCTTTGGGCAGGGCGGTCGGCGAGGGCCGATAATCGCCGCTTTGCGGCTATTATAAGTTTGAGATTGTTTTGTTAAAGGATGAAAACACTTCATAATTTTTAAAGTGACTTCTGATCTGGCTCGACTTTCAAAAAGAGCCAGAGTTTAAACGACTCTGCCTGAACAGATCCGGCTCTTTGCCTGCAGCTGATTCCTGTGACAGGCCTGAACCTGAGCCTGAACAGGGGCTTGACGTCACTCACATACCCCACATGTCTCACTGAGGGGTATGAGAGTGAGGTCCACTCTCAGACCCCTCACGGGGCGGAGTCTGCAGCTCTGACCCTTGTCTCTGATTGGCTGATCTCTGAGGCGGCTCTCACGCGCACGCACACGCGCGTTTCCAGGAACCTCTCGGACCGGAAGTGGCCTGTATTGGGGCTCGTGCGCGGCCGAACCCCGGTGTGTCACGTGCACGCGGTAGCGCGTGCAGCCGTGCGTGTGTGCGTAAGTGCCCGTGCGCGTGCCCTACCTGGACGGTGCGGCGCGCCCCCGTCTCTCCTGCCGCCCGCGCCCTCCATCGTGCACGCGCCTCCTGCAGAAACAAAGCTTCACACAACGGTGCGCGTGCGTCCGTGCACGAGGAGCGGGAGCATGCACGAGCCCCCGCGCGGCCCCGGGTCTGAGTGTCCGGACGCGAGCACGGGCAGCACCGACTCCGGACCGAGGAGAGAGATCACTTCCGCCTCCGCGCGGGGCACCACGGGAGCTGGAGTCCGGGCGGGACTAAGGCAGAAGTACTGCAGTACTCGAGTACTCTGAAGTAAAGTACTGCAGATCGAACACTAACGCAGTTAAAGTACTTGGAGAAGATACTTATATCTGAATAAAGTAAAGATGAAACTCTGGCTTAAATCTGAGCTTTATTAGACTTTAGTTTCATTTATAAACATCTGTCTGTAATAAAGTAATAAAGTAATAAAGTAATAAAGTAAAGTTTATTTATAGCACCGTTCACAGAAGTCACAAATGACAATCAAAATACAGTTACAGTAAAACATGAAGGTCCTAAAACACACAGGGTTTGAGAGTGACGTCACACACTTATATTTTACTGAAGAGTTTAGAGGTTCTCAACCTGTGGCCCGCGTTCACTTAACCCTAAGTCAAAACTAAACTATTTAAATATGAACAAATCTATAAAACACTCGTGTCACTTTTCCATATTTGAATCATTTTTGTTACAAAACATTTAAAAAATATAATTTTAAATGTTATATTGTCACAGATTCACTCTCCTTATGTCCCACTTTTATAACGGCTGTTTCACATAATTATGTTAATCCACTAATCTGCACAAAAACTACAAAAGTTCAAATAAATATAAATAAATATGTTGTCAATTTAAACATAATAATAATAATAATAATAATAATAATAATAATAATAATAATAATAAAGACCAAAACATGAACTTACGAAACGGCTCATTTTCAGTTTGGGCAGAATTGTGATTTACATTTTAAACAAACTCAAAGATCAGAAACAACTGTGACTTTGTAGTTTTTAAGTAAAGTTGAGTTTTAATGTTTTGTTCATTTCTAACTTCATTATAAACACGGCTCTGAGTCAGACATTCAACATGATCAGAGGAAACTTTTGTGATTTTTATAGTTCAAACACCGACACCCTTAAACCCGCCCCGGGCCAGTGTTTCCCTCATGAGCCTCTAACTCCACAAACATCTGCCCCAGAGGAAGAGACTTCTTTACACCGTCCTGTTTTACATTTCACCAGGAAGTGTTTCCTCCTCTGATCAGAACAAACACAGATCATGTGGAACATCTGATTCTGCCTTTTAGACCAAAGTTCTTTTTGAACGAGATAAAACCGAGTAAATGCAGATGTTTGCAGCTCATTTTTATATATTCCTGATGTTTGTAAAAGTATTTCTTCATCATCGTTCTGGAGAAAGTCCTTAAATCCTGAGATGTTTGTCAGTCGAGGAGGTGGTAGCTCGGCTTTAGCTCCAGGTGGAGCTTCAGTCGAGAGGTGGTAGCTCGGCTGTAGCTCCAGGTGGAGCTTCAGTGCAGGAGGGGTAGCTCGGCCGCAGCACCAGATGGAGCTTCATGCAGGAGGTGGTAGCTCGGCTGTAGCTCCAGGTGGAGCTTCAGTCAGGAGGGGTAGCTCGGCTGTAGCTCCAGGTGGAGCTTCAGTGCAGGAGGTGGTAGCTCGGCTGTAGCTCCAGGTGGAGCTTCAGTGCAGGAGTGGTAGCTCGGCCGCAGCACCAGATGGAGCTTCAGTGCAGGAGGTGGTAGCTCGGCTGTAGCTCAGGTGGAGCTTCAGTGCAGGAGGTGGTAGCTCGGCCGCAGCACCAGATGGAGCTCAGTGCAGAGGTGTAGCTCGGCTGTAGCTCCAGGTGGAGCTTCAGTCAGGAGTGGTAGCCCCGCCCAGTGGACTTCAGTCAGGAGGTGGTAGCTCGGCTGTAGCTCCAGGTGGAGCTTCAGTCCAGGAGGTGGTAGCTCGGCTGTAGCTCCAGGTGGAGCTTCAGTCAGGAGGTGGTAGCTCGGCTGTAGCTCCAGGTGAGCTTCAGTCAGGAGGTGGGTAGCTCGGCTGTAGCTCCAGGTGGAGCTTCAGTCAGGAGGTGGTAGCTCGGCTGTAGCTCCAGGTGGAGCTTCAGTCCAGGAGGTGGTAGCTCGGCCGCAGCACCAGGTGGAGCTTCAGTCCAGGAGGTGTAGCTCGGCCGCAGCACCAGTGGAGCTTCAGTCCAGGAGGTGGTAGCTCGGCTGTAGCTCCAGGTGGAGCTTCAGTCGAGGAGGTGGTAGCTCGCTGTAGCTCCAGGTGGAGCTTCAGTCCAGGAGGTGGTAGCTCGGCCGCAGCACCAGTGGAGATTCAGTCGAGGAGGTGGTAGCTCGGCCGCAGCACCAGGTGGAGCTTCAGCGTGTCCTGGAGCAGGTCTTGAGTTCGCAGACAGTCTGGACTCTCGGCGCTGCTGAGGAGGAAGCTGCAGAGCCTGCTGTTCCTACCCTTCACCACCAGGAGGCTCTTCTGGAAGTGGATCCCGGCCAGATCGGGCCCCGCGGAGGCCAGGCTGACCGTGACCCGGGGCCCCACGTCGCTCTGAGCGTCGGGGCCCGCGGAGCCAGACTGCAGGGGGCGCCACCGCGGAGACAACACCAGGTTCCACAGGACACGCCTGGTCCGGTCCGAGCCGCTGGGACCTGCAGGAGAAGAGACTCTGAAGTCAAAACTTTAGTTTCCAAATTCTCTTTTAAAGAAGTTTTTTCTCTCTGTTTCCCGTTCACATGATCCCTGATTTAGATGATTTAGTGATCAGTTGTTAATACTCAGTCCTAAACACTTTCAAAATTCTAAATGGGCCAATAGACCCTTTTACTGCTGACATCATCAGTGACATCATCAGTGACATCAGCTGGAGGCAGGAAGTGATCAAGAGAAATCAGATTAAACTAAAACTATAGATTTTAAGTGTAAAACTGAAACATGTGGTCCTGATGTGGCTTAAGTAAGAACAAGAGGAACGACATTTGAGGACGATAAAATCAGGTTTATCTGATATTTCCAACAACTGTTAGACATTTGTTTATCGTTACTATGACAACAGCTACAATGGAAATAGATAGGAATCGAGCTTCCTGCCTCCAGCTGAGCCAGAACAATTAAAGGTCTATAGCGCTCCCTATAGGAATTATATGGAGAGTAAAAATTTTTGAATGAAAAATTTAAATAATTTGTCACAAAATTCCATTTGGTCGTTTCGATGGAAAAAGTCCATCACACCCAGGCCATATTTTTCACGGTGTTGCCGTAGCGACGAAGAATCCCATTTTATTCTAAGGGGAAAATGTTCAAGTGTTTCCTCCAGAGAAAACCAGACTGACCCACAGGATCTGGAGACGTGGAATCAAAGCTCATCGAACGTTCACCTGTTTCTGTGAATAAGGTCAACTAACTAACTAACTAACTAACTAACTAACTAACTAGCTAACTAACTAACTAACTAACTAGAGTAAGACTTCAGAAGCAGAAACATTAAAGGCGTCTAAGATGGAGTTATAAGTCGGGCTCGACAGCGCCCCCTTGCTGTGAGGGACAGTGAGAGGGTACATACCGAGCAGTGTGTGATGGAGGTGTGGCGCTCCTCTCTGATTGGCCCCGCAAGGCTCCAGGCTCCGCCCCACTCGGCGCTCAGATAAAACACGAGGCAGAAACAGAGAACAGTTCAGGTCCAGGAAACCGCTCATGGTCAGAGAAGAACCCGAGTGGAACTGGAACGACAGGAACAGCAGGTCCTCACGGACGCCTGTACCGGGACAGGACCGAGGACTGGGACTGGACCGGGAACAAGCTCCTACAAGGAGAGGATCATTACAGTCGTACAAGGGAGAGGGATCATTACAGCTCCTACAAGGAGAGATCATTACAGCTCCTTACAAAGGGGAGGGTCATTACAGCTCGCTACAGGGAGAGCGATCATTACAGCTCCTACAGGGAGAGGATCATTACAGCGCCCTACAAGGAGAGGATCATTACAGCCTACCAAGGGGATATTACAGCGCTACAGGAGAGGTCATTACAAGCTCCTACAATGGAGAGGATCATTACAGCTCCTACAGGAGAGGATCAGTTACAGCGCCTACAAGGAGAGGATTCATTACAGCTCCTACAAGGAGAGATCATTACAGCTCCATACAGGGAGAGGGATCCATTACAGCGCCACAAGGAGAGGATCATTACAGCTCCTAGACTGATAGAATGGATAGTTTACAGCTCCTACAAAGGAAGAGGATCATTTACAGCGCCTACGAAGGAAGAGGATCATTACAGCTCCTTAGACTGATAGATGGATATTTACCTGGGGGGATCATGGCGTATAGATGATAGTGAAAGTTTACCTGGGGGGATCATGGCGTGTATAGACTGATGAGAATGGATAGTTTACCCCTGGGGGGTTATCATGGCATATGACTGATACGTATGGATAGTTTACCCTGGGGGGATCATGGCGTATAGACTGATAGATGGATAGCTTTACCTGGGGGGGATCATGGCGTATAGACTGAATAGATGGATAGTTTACTGGGAAGGCTCATGGCGATATAGACTGATTAGGATGGATAGTTTACCTGGGGGGGATCATGGCGTATAGGACTGATAGAGGATAGTTTACCTGGGGGGATCCATGGCTATAGACTGATAGATGGATAGTTTACCTGGCGGGGGGATCAGGCGTATAGACTGATAGTTGGATAGTTTACCGGGGTATGCATGGGTATAGACTGATAGATGGATAGTTTTACCTGGGGGGGATCATGGCTATAGACTGATAGGATGGATAGTTACCTGGGGGGGGTATCATGGCGTCTGGACTGATAGATCGGATTGTTTACCTGGGGGGTATCAGGCGTAATAGGACGGATAGTATGGATAGTTTACTGGGGGATCATGGCTTATAAGACGTTGATAGATGGATAGTTTACTTGGGGCTATTCATTGGCGTATAGACTGATAGTGGATAGTTTACCTGGGGGGGTATTCATGGGTTATAGACTGATAGATGGTAGGTTCCTGGGGGGGAATCATGGTGTATAGACTGATAGATGGATAGTTTACCTGGGGGGATCATGGCGTATGACTTGATAGTTGGATAGTTTACCTGGGGGGGGTCATGGCGATTATAGACTGATAGATGGGATAGTTTACCTGGGGGGCGGGGGTATATGGCGTATAGACTGATAGTTGGATAGTTTACCTGGGGGGGGATCATGGGTGTATAGACTGATAGTTGGATAGTTTTACCGCTGGGGGATTCATGGCGTATAGACCTGATAGATGAATAGTTCACCTCTTGGGGGGGAATCAATGCGTATAGACTGATAGATGGATAGTTTACCTGGGGGGGGGGGAATATCATGGCGATGAGACTTGATAGTTGCGATAGTTTACCTGGGGGGATCATGCGTAGCGCAGCCGCCCGCAGGCCGCTCTCCGCCGTCAGCCCGTCCGGGTCGTTGGTTTGATCCAGGTCTCGACGGCCAGTGAGCAGCTGCAGCTCCGAGTCCAGGGACCAGGTCTGACGCGGGGCAGAGCCAGGACCAGGTCCGGACTCAGCGACGTAAAGTCTCCGCCCTCCAGGAGCTCAGGGAGGTTCAACCCAGCGCCTCCACGCACCCTGTATCCCGCAGCCACGCCTGCCCCGTCTGCATGTTATATCAAACAGCATTCATCTGCATATAGTAAATTATACATTGTCGAATCCATCGCTCACCTGCACGCCGTACTCAGCCAGGACGCCACCAGCCCCTTCGGCCAATCCCGGGCCAGGCTTTGGGTTCATTGCTCGCTCAGGCCCCGCCTCAGGAGAGCTCACGTTGTTATTTACAGGCGAGTCTGTGCCAGAGGACACGCGTCCTCCAGAGACACCGCCATCTCCCCGGAGTACAGTACCTGAGGAGAGACAGTGTTAGAGAGCGCCACCGCAGGAGAAGACAGGTGAGAGAGCGCCACTGCAGAGAACAGGTGTTAGAGAAGCGCCACCTAGCAGGAGAGAGCGCACCTACGCTGTCTCCTGAAGTCCGGTCTGGGATCATGACGCTGATTGAAGCGTCCGAACACTCTCAGCCGTCTCCGGGACTCTCCGTCAAACTGGCAGCTCGCGGGTGCGCCTGGTTCTGGATCATGTGACCGAGCACGGGGCTGTGAATTGGTCAGGATGAGGGGGTGGACGGAAGATTCTCCACCTTGGTCCCGGTCCGGGGTCTGGATTCGACGGGTCAGTTGAGCGGCTCCCGGACTCCAACAGGTCCAAGAGCGAGTGCCAGCAGAGCGTCAGTGTGCACCATGAGGAGGCGGGATTCTGGTGTGAGCCTCCGCACCTGTAAGGGAGGAGAGCCAGGGGAGGACCTTTTTATAAACCATGGGCAACAAAACCAATTCTGATTCTTTGAATGAAGACGTTGAACTTCAGTGTACACCCGTCCATTATGAACATGGTACAGGAGTTGCCGCAAGGCTGTGTTCAGCTCACCTTTTATACCACAATACACGGATGTGTATTGATCGAGATATGGCTCGAATCTGCCATAAAGAACGAGTTACCATAGTTACGCCTCAGGTTTAAACTATCTGCTCTTTAGAAGGGGAGGCGTCACGAGAACGAAACTGTTGTGTTCGTTTTGTGTTGGACGAGGAGATAAAAAACCTCACTCTGGTCTGAGGCTGAGGTGGAATCAGGATTTAACCTCATCTGGTCGCTGACACAAATGACTTTATACTGTCAATGTTAACGATCTGTCCTCCTATGGGACGGTCATGTGACCTGAGGTCAGTGGCCTGAGGAGCATGCTGGACTTCAGGACATTAACCAGAAAACCCAGTCCCGTTACCGTGGTTACCACGTGGGATTCTCCGTTTTAACTTGTTCACCTCTTAACCCCGCCTCAACACAAGCACATTTCCTCAAGCTCGCTCTTACCCAATCTAAAAGTGACGTCACTTTTCTGTCACGTTTTGTCACATTCTGGAAGAGTTTTTGTTTCGTTCTCGTCTTTTTTTATGCTTTTAAGATTTGGGTAAAGCCGAACGTTTTAAAATGTTGGCCGACCTGTGCAGCAGCCGAGGCCAGAGGTCCAGACGAGGAGCAGCCCGATCCCGGCTCCATCGCAGATCCGGGTCTCAGGTTCGAGTTCGGCTTAGTCCCGGTTATGTCCTGGTTTAAAAACTGCTTTAGTCCTGGTATGTCCTGGTTTTAGTCCTGGTTTAGACTGGTTAATGTCCCATCGTTTAGTCCTGGTTTAGATCCTGGTTATGTCCTGTTTTGTCGTGGTTTTAGGCCTGGTATTGTATCATGGCTTTAGTCCTGGTATATGTACTGTTTAGTCCTAGGTTTAGCCTGGGTTATGTCTGGTTGTCCTTGGTTAGTCTGGTTAAGTCCTGTGGGTTAATCTGGTTTAGACATGGCTTATTCGCTGGTTTGTCTGGTTATGTACTGGTTTGGTCCTGGTTTAGTCCTGGTTTAGCCTGGTTTGTCTGGTTTAGTCTGGTTTACGTCCTGGTTAGTCCTGGTTTAGTCCGGTTTAGTTCGTTTGTCTCCTGGTTTAGTCCTGAGTTTAACCTGGTTATGTCTGGGTTTAGACGTGGTGTCCTGGTTTAGACTGGTTTAGTCTTGGTATTAGTCTTCTGGTTAGATCTGTTAGTCATGGTTTGTCTTTAAGACCTGGTTTATCCTTGGTTTAAGTCCTGGTTTAGTCCTGTTTAGTCCCTCGGTTCTTTGTCTGGTTATTCTGTATCCTGTTATTCCTGGTATGTCCTGGTTTACGTACCTAGTTTGACTGGGTTATGCTGCTGATTAAGAACCTTGTGTTGTCTGCTCGGTTTAAGACGTTGGTTTATTGTTCTGGTTTATTTCCTGGGTTATGTTGTAATTTAGCATGTTTAGTCCTGTTTAGGACCTTTAGATCCTGGTTTAGTCTGGTTTAAGCTGTTTATCCTGGTTTATGTCTGGGTTACGTCTGTTTAGTCACTGGTTTAGTCTGGTGTCCATGGGTTAGACCTGTGTTTAGTCACTGGTTAAGGAATGGTTTTAGACCTGGTTTAGTCCTGGTTAGTCTGGTTTAAGTCTGGTTGTCCTGGTTAACTGTTATGTTCCCTGGTTATGTCCTGGTTACGTCTGTTTAGTCCTGGTTATGTTCTGTTTAGTCCTGGTTAGTGGTTATGTCCTGTTAGTCCGTTAGTCCTCCTCTTGGCGGACTCAAAGTGGGTCAGAGTTTTTTCCGATCCTCTGTTCTTGATCATATCGGGTCGTGTCACACGGTGATGCCCTCACCGGACCAATTCAGAGCGCGGGATTCTGATCCAGAGACGATTGATCAAACGTTTCCCCCAAAGGGCAAAAGTACTGCAGTAAAATGTATTGAGAAAAGTCTTGACTGAAGTAAAGAGCTCAGTTTGTAAACAGATGCCTGTACCTGAGGACTTGTTACTTTAAACAAAGCACATTTTCCAGTTTTACCCAAATCTAAAGTTTACAGCCTTTAGGCGACTGAAACGGATCATTTGAAAGTAAGACACCTGAGATCAGACAATACATTGTTCCTCGAGTTTCTTTTTAAAGGTTTATTGTTTTTTATATAAACAATACAATTACAAACAGCTTTACAAAATTCAACAAAACGGCTGCAAGCTCATTTTGCCTTTAATCACTCAAAATGGAAGTACATAACAAATTCCACACACTAAATAAATTTTAAATATAGTCCTGATATGGCGATGTAAGGGGCGAGTGGCTGAGTGCAGGTCCTGTCGATTGCGTTACAGGCAGTGGATTGGAGAGGGCTTTCCTCGCGGGCGCGACCAAAAAGAAGGATCAGAGTCGACTGCGTGCACTAAGCGGTTGGAGTAGCCCCGCTCTGATCGCAAGGGTCTCACTCCACCAGGTCAACTGGGCCGAGAGTAACAAGAGGCAAAGGACAAAAATATATAGTACTGAGGAGAGAGACCTTTATAGTAACCTGTAAGGAGAGAGAGGACACATTTATGAAGTAACCCTGAGGAGAGAGAGAACATATTTAAAAGTACACATGAGAAGAGAGGACACATTTATAAAGTAACCCTGAGGAGAGGAGAGACCACTTAGAGGAGTTAGTCAATAGAGAGAAGAAGACAAATTTATACAAGTAACCTAGGAGAGAGACACATTTATAAGTACAAGAGAGACCAACATTTTAAGACTGGAGCAGCAGATACACATTTATAAATAACCAGGAAAGAGACACATTTATAAGTAACCCCTGAGGAAGAAGAGACTATTATAAAGTAAACCGAGGAGAGAGGAGACACCATTTATAAAAGTAACCCTGAGGAGAGAGAGACACATTATTAAAAGTTAACCCTGATGGAGAGAGAGACACATTTATAAAGTAACCTGAGGAGAGAGAGCATTTATAAGTACCTGAGGAGAGAGAGACACATTTATAAAGTAACACTGAGGAAGAGAGAATTTTTAAGTAACCTGAAGGAGAGAGAAGACACTTTATAAAGTAACCCGCCTGAGGAGGAGAGAGAGCACATTTATAAGTAACTCTGAGGAAGAGAGACAATTTATAAAGTAACCGAGGACAGAGACACTTATAAAGGTAATACCCTGAGCGAGAGAGAGAAACACATGTTATAAAGTAACCCTGAGGAGGAGAGACACATTTTATAAAGTAACCCTGAGGAGAGAGGGACACATTTTATAAAGTCCCTGAGGAGAGAGACACATTTATAAAGTAATCCGAGGAGAGGGACCATTTATAAGTACCCTGAGGAGGAGAGACATATTTACCCATCACAAGTAACAAACGCCCTGAAGGAAGAGAGACCATTATAAAGTACCCTGGGAGAGAGAGACCATTATAAAGTAACCCTAGGAAGAGCGACAATATTTTAGAAGTAGCTTAGGGAGAGAGACACATTTTATAAAGTAACCCTGAGGAGAGAGGAGACAACATTTACTAAAAAGTAACCCTGAGGAGAGGAGACCACATTTATAAAGAACCCTGAGAGAGAGAGAGACACATTTATAAGTAACCCTGAGGGCAGAGAGAGGCACTTTATTAAAGTACCCTAGGAGAGAGGACACATTTTATAAAGTACCTGAGGAGAAGCAGAATATTATAAAGTACCTGAGAAGAGAGGACACATTTAGTACCTGAGAGAGGAACATTTTATAAAGTATGAGAAGAGGACCATTTAATAAAGTAAACTGGAGAAGAGAGAGACAATTTTATAAGTACCTGAGGAGAGAGACATCATTTATAGTAACCTGAGGAGGAAGACAATTTAATAAAGTACTCCTGAGGAGAAGGGACACATTTATAAAGTAACCCTGAGGAGGAGAGGGACACATTTATAAAGTAACCCTGAGGAGAGAGAGACACATTTATAAATCCCTGGAGGAGAGAGGGACACAATTTTATAAAGTAACTGAGGAGAGAGAGATATTATATAAGTCCTGAGGAGAGAGAGAACAGTTTTAAAGTACCTGAGGCGAGAGAGACAGCTTTAATAAAGTAACCTAAGGAGAGCGAACATTTATAAGTAACCCTGAGAGAGAGAGACATATTTATAAAGTAACCCTGAGAAGAGAGACAACTAATTTATAAAGTACCTGAGGAGCAGGAGACATAATTTATAAGTAAACCCTGAGCGAGAGAGAGAAACACATGTTATAAAGTAACCCTGAGGAGGAGAGACACATTTTATAAAGTAACCCTGAGGAGAGAGGGACACATTTTATAAAGTACCCGAGGAGAGGGACGACACATTTATAAAGTAAACTGAGAGAAGAGACATTTATAAGTAACCCTGAGAGAGAGCGACATTTTAAAAGTAACCCTGAGAGAGAGAGACACATCTGTGAGACACTGAAGGAGAGAGGAGGACATCTGTGAGACACTGAGGAGAGAGGAGGAACATCTGTGTACACTGAGAGAGAGGAGGGACATCTGTGTACGCCTGAGAAGAGAGAGACCATATTTATAAAGTACCATGAGTAGAGAGAGACATATTCTATAAAGTAACCCTGCAGGACGAGGGGCGACATTTATAAGTAAACCCGAGGAGAGAGGACAATATTTGATAAAGTAACCTGAGAAGTAGAGAGACGACATTTATGGTAACCTGAGGAGAGAGGACACTTTATAAAGTACCCTGAGGAGAGAGAGACCATTTTAAGTCCCTGAGGAGAAGCGACATATTTAAAAGACCGAGGAGAGCAGAGGACACATTTTAAGTAACCCTTAGGAGAGAGGAGAGACACATTTATAAAGTAACCCTGAGGGAGAGAGAGACACATTTATAAAGTGAACCCTGAGAGAGAAGACACATTTATAAGTAACCCTGAGGAGAGAGAGACACATTTATAAATAACCTGAGGAGAGCAGCCATATAATAAAGTACCCTGAGGAGAAGGAACACATTTATAAAGGTACCCTGAGGAGAGAGAGACAGTATTTATAAGTATGAGGGAGAAAGAGAGACATGTTTCAGAGGGACCGGAGGAGAGAGAGACATGTTTCAGAGGCGACCTGAGGAGAGAGAGAGACATGTCAGAGGAACCTGAGGAGAGAGAGAATATTTTAAGTAACTGAGGAAGAGAGAGACATTTAAAGTACCCATCATGAGAAGGACCATTATAAAGTAAACCCTGAGGAGGAGAGACATATTTATAAAGTAACCTGAGGAGAGAGAGACACTTTATAAGTAACCCCGAGAAAGAGAGACATATTTATAAAGTACCTGAAGAAGAGACACATTTAATTAAAGAACTGAGGAGAGAGAGACATGTTTCAGAGGGACCTGAGGGAGAGAGAAGACATGTTTCAAGGACCTGAGGAGAGAGAGAACATGTTTCAGAGGGAAACCTGAGGAGAGAGAGACACTGTTTATAAGTAACCCTGGGAGAGAGAGACACACATTCTAAAGTAACCTGAGAGAGAGAGACAATTTATAAAGTAACCTGAGGAGAGAGAGCCATTTCTATAAATAACCTGAGGAGAGAGAGACACATTTATAAAGTAACCAGGAGAGAGGGACACATTTATAAAGTAACCCTGAGGAGAGCAGAGAACAGCATTTATAAAG